>CM072816.1:86858692-87458692 GCA_036937905.1 Salvia rosmarinus | reverse complement strand
ATGCATTTTCATAAACATTTCATAAATCCGTAAAAGCAGTTTATCCAATCATGATAACATAACTTAGAAGGTTTTAAAAGAGAAACCACTTCTAAGCATACAAATATATTTCATTCATTTGGGCCCATTGTCACGACTCTTACATTACTCGCTTTGATCCGGGACCTCTAGCCACCGTCGGATCACATGCTCCCATTATTGTCATTGGGGACGAACCCGACAATTCATGACGTGCTTGAACGTATCGAGACAAGCACCATAATAACATGACGTACTCTAACGCATCCGCATAAGCACCCTTATAACGCCTCACGACTTGGTTAGTGCCCGATGGAGATCAACCCACCGAAACAACTAACGGGTACACAATTCTCAATTAATGTATTAGATTAAAAGAGAATCTCGATCGATTCATATACGAGCCTTAAACAGTAGTAGCGCAAAAAACATTTTATTGATAAACAGTTTGATTTCATGAAATATCGAGCATATAACTCAAATATACTTTTGTAAAGTAAGCCCACATTTTATTATATTCTGGCCCAAAACATTTAATAAATAAATAAAGAGCTCCAGCTCATACTTAAATTAAACTGAGCCCAACATTTAAAATGAATCGGCCCACATCACATAGTATTCTCGGCCCAATTCATTTAATTAAAGAAAATAGCCCATTTGATTTAAAACAACACAAGCCCATTTAATTTAAAAGAATAAGCCCAACATTAAATCATTTCGGCCCACAATACAAAGCCCAACCATTTTTTTTTTAACAACCCAACAATTTAATTAAAAAGGCAGCCCAACACCTTTAATTTAAAAATGGGCCCAACTATTTTATTTTAAAAAAAAAGAAAACAAGCCCATTTAATTAAAACAACGCAAGCCCAGCCCAATACTTCACAAAACCCTAAACCTAATCAGAATTTTTCGCGTCGTTTTTGGTATATCCGTCACGGCGAGAATTCACGACCCATTTTTCCCTTTTTTGTTTCTTTCTTCTCACGCCTCTCTCGCCTCTCACTTCTTCTCATTGTAACACACTCACACAACGCACACGCTGGCGCCGCCGCTCGGCCGTCGCTGGCCATCGACGGTGGTGGTCGGCCGTCCATGTCCGCCCCATCCTCTCACCGCATGTACCCACAACACCACACACGCGATGAACACACACACACACACGACGGCACAACGCACACACGCAACGGCGAGCCATCCTCGCCGCCGACGTCGGACTTGGCGTCCATTGCAAGCGATCACGGCCTCTCTCCTCTCGGCCAACTCACACACACACGCACGCCAAGACCACCGACGACGCACACACGCAGCGCAACACACACACACACAACGCATGGCCGCTCTCCTTCCTCCTCACTGCACGACCGCCGCCGCCGCAGGTCCGGCGACGCCGTCGTCGCGCCACCAATCGTGTTCATCTCTCTCCAACGTACCCAACAAAGCAACACACACACACTCAACATACATATACGTATATGCATTTAAACACTAAATTAATAGAGGATTAAAGTTAAACCTTGTGGATCCCTCTTGTTGATGCTTGGAGAAGAGTGAGTGAATTGTAATATTGGGAGGCTAGGGTTTCCAAAATGGAAGAAGAATAAGTTATATAGTGTAGGGTTTTTGGGCTTCCATGGGCTTTCATTTTGGGCCTCGTTAAATCAAAGCCCATTATACGATTTATTCTCACGGGCTTCGAGTTCGATCTTAAAGACTATGAATTAATAAATTAAACGTTAACATGATATTATTGATATAATGATTTATATATAAATATATATATAAATCGTACTTGATTATTATGTTATATATAATAATTCTCGAAATCACTTTATAATGTTTAGTGAAATAAATTCTTTTGTTGGAATTTAAAAATTTCTTTCATCGGGCACGAATCATCTTAAAATTCTAAGTTTGAAAGTCATTCTAATCCTATTGAGAAAGATGGGATATGACATGGTCTAGTCTAATATGTAAATTATGTGTGCTTTATCTTGAATGTCTTGAAGTTCTAAAAGTTTTCTTGATATATGTCTCATAGTTCGATATTCTATTTTATTCCTATGTTTCTTAATCCCGTTCCAAGTAATAGTCCCTGCTAATCCGTCATTTGGATTAGTGGGCTGTTACATCATAGATCCAATGGTTCAGATTTTTTCGGACTTTTTAAGTTTAATTTCGCTGATTTTCGCTTCATTAAGGGTATATTAGTAATTTGATTTGTTGTGTGATTGCGAAAAACAAACAATACATTTAGTTGAACTGGATAATGTATTCAAATGAACAAAAAATACATGCAGTTGAAGAGAATAATGTATGTGATTGGAAGCTCGCGCCTAGCGTGCGGGGCGGTCGCGCCCAACGCGCATTCGTGCTCATGCGTCGCTCCAGCGCTCGTTTGTGCGCCCGTTGGCCTGCATTTTTTCGTTTTGTTAAATGCATGAACATGTTTTGATCAATGCATGAACGTGCTAAGTTAAATGCATGTTTGTGTTTTGTGGGAACATGCATTTTTATGTTTTGTTCAATGCAGTTTCATGTTTTGTTCAATGTAGTTTCATGTTTTGTTCAATGCATTTTTATGGTTTTCGATATCAAATCTCTCATCCGTCATTCTTTAACAATTATGTCGTCTCTTTCACTGATTATCGGCGAATTCGCCGTGAACCACCGTCATAACCACCTTATTTCTCGATGCTTCAATCATCTATCAAATTCATCTCATATTTTTTCTCAAAATCCATCAATTTTGTTCCTCAATTTTTTTTCTTTTTTTCTTTCTTTCTTTCAAAATATGTTGTTTGTAATTGTTTGTGTATCTTATTGCTGTTGTTCGCCGGCAGTAGCCACCACCGTCGTCGTCCACTTCGCTGCCGAGGAGAAGAAGATGGTTGATTTGTTTCTTCCTATATTACCCCTTGAGAAAATTAAAAGAAAAAAGAAAAATAGAACTTCAACGTGTCAGCATGCGATGTGGCCACGTGTTCGTAATGTATGGTCTAGATTGAATACTACATACTATCCGGGATCGAATTACGAGAACCCAACCCTATATATATATATATATATATATATATATATATATATATATATATATAGGGTGTGGTTCATGTGAGAATGGAAATAAGTGTAAGAAATAAGAATATATCATATCCATAGATTTTTTCCTAATCAATGGTGGAGATTAATAGTAATATTTAATCTGATTTCTGTTGTATTTTATGACAAAAAAATCGACAGAGGGTAGATTAGGTATTTTAAATAAAAAAATTCATTATCCTCTTCCTCACTCCCCAATTTTCGATCCATCTCTTCATCTTCAATATGCCAAATCCCTTAAATGTAGGTAATAAAATATTACAAATTCAACAAATCTTAGTGTTATGTGCAACATTAAATAAAAGATATGCAATACAACGCTTCTACCAATGCAATATAATCTACCACATAAATCAATAATGTTGCAATATTTATCACATTGAAAAAAAAAAATCGAAAATCAATAAATCTTAGTGTTATGTGCAACATTTAATAAAACATATGCAATAAACGCTATAAGAATGCAATGTAATCTACCATAAATCAATAATGCCGTAACATTTATCACATTGAAAAAAGCGGCCGAAAATCAATAAATCTTAGTGTTATGTGCAATATTTAATAAAAATATGCAATAAAACGCTTCTACCAAAGGTAATGTAATTAACCATACGTATGAAACAATATATATATTATGTGCCTAAATTCTTCATGGATTGTTTCGTTTGTATCTTCAATAATTTTGTATATAGTAATTAGTGAAACATAAATAATGTTGAAGATAGAGATTTAAATGATAAGATATAACAAATCCCTATTTATAGGTATATAAACCGTGTGGTGCCTAAAAATAAGAAAAAAGAACTGATTAGTAAAAGTTGTAATTACTTAATTAACATTTATTTAAAATACAGATTTTTTTTCATAGCACAAATAATTATATTTTGTAGCACAACAAATATAAATCTTGTCCATTGATTTACTGAAATCAATGGTTTAGATTTATTCTCATTTCTCACAAATATATCTATTCTCATATGATCTCTCCTCTCTCTCTCTCTCTCTATATATATATATATATATATATATATATGCCTTATACACTGATACTGATTGCATTGGTTACAAGTAATATTTATGAAAAAAAAAAGTTTCTTTTCCCAGCACCTACTTAAAAAAAACATCTATTTATCGTATATGAATATATATATATTCGTGTGTAGCACCTTTTTTTGAACAAACATGTATAGAACTTTTTTGTAATTAGCCGTAGATTCTGGAATAAAGAAGTTCTTTTTGTGTTGTATGTTTATGACTCGAAGTTCATGTCCAGAAGAAGAGATAATATTTGATTATTATTAGTATATTAAATGAAAATACAACCTGTTTTTTCCAACTCTACTGTCATAGTTTTTGTCAAAGTTGTGAACTAATGCAATAAATGCCCCAATTTATTAATTTCAACAGCAACAATAATATTGTCCGGCGTGAGTGTGTCAACGTGGGTGTGGTCGTGCGCCGCCGTTATTTTAAAGCTTTTTAACTAGTTAGCTTTTACTGTGAGTGTGTCAACGTGGGTTTGGTCGTGCGGCCGCCGTTATTTTAAAGCTTTTTAACTAGTTAGCTTTTACTCTTCCCGTCCTTGTCCCATTTTTTAGATATGAATATTTAATAGAAATATATAAAATAGTTAAATTGATAAAAAAAATAGGTAGATAGAACCCACACTTTTTGAAGTGATAATTACTTCATAAAATAGAATATAGACATTTATAATGAACAACTCAAAAAAAAAATAAAACATTTTAAATGGTATGATGAAGTTATATATATATATATATATATATATATATATATATATATATATATATATATATATAGGTGGATTCCCGTAGATCTTTCCCCGATAGTATGTAGTACTCAATCTAGACCACACATTTTGAACACGTGGACGCACCAAAATTTGACACGTGGCAACCCATTTTTCGCTCAGGGGCAAAATGGGAAGGCACCCAGCGGGCGCTGGGTGCCCGTCCGACGCTGGGTAGGGGAGTCCGCGAGCGTTGGGGTCTCCGCGGGCGTTGAGTTTGGGGAAAGACACTACAAAACACAGATAATGCATAGAGAATAACGTAACAATGCATAGAGAATAACATAACAATGCATTCAAAATAACATAACAATGCATCGCACACAACCGGTGTTGGGTGCGCGTTTTATCGTGCCGACGCTGGGTGCGCCCGACTGGGTAGGGATGTTGGGTGGGCTCGACGGGTAGGTAGGAAGTGGGTGCGCGTCGGCGCTAGGTTTGGAAAGAGCCACAACAAAACATAAATAATGCATATGAAATAACATGTCATCGCATTTAAAACAACTAAACATCGCATTTAAAACAACATAATATCGCATCGCACCCAACCGGCGTTGGGTGCGTGCGGCAATATGGGTGGCGCTGGTGTCTGTTGGGTGCGTCTGGCAGGCGCGCGGCGTGCGTCGGCTGATGCGCATTTAACGAGCGTTGGGAGCACGTGTACAACATGCATTAAAATTGAAACTCATATGCATGTTTGTGTTCAAGTGAATGCATTTTTGTGTTCATTTGAATGCATTGTTCAGTTCAACTAAATGCATTGTTTGTTTTCGCAATCACATAACAAATCAAATTAATAATCTACCCTTAATGAAGCGAAATTAAGCTTAAAAAGTCCGAAAAAATCTGAACCATCGGATCTATTAGATGAGTGGATGAGATTGAGTACTACATACTATCTGGGGACCGGGTACTATTTGATCTCCTCTCTCTCTCTATATATATATTCGAATATATATATATATATAGGGGTGCGTTATGGTGAAAAAGTTCCTTAGTATAGGAAATATGAATAGATATGTAAGTCTAGACATCTTTCATATTTGTGTAACACAATCAGAATTACTATGTTACAAATGTTAGTTTAGCACATATTTCATCCCTTCATAGCACATACGCTAAATATATTAGTTTAGCACATATTTCATTGCAACGTAGCACAAGAAGGGTTCTAGTGTTGCACAGTAATCATCATAACACACAAAACACATCTTAAACATGATGATCCATGATTAATAGTTGCTGCAAATTCAGATGGTTTCAGTATTAGATTAGTCAGTCGTCCACCTAATTCTCCTGACACCAACATCAATGATTTGAGACTTTTTAGAGCAATTCAGTATTTATAGGATAACAAGGCAACTAAGAATTTGGTTGAGCTAATGACAAATGTTACCACATCTTTTGAAGAGCTAACTGCAACAACTTTAAACAATATTTTCTCACATTGCAAAGTTGTTTCATAGAGATGATAAAAGAGAAAGCGGGAAACAACTACAAGATCTCACATATGAACACGAAAAGACTAATTAGCATGAGAACACTTACTCGATGCGATGAAGTAGAGAAGAGGTTTGTGAAGGATTGCTTGGAGTATTTGATGCAACCTAAAAATGATGCAGCTCTAATTATGATCTAGAACCTCTAATGAATGTTTTTGGCTATTAGGTATGATTAGTAGCAGATATTTTTGCTTGGTTTACAACATAAGCGACAAACTACCCTTTTTTAGTTATTGTTTAGTATGTAAACACATCAGCTATACAAACTGATGCTTTTGTATGAATATCTCAATATTTTTGTTGAAATTAGCTTGCATCATTAACAATATTTAACATATATCAAACCTCCAAAACTAGGGAGCATATATAAACCGAGTGATTGCTTGAAATATACATTTCTATGGGTAATCAAACCTGCAAGAATGATACCAACAAGAAAACAACAAACAAACAAAAACTACTGTATTATCTCCATAAATTGGACAACTAATGATGCATTTGTATGATTGTTTCAACATTTTAATTGAAATTAGTTTGCATCATTGATAAGATTTAACTATATCAAGCTTCCAGAACCAAGAATCATATATGAACTTAGTGGTTGCTTGTAATAGGCGATATTATGGACCATAAACTAGCAACAATCATACCAACAAACCAGTAATAATTATAACAATAATCACATCAGGAAGCCACAATCATACCAACAATCACACCAGCAAAACAAAAATGGCCATACAAAATATCGCACTAGAAAACTAGCAAACTAGCACCAATCATACCAACAATCAAATGACCAAACCAAGAAAAAACATGCATTAACCTCCATAACTAGAGATCACAAATCCCAGTGGTGGATATCCATAACCTTTAAATCTTGGCCAAATAAAGAGTAAGAACGTATGCACCTGATCGGAGAAGGGTCAAAACGACAAGGCACCAAATCCCTGGGGTTTGAAAAAAAATTCATATTTGATCTGCGCAGACCAAGAAAATCGGATGTAGATTCACCTCGGTGACATCTTTAATCGAACATATCGGGGGGACGAAGGACTTTGGCGTGGCAAATCGAAGGACGAAGGACTTTGAGCTGGTCGCCATGGACGTCCTCAACTGAACAGATCGAACGGACCATGGCATAGTCGCCACGGACAATCTTTTGAGCAGATTGGAGGACTAAGGACGTCGGACTCCCACGAATAGTAAGGGATGGATTTAGTTGAGGTTGCAATACATATAGAACCCATGGTACTGAAACTCGAATTCTCAAATGGATTAGGAGATTCTATCATTTTTAGAATGATAGAAACTTCTTTCAATGGCAGTGAAGGAAAACCAACTGAGTGATAACTAGGATTTCATATAATAAGGTCGAGTAATGAAAATGTCGGGTGAGTAATTAGATTATTGGGTTAAGTTAATGGGTTACGTTATATTAATGAGCTTAAATTACTTCAATTAAGTGTCGGCTCATGATGGGTTTTTTTGTAAATAATTGATAGTTTGAGGTTGAATAATTAAAGTGGAGTGGGGTAGTGTCCCAAAAGAAAAGTAACACACTCTTGATGGACGTCAAATAAGATAATTTTAGCACACTCTTGGTTGACGGAGGAAGTATCATTTATCGTAATATACTTCATGTTCTACATAGTAAAATCCGGACAAAATCAATTAGAGGTAAAGATATAACAACATTTTTATTAATTAATAAAATTAAATTTGATATAAAATACGATATATTTTTTGAAAGTTTGAGGGTCTCGCCTAATTTCTTCATTAATATTGGCCCTTAAATAAAAGTGTATTTTATAACCGCAAAAATTTAAATTTAAATACACAGCTAGCTAAGAAAAATATCCAAATTGATTGGCTAGCTAGGACCTTCCAGACCAAAAAATTAATTATTTTGTCATTGTCTACTGATGTTGAGAAAATTATATCTTAATTATGTATTTATTATTAAATCTTAAAACCTTTGATGATTGTTGGATTTGTATAATGAAAACCGATTGATTGAGTTTGTATACAATGTTTCATGTTACCACTATTTTGATTTATTATTTGAATTGTTTACTTGATTACATATGTTGTCCCCCCAACTCATACAAAAGTTAGATCATATAACGCATAGTAGATCATGTAAGTCTATATGATTGGTTAAACAAATTGAGATATAAAAACGATTACAACTGCGACAACTTAAGGATGAGTTGTTGGTATAGGCTGCAGTATAAATAAGAAGTAACTTGACTTGGTTACTTGTCTATGCTGGTACGTCTTGACGTATTGATGGATTACATTGAGATAGGTTCTTTTATATGACCGTCGTGAAGAACCTAAATCTTGGTACTTTACATTAATCTAAACCTCGATAAGGTTTCATGTGAATATGAGTTACTGAAAATTACTTTGACTTATTATGGGTGAGGATTACATGGGATAAGCAAATATTCTCCGCATCTTGGGTGATGACAATATTTATACGTCATGCTGGTTGTCCATATCGAGTCACCGTATCCGTTTAAGATGATGACGTCCCCATAAGGAGCTCAAAAGATTTATTCTACTAAACCATGCAGGTTGAGTTAACTCAAGTACAATAATAAGGTTGAGTAGATTACTTATGGAATTAAATAGATTAATTATTTTAAGCATGTAATTTTTTAAATATAGAGATTCTTAAGTCTAAGTAAAAGTTCAACTCAACTTCGGTAATAAAGGGGTATGTCAATATTTATTCTCTAGTGGAATAAATAAATGTTTATGAATTAATTTATGTTATGGGTTGAATATAAGATAATTAATTCATTTTATACCCATTATTATTGCTTGTATTTGATCATTAGGCTGGCCCATCACGGCCTATTAGCCATAGAATTTTCAGCCACCTCATGCAATCCCATATTAACTGTGTTCTGATTATTGTATTATTTATTTAATAAATTTCATAGTCTAAATAGATATTATCTGATATCAAAAGATATTAAAAGATAATTATTCTAGAAATAAATTATCTTCAGGGAAGAAGATAATTATTGTATTTATTAGATGTATAAGAGTCATATCTTATTAGGATTATAGAGAGATCATTATAAATATATGGTAGGAGAAAATCAGTAATATCCTCACAAGCATTGTGATTTTCAAAAATCATAAGTTGTGGATCGAAAATTTGGTGTTATCTATAAATTGCTTTCACTCAGTACTGTGGATCAGGCATCCGAGACATAGTCCATAAGATCAAAGCTGGAGTCAGCTATTGATGAGATTTGCCAGAAATAAGCAAGTAAACACGAAAAAACTAATATGTGTTGTAATTTATTATATAGGAGTATGTTAGGAATATAACCAATGTATGATGAATTAAATATCCAAGTTAGATCATCGAGAGCACATGTAAATTTAAATTTTCCATCATAAAACACTATATCAGTATCTGTTTGATACTGGTGAGATAAACTGAAAACTTATCGATTAACTGTTTTAAAGACAGTTTAAGTTTTCAGTAAGTTAAATTCAATAACCACCAAATGCCGCAACACATTAGTTATCAGTCAAACTGACCACCTGCCTTACCAATCAATAGGTCTATTAACTAATATCACTCAATACAAGACTCATCTTATCTGAACTGACTAGCAGTACTAACACTAGTAATGAACTACCAGTTACATGATCATTTACTAATCAAGTAGCAAGTTAATCTTGAGAAAATAAAAAAAATTTAAATTTACTTAACTGATGTATTCTCCCCCACTATTCACTAATACGCATCCTAGGGACCTATCAATCGATCATCCCCACATTAATTTGTCCATAAATGCTAGCTCTTTATTTTATTTTATTTTATTTTAGGATTTGTGTATTTTGGAGTTTTGTTAGCTATATTCACAAATGTGGTTTTATCAAAAGCTCACTATTATAGGCGCCAGAATGATTTAGGCGCCAGAATGATTTAATCTGAAACACCCTTTATCTGATTTTGGGATTGAGCCATTATCTTTTAGGCCTAATAAGCCATAATTTTCTCTCACAAAACTATAAAGACACAACGGGCTCTATCAAAAACTATTCAATATTCGTTCTTATTTTGTCAAAATGATTAATATAATTTTTTCGATGAGTTTATTGAGTCCATATATAATTTAACTGAACTTTATTACCTTTTCGATACAAGACAGTACACCAGTTTTAACACCCTAAAATCTAAGGAAACTTTGCTAAACTGATTAAAAATATATATTTCATCCGTCTCGATATTCATAGCACGTTTTTTTTTTAGATTGTCTTATTAAGTTGGCTCGTTTCTAAAAAATGAAACACTTTTTACACTAAAAAGTGTCTTGAATTTTATGTCACTCACTACTTTACACACAAAATACAACTCTTCTTAATCTACGTGCAAAAAAAAATGTGTCATGAATATTGAACGGAGGGATTATATCAATTCCACGAAACACTAAATTGATTAAAATAAATTATATATTCTACCAAACTATGAGCTACGAGATATTATATATTCAATTCTCTAAAGGACATTAATGCTCAATAGTTACTTAAATAATATTAATGGAAGGGATAATCTAATAACTAGAAGATTAAAGATTGGTGTTCCACTCATACAGTAGGAAAAAACAAAAAATAAAAGGAAAAAATAAAAGTTCAACCAGGTCATGGCATAGTGAAGATTAGCTGGCTTAAAAAGAATTCCAAGTCTAATCCCACGTCATCATGACTCATGTCTCATGCCACCCATAATACTCGCGCATCCATACATAATGACAATACATACATCCACATCTACATACAAATATATTTATGTAATTCTATATAAAATCATATAAAATATTTCTGGGCCCACGACTTCATAAAAACCTCAGCTCTATATATCCCAGCGATTGCCTCCATTTTCTCTCTTCAAACAATTATTCACACCATCCAAAAAGAAAATCAGAAAAACAGTCTTTTTGCTGCAAATGGGCGAGGTAAGTAATCTTTGATCTTCACCTTATTACAATCCAAAACCCTTCAGGTTTGCAATCATTTTGAGTGTGTGTATGTTTTCTTTTCAGAAAGCTGAGAAAAAAAATGAAGGAGAGAAGAACACGGTGGCGGAGGGCGCCGAGAAGGCGGCGGCTGGAGGCGGCGCAAAGAAGGAAGAGGCTCCCATGACGGTAGTGTTGAAGATGGATTTACATTGCCAAGGCTGTGCCAAGAAAGTCAGACGCTCCGTTAACCATTTGGAAGGTAATTATTCAGATTTAATTTAATTTAATTAAAAATATATTGAGCTGAGATTTGATTTTTAGTTTTAGTTTCACTAGTTTTGTTGGTGGAATAAAAATTAGGTGACAGTTTTTAATTCATAGTACAATAATAGTGTGGTTGGTTACATGTGATTTCAATAAAATTAGTAATTAATGAATACTTAGTTAGCTTTTACCAACTATAGGCAACACGAGTGCTTGTAAATCATTCATTTCTAACAATTTTTTAAAATATTTTATTTTATAAGAACAAGCAATTTGTTCATAACGAGATTCTTTCATATATGTAGTAGTTAGTGGTAGCAATTGTCAACGAATAATAGAAAAATACTATATAAAAAAACAATATATCAAAATGGTGAAACCGGCCTTTCTTGATTTGGTCGCAACAAGCATAGCACTTTTCGGAGTTATCAAGGAACTATATATATAGTTAAGTTCAAATAATAATATTTTTTAACGTGAAAAATAAGAATCACATAATTTCCTTATGAATAAAATATATTCATTATAAAAGTTAATACGTCTTATCATCTCTTTGGAAAAGATGCTCTTGAATCCAAAATTATACATTTTTATCCTGGTTCAAATCCTATTAGGGATAAAAATTAATACATCTACCTGGAAAATTATCGATTTTTTTTATCCTGGATTATAATTAGGGTAAAATTTTTTTTTTAATTCAACGGACTCATCAACCTTTACAATGAATTTATCATTTTTTTGGTTCTCACGTTCTCATGATAAAAATGATTCTTACATTAACTCTCTCTTATATATTAGGGTTTAGGGTAATTTTTTAGAACAATGATCAGAGTTTGAGTCTCAATAGCTTTAAAACAGCTCTTTGTGAATACTAAATAAAATATTCCTAATTTTTTAATCATTAAATCATCGTGATTTATCTTTTATGTTCTTATGAGACTGAAGTGTGTGGTTCTCAGAGGAGATCTTCCTCTATAGAACAAGAAACTATATATATTTACCGTTAGTTTCAATCAATTCGAATATTTGAAAATAATAAATCAATAAAAGAGAAATTTACGATTCACCCCATATTTTGGTGTTTAGCTAAAGTTACTTAGCAGCAGACATGATAATGCGTAAGGCGCAATCATGACCCCTCATCTATAGGGACCTGAAAAATAATTGCTATGTGGTCCAATTTGTGAAGGTGTGGAGACGGTGAAGGCTGACTGTGACGCCAAGGAGTTGACTGTGACGGGAAACTTGGACCCCGCCTGGCTCCGGGAAAAGGTTGAAGCCAAGACAAAGAAGAAGGTGGAGCTCATCTCTCCTCAGCCCAAAAAAGACGGCGGAAGTGGTGGCGGTGCCGCCGACAAGAAGGCTGAGGAGAAGAAGAAAGGAGATGACAAAAAGGCTGAGGAGAAGAAAGGAGAGGAGGAAAAGGCTGATGATACCAAGAAGCCCAAAAAGGTAATATACTAATTAATGTGTTGTGCTAGTGATATAATAATTAATGTATGAAGTTAAAAATTTCAGATTCAAAATACAAATTTTTACATATTTATATTAATTGATAATAATAAAAACTAATATACTCATTTATATTACTTTGACATGTTATTTGGTATAGGAAAATCTTAATATTTGAATTTAATACATATATTATAGATTTGGTTAACAATTCATTTTCGGTTGCTGATGTTTCTAATCAGTACTCCCAAAACGGTGACGCTAGCTTCTAGCAACTGAGCCGTTGGAAATTGAATAATAAAGTGAAGTTGTTAATAATATAAATGATTGTTTATGTATTAATTTAGATATAATTTTAAAAAAGTTCGTATGAGATGATAGTGTCCCCTATGATTATGAAATAACTAATTTTAATTAATTGATTTATTTATTATTCTGATTGATTTATTTATTATTCTGTTGGTTGTTATATAATTTCAGGCTGCTGTTAGCACTGTGACAATGAAAACCAAACTACACTGTGACGAATGCGCGCATAAAATAAAGCGGATTATAATTAAGAATTTTGATGGTGAGTTTTGTGGGCCCTTCACTTTTTTTTTTTGATATCATGGTGAACCGCACGCTCCTACGCAGCTCAGAAACGTGCGACAGTGAAACCCCATACTTTTCCTTAGGTGTGCGTATAACGCGCAAACCACAATCACATGACAAGAAATCACACTTGGAAAATCGTGTGTGATGACTCAAACCCATAGAGGCGTTTGGTGGGGTTCGAACCTTGCACCTCCTACCACGTGAACCTACTTTAACCATCGGGTTGTCCCAGGGACTAGCCCTTCACTCTTATCTAATGACACTATTTTATTTGTACTATTTTCGCACTTATTTTATATCAATACACTTGTGACATATATAGAACATCGATATATAAAATCTAAATTTTATAATCGTCACCTTTTCTCATGGCAGATGTCCCTAAATTTTATCATCACTTAAAGAAAAGAATATGCTAAAAATTTGGGCTCTTAATATTTTAATCTTCGTGTATTATTTTAAGATTCATGATCTAATGTGGGAATTATTTCATGATCATAGGCGTTGACTCAATAACAACCGATCTACAAAAGGATATGATCATTGTAATCGGAACAATGGACGTGAATGATCTCGTTACATATCTAAGAGAAAAGCTAAAAAGAGGAGTAGAGATTGTTCCTCCAAAGAAAGACGACGGCGGTGCTGTAGTAGAGAAGAAGGCGGCGGAAGGCACCGCGGCTGAAGGGAAAGACAAAGCTAGTGGCGGAGGCGGAGAACAAGACAAGAAAGGCAAAGAAAGCGTCGGAGAAGGTGGTGCTAAGCAAAAGGAGGGCAGCGCCGGCAAAAAACAAGAAACTGAATCTAAACCAGAGACTACCGCCTCAGCCGGCGGCGGCGAAACGAAGGTGGAGATGAGCAAGATGGAGTATCATAGTAGTTACAATCCACAAAAGCACTACGCCATGCCCATGGTGATGCACAGCCAAAGTTATGGACATGAAGATTATGGCATGCATCATCATCAAAGTCATACCAATATGGGCTACTACGCGGCCGGGCCTCCTCTACCGCCGCCTACCTACTTGGACACCAACACGAACGATAACATATTCAGCGATGAGAATCCTAGTGGATGTTCTGTGATGTAAACGTTTGGAACTATGGTTGGTATATAGACTTGCTATTTTCAATTGTATATAGAAAAAGAGAAATGCAATTAATATAGTGTAAAATAGAGTATAGAAATTTTTATTCGGGAATGTACTGAATAAACTTTATTATGTAGTAGTTTCGTTACCCTGTTGCTCTATATATGATATTATAATTTCCACTACATTACGTTGTTGCTATATATGACTTCTTGGCCGTGTCAAAATAGAATGCATGTATGGATTCTCTTACTAATGATCTTTTCGAAGCTTTCCTTCATGGGAAGAAACTCCTCGTGCTCGACTTCCTCCACGCACGCCAAAAAGCTAAAAAGTTTCTCATAGTACTCTTGTTGATTTTAATATTATTTCTGAAGAAGAAATAATTTTGTGATCGGATCTATCTTAATAATTAAATACAGAAATCTTTGTGGCGTGGTGGCTCGACCATTTTTCCACGAAAATATTAAATTATTAAATTTAAATTTAAGTTTAAAATTTTCATTCGATAGGTAAAATTGTAATTCCATAAGATGGTTTAATGTAAAACTAATTTTTAATAGATCAAAATTAAATAAATAAGTTTTCGTTTAATAAAGTTGATTGTATCTTAACCAATTAAATATGGTACATTCTGATTGAAAATAATAATACTATTATTGATTCGGCCTAAAAAATAGTAATTAATGTCGTATAGATTCATTTATTGATCAATGTTGTTCTAGTAATAAATGTTACAAAATTATGATAAGCATGGATTTTCAATGGTTTATAATGCTTATTTATGTCTTATTTTAGATTGGAAATCATGTTTATAAGGAGTATTTGATTAGTATTGCTCATATATGAAGAAATGATACTCGTAGAAAACTTTTACCCTTTTTTGTACAAAAATGGAGAATGAATTGAAGGATCATGATATAATTAAAGTACGTCTCGATATGATTTCGTGGACACAAACGGTTTGTAATCGGAGTTCGAACGAGAGAAAAAGTGACAAAACAAAAATACTGCACACGAAACCTCGACGGCGGCGCTGAAGGCCAAAAGTGGTGTTTTGCCACGATCATAGGTGGCAGCATAGACTAAGAAGGCAGCGGCCGCATCAGCAGGCCACTTTTTAGGCCAATGGCTACGGTCAGCTCTGTCACGGGCAACTACTGTAGTCCAGACGTGCTCAGATCAAGTTTTTTCAATTTTTGCATCTTTTTCTTGTATTTTTTAACCCATTTAGGATTTATATTCTTTTTAGGATTCAAGGAGTCTTCTCCATCTATAAATAACTCCTCTTAATATTATATTAGAGTCCTTATTCATTCTTTTCATATTTTCTTAGAGTTTAGTTTATTTATAGCTTCCTACAATAGTCTAGAGATTTATTTTCAAGTTTTGTCTTCAAGATCTTTATTAATTAAGAAACATCTACACATGTTTTATCTATTTATTTCAATTGTGTTTTTCTTTATTTCTTGTTATTTAATTTCAATTATGCATAACTATTTTTTCATTGATTCTAGGATTTGTATGTTTAGTAGGAATTTATATGATTGATTTGTTTCATTTTATTATTTATGATTCCTGGTTTTTTTATGCTACATAACTTATCTCTACTGATATATGCTAGTTGTCTGATTAAGTACATAGTGGTTTGATGATCCATTCGGGTACGTACTAGTATATAGGGGGGAATACACCAGTCACACAAATTTAAAGCTTTTTCTTTTCACAGATTGATTGGCTACTGTGGCAGTAGCTGGTCGGGTAACTGATAGTTCAATATTGCTGGTCAGTTCAGATAAGAGGAGTCTTGTGCTGAGTGATATCAGTTAGCAAATCTACTAACTACTGAGACAACTAGGGATGACAATGGATCCCAGACCCGATCCATATCCGTGGATCCAGGTCCATTTTTTAGAATTTGGATCCTCAAAATTTTGGATCCGATGGATCTAGACCGGATCTGGATCATATCTCCATATTTTGAATTTGTATCTGGGATTTAGTTTTTAAAACCCGAATCCGGTCCAGATCCGACCCACAGATCCGTCAATTATATAGCATAAAAAATAGATCGCTTCATCCACCTCCTCCGTCGCTTGTCGCCTCATTCACCTCATCCACCGATTCCTCTGCCGCTTGCAACCTCCTCCATTGATTCCTCTATCGCTCGCCAATCGCTACCTCCTACACCGATTCCTCCGTCGCTCACCGCCTCACCTACTGATTCCTCTGCCGCTCGCCTCCTTCTCCACTGTCGCCTCCTTCACCGCTTCCACTGCCATGTATAGGTAAGGTCTTGGATCTACATCTCGAACTTGAATGATTGTAATATTTACATAATGTTATGACTTATTTTGGATTATTGTGATGTTTTTTTATGGATTAATCATGTAATGATTAGTTTTTGATGTTTGTTATTGTGGATTTAGATGATTACTACGTTGTGATTGTGTTATTATGATTTTTTTTTTAAAATTTAGGATTTATATTAAAAGAGAAATCAAACGGATCCAGATCTAGATCCGTAGACCCTATGGATCTGGGTCTGGATCTTATTTTTTTGGATCCAATGGATTTGGATCGGATCTGGACACAGATAAACAAATTCGATCTGGATCTGGATCTCGTAACATTCGATCCAGATCCGATCCATTGCCATCTCTAGAGACAGTTGGTCAGTTGGACCAGAAACTAATGTACGTGTGAAATATGGTGGTTACTGTATTTGCCTTATGAAAAACTTGAACTGACTTAAAAACACTTAGTCGAATATAACTTAGTCAGTTTTAAGTTTTATCTCACCAGTATCAAACTGATACTGATAGTGTGTATCAAAATAATGTTGTGCTGCTTGTGTTATGGTGATGATAGTTCAATAATATGTAAAGTAAATGTGATACTGAATGTAAAGAACTGAAAGAAAATAACACTTACTTTTTACGTGGTTTGGAAAGATCAACACCTACGTCTACAGAATGATTACTCAGTCAATCCACTAACTGACATTTGATTTTGTTTAAGGATACAAGATATAAACCTATATACAGAGTTAACCTTATTGTATCCCGCCGAACTAGGCGTTCTTCCTACGCTTGCGGGTGTTAGAAAATCTTTGACTGCTTACGGATGCAGTCGACTTAAACCTCTTGCTTACAGGTGCAAGATAACCAAATTTTCAGCAACTAGCACTTCGTTGCCTACTTGTCCAAACTTCTACTTAAACATGGGTGTTTTTGTAGATGGGTTTTCCAACTAAATTTTAAACAGTCACAAGCGATAAACTCAGTATGTCTAAGCTTAAGATATCCAAAGAGTATCCTAGACTTAAAGGAAGTGTATATTAAAATCGTGAGCTGATAATTATATTTGAGCTCTGAAGGTTTACTGATAGCACTATAGACTCCATTCTTCGAAATCGATGTGTGACAGTTCTTAAGCTTTGAGCTTTTAAATGCTTTAGACAATAAGAATATACAACATTCGGTCATATTTAAAGGTTGGATTCTATACATATTTATAGGGAAGACGATGCATAGTACCATTGGAGGGAGCACCAATTATATCTTTCTATTTGTCGTTTGAAAACTTTCCGTTTAAATCCTCGTACGTCGCTATCAGGGTTTGCATCATCGTACACTGTAGCTATGCAACTCTGAAAATATCTTCTGACATGTTAGGATCTTCTTTAGATATGTTACGATACGTGGTTGAGTCAAATACACAAAGCTAAAATGTCTCCGTGTTTTTCTAGTTGAGTTGACTCCTTGTTTTATCGGTACGTTGACTTCAGGTTGGGCCAATCAAGATTGCTCCGTCTTTTATCAGCAGTTGGACTCCGTATTTTGTCAATTTGAAAACCTGAGTCAGTATGACGCTTTCAGCTTGGCGTAAAGATAGTTAGCTTTGACTTTTCATCAGCCAATTTTGACTACTTGTCACTAGTTTTGATTATCGACCAGTAGCTTTACTTACAAACGTCGGTTTGACTTGATAGCCGCTTTGACTTTCCAAAGATGGGCAATCAATCACGGTATGAAATTTAGTCATATCCTGACTTCTTTGCTTCCAGCAACGCCTAGTCTTTAGTCTTCCGACTTCAATCTACGCTTGACTTTACTCCAAAGAGTTCATTAATCAAGATCGCTAAACTTTAGTTCTTTAGACATCAGTTGACCTCACTTCAGTCTTCAATACGCGATCCTTCAGTTGAGCTTCTATCATTGTGTTGGTACTGTTACTCATATCAGTATGGCTCGCTTCAGTACTGCTCGAACTTCTTCAGTATTGGGTCTGTCCATGCTGGTAGTTCTTCTGCTGAAACTTGTACAAAAATGGCTAGCTCCAAAAGAAGTGAGTAGCATAAGTTACATCAGAAGGGCACCCATCTGATGTTTTCAGATCTATCAAGACACATAGATAAGATAGAATTATCCCAACAATTTTAGGAATTTTCCCAACACGATTTTTATTGAATAGTCGAATTTAGGAATTGATAATATGATTGATCTAAATACTTGACAATTTATAATTAATTGTAGAAGAATAAATCTTGTGAGTTCTTATATGTTCTTGAGACCTAGCAACAATATGACGTATATTAATCTACTAGAAACTGTCCGAGAGAGAGACTATGGTTATCTGTATGATTCTTTATCTGAATTGACTTAAAATAAATTAATAGGGTTATAGATTGATTGTGTGATTTTATGTTAATTTATTACATTCCCTATGATCAGTATTTTATCATCATATTTTTTCAGATCTGTTTTGCTTTGTTTTTGTTATTTATTTTCTTGTTTTTATCAAAACTTTCTAAATCATTATTTTTGCCTTGATAATTAATTGTGAAGCATTTGTGTTTATTACTTGCTTTTTTCAGTCCCTAAGCATACGATATTCGGTTTGCTAGCTGACTACAATTGATACCGTTTAATTGCGATATTTTATTGTTAGAATTTTAGCAATCACATTGGCATATATTAATAAAATGGATCCATTATATTATACTCCCCTTGTCCCACTCAAGACGATTAATTTCTTTTCGATATGGTTATTTATGAGAAGGTATAAAGTGATAAAAAAGTAAGTAGGTCTCATAATTTTTGAAGAGATAATTATTTCTTAAAAAAAAACATGACATCTTGGATGAGACAGCCGAGAAAGGAATACAGACTATCTTGGGTGGGACGAATGGAGTATTATTTTGTAATAATAATTAAGACCGTATTAATTAAATATCAGCCGACATAAGTACAAATTAATGACTAAGAGTCAATATATATGGTCGGCGCTATTTAAATTGGTACTGAATTAGACTGATATATATGTTGGCCGGTGTTTGTTAGGTTGTTTTCTTATTTGAGTTTAGTATGTATTTGAATGTTGAATTCAGCAATTTATGTGCAATAATCGATAATTTACAACGAATAGGTAAAATTAATTAAGCAAATTTTGTATTGCAACTGTGACCTAAAAAGTGTCGGAAGCAATTTGGACTCATAAAATTCGGTTATAAGTAGCTTGATTATGCCAATTAAGTTGTCCCAATTATTATTATTATTATTATTATTATTATTATTATTATTATTATTATTATTATTATTATTATTATTATTTTGAGTATGCAATTACAAAGTTGCACAAACTGAGCATCCAATTTTGAACATAGCAAGTTATTTAGCTTATCTATTAAGTGACGTGCAATGATATTAGGAATAAAATCAGTGGTGTGTGTGTGGCTAGTGGTAGAGAGTGTTAATGTCCGAGGCCAAAGGTCTCGGAGTTCGAGTCCACTGACCAAAAAAAAGTAAAATCAGTGTGTGTGACGAGTGGTTAATTTTTAAAATTTCACCTTTAAAATTTCGTATTAATTGACCAAAAAAATAAATTCATGAGGAATAAAATCAAATGTGTGTGTTGTGACCGCCGAATACATTAATAGTGAAAATTCTTTTGTAGAGTGGTTAAATTCATATATATATATATATATATATATATAGGGAGGTTAACGTGAGAACCATTTTATTGGAGAACGTGAGAAAAACCGATGTCTCTGAATCATTGTTCGAGTCCAACTGACTTTAAAATTTTCATGTATTAATTTAGATAAGAATGGTTCTCAAAAAAAAATAAAATTCATGTTAAATTTAGAAATGGTTTGGCCCTCCATTTTAGCTTCTTTTCCTTCTAGATAAAATCAAATGTCTTATTCATTCATTTATATTAATCATTATTAGAAATGATGTATTAATCCTTTTATGTGACGGTTGTCGCCTAATACATTAATAGCTTCGAAAATTCTTTTGTTACCGTTTATTTGGATGAATACAAAAAATACCACACGTGTTTATTTTAATTCAAATATATATATATATATATATATATATATATAACAAATCATATATATATGAAGCGAAAATCAGCGAAATCTTTTCATGGGACGTTTATCCGTGCTAAATTAAAAGATATTTTTATTTCATTCCTAGTAAAATAATCCGTCCTTATAAATTGTATATTTTTAACATTTATTTTAATTATTTTCAAGCATGCCATCAAATATTTTTTTAATGTTACGATGTTAAATTAAATTTGATTTTTAAATTTGTTAAGAAGAGGAATTAATAGGGGAACAATATACCTAATGCAAACTTTTCTTTGTTTGTCTTGTCTGAGTGTAAAAGTCAATTCTAAATAGAAACCCTATTGATAGTTGAGTAACTTATAAATTAGAAATTATCTTATTTGACTTGCATGTGGACGTGTTGGGTTAAACTTATACTCGATTTGATTAGAAATTATTTTTTAACACTTATTGTCTGATAGTTTTTTAGTCAGATTGAATGCAGTCTAAATGATTGGTTCAGTTTATATAAGATACGCAGTGTGAAATGATAAATAATGTAGGAGCACACGAGATTTTTAACGTAGTTTGGAGCAAACTCACGCACATCTACAAGCCTGACGAACAAGTGAATTCCAAGTCTTTTTCAAGGATTCCTCGTTTTATACATCAAATGAAAATTATTATAGATTTCACATACGATCCTTGGGTTATCTGGTCAATACCAGCCACCTTATTCTTTGTACTATCAGATAGTTAATACTTCGTTGCTTACTCACACTTACACTACTTTACCTTACAACTTGCTTGGTGGGTTGGGTGTCACAATTTTTCCAACTATCTGAGTGATCATTTTTAAGAAAGTATAAAGGATTTAAGGATATGAGTCTAGGCTTTGGATTTACAAGAGATTTTGCCTAGAAACATAGTAGGGATTATAATGAAGGCTAGAATCTCGAGGTAGAACATTCGAAAAATTCTGTATGGTTTCGGGTGTTCTTGAGCAGTGAGCTTGGATGCTTGAGATTCGCTTGAATGCTTTGCTTGCTAGATTTCTCGTTAATTGTGTCTGTTGACGAAGTCCACAATTTATAGAGATTAGGTTTCAAACTAGCTGTTGGAAGGTGGCCGTTTGAAATTTTAAACTTTGTTGAACAACAAAACTAGCCGTTGTTATGAGATATGGTCTTCTAAAGGTTTCAAAAGAAATAAAAAAAATGGGTTAACGGAGGTATTTTTTTAATAAAAAAAATAACAAAAGAACATTAATGTTCTAATAGCTATTCAAATTAATTGAAATTCAATTTAGAATCATTTTATTTGCAAGGAGTTGGATGAGAAGAAACTCTTACGTCTAGCTTTGTTCCATATATTATGGGTAACATAGGAGACATCTCTATTTTTCCTCGAAGAATCTTTAGAATTCCCACTGCTTAGCTTTCAATTCGTCTCTTACCATCAAATGAAATGTGAATAACATGTCTTCCTCTCTCTGAAAGAAGGAGTCCGCTAAAAGAGCTTCTTGACTTCTTCAGATTCTCTGAGTATCAGAGTTTGTAACTCTTTGGGTTTTTCAGATTGTCTATCTTTGATAGTGCTTACTGACGACTTGTTAAACGCTTTGATATGTTGTTCCCAACATATTTCTGACTTGCTGAAACTTCTTGGTCTTTAGGTTGTTACTGCTTCTTGGATTTGATCTAATGCTTTCAAATATAACATTAAGCTCTGAGTCTAAACCTTGACTTCTGATGAAAGAGTTACACCCGACGCACCAATTAGATTGGTCGTTTTACTTTTTAATGAATTCATAAATTCAACCTTATTGAAATTTATATTAATAAAGACATTTATTTATATATTGCATTTGTTACTAATAATTTATGTACTCTATATAAAGTCCTTAGACCATGATAAGTTATAAGATATGGTCACGCATATGATAGTGATTATAAAATATGTCTTTGAAGCTTTGGTCTTAAAATTAGTACCGAGTGAAATGACTATTCAAGACAGGACATTGAATTTTTGGAAATAACTCGCATGTATGTTACACACTCATAAGATGAGAATATTGTGTTTCATCAATATTAGCGTAGTTGACGTAAGTGTATATACGTGGGTGCTTGTTAGAGAACAAGTACACTGAACTGACCCTCTAGAAATTCTTATATGGAATTTATTTTATCAAAATAAAAATTTCTAATATTTGATAGTGCATGATTAAGTCTTTTGACTTGAGACACCATAGTAATCTTATATGAGTTCTATTTCATTTTGATATATTCTCTGATTGCTAGACAATCGTTAAAGAGTTTATGTTGGATGCGATGTGAATAAATATGGAGATTAATGTGTGGTCGATAAAGAATCTATTACTTGTTTAACACGAGAGAATCTCTTACAGTTTTCATTGTTCATAACTTGAAGACCTTGGTCAAGGCGCGATGAATGATGATTCATTATAGAGTTATTTGAATTTGAATGAAAATATAACTATTGGATTGTTTTGAGTTTTTCGATTTAGTTCCATACTCAATATCCAATTTGAGGATTATATAATAGAAGGACCGTACGTGTGTAATGATTCATATTTAAAATAGGTTTACTCGTTATTTCACCTAGTGCTAGGTAGCCATGCTATTTGCTAGATGTTCCCATAAATTATAGGTTTTTGAAATTAAAGAGTTAATTTCAAGCGAATTAATTTATTGGATAAATTAATTGAATAAATGTTATTTGTTTGAGTTATAATTTGTTGCAAGCCTATTACTAATGCTAGTTGTGAACCGAGGGTCACACACAAAAAGCTAGAACGTGTCAATTAAATTGATTCAATAGTTGAATCTGATTAATTAATGTTGATTAATTAATTGAGATTTGTTCTAATTTAATATGTTAAATTAGATATTCAATTAAATTTATCTAGTTGAATATAATTGGATTAGCAAGTCTAATTCTATATTAAATTAATTAGATTAATTTAAATAGATATGAAATTAATTTGATTAATTTTGAATCTAGAAAAATCATATATATATAATTGTATCCGGATAAAAGTAATCCAGATACAGACCAGATAAAGAGAAGAATAAGAAGAGATTTACTTCATAGTAAAGTAAATCACATTAATAAAAGAAAATGGGAATTGATTCCATAATTATGGGGATTAATTATTATTGATTAGGAAATCAATGATTATTAATAAGAAACGTTTTCTTATGTTTCAAAGTGATGGTTTCTATTCCTTGATGTATATAGACGTACATCTTCTTCTTTTTCAACATCTTCTTGCTTTTTTTTTTTTTTTTTTCAACTCAATTGTGTGCTCAGTTTTACTAGAGAAAAACCTTTACATTTGATTCGTTCTACCAAGTGTGGACTTGATAGAGGGGAGACTTTTGGATCCCTGCGAGTTTGGAAGACGAACAATTGATTGCTTCCATCCCTTCATCAACCGGAGTGTCAAAAGGTATGCAATGATTCGACCATTCTTGTCTTACATCGTGTTAATGTGAAGTTGTCAATATCGTGTAGATGAAATAATTGTTATTTCATTTATTGATTCGAAAATTTTAATTTCCGCTACGTTTTTCGATCCGATCCTAACATCTGACTTATGATCTTCAGGTCAGCGTAGTATCTCAGCTTCAGGTTCCCCCCAAGATGAATACCTGTTAATGAGTTAGCCGAATTACACACATCAGATACTATCATCAAGGGGTTTGAGTTTTGGATAGGTAGGTTTGGAAATCTAACTCAAAATCTTAGAAACAACGAAAGAATGTCTGTTGTTGATCGGTCATTAATTTTATGATATTACAAAACTTGTAGTGCCCAAAATTAGAATCGATTGAACCCTAAATTCAATAAAAAATTCCATTCGTTGCCTACCGCATATTTCCCCTGCTCGCTGCACATCATCCGCTCCGCACAACGCCCGCCATCGATGTTGTTGCTGCTATTGCCCGCCTTATCTTTTTTGCTGCTACCGCCCGCCGCAGTTATGAATCTACATCTCTCTATCTTAGTCTCCCTTGAATTGATTATGCAATTGATCTTAGGGTTTTAGAGATTGTGAGATTGATGAATTGATTGTGAAATTGATGTTAAGGTTTTAGAGAATTTAAAATTGATGAATTGTTTTTAATTCATTGAATTATGATGAATTTATTGTTTGATTATGAAATTGATGAATTGTTAGAGTTTGAGGTATTGTGTTGAATTGATAATAGAATTGGTGATGAAATATTTTTAAATTGATTGAATCGGGAATTTGGATGAATTGTTCGACGTTGTTTTAAATTGATAGTGAAATTGAAGTATGAATTAGTATATAATTGGTTAATTGATTGAATTGAGGTGATTTTTGTCAAAAAAATTGAATTATTTGAATTATGTTGAATTGATGATAGATTTAGTATAGACTTGATGAATTATTATTTTAATGATGAATTGTTTGAATTATGGTGAATTATTGGAGGTTGGGCCACAGGCAGGGATGAGACGGAGGGGGGAGCAATTGTTGTCGCCATGGGTTTAATTGTTTGTTAATCATTATTTGTGGTCTTTTCTAATAATATTAGGAGTATTTTAAGGAAAAAAATTATAAAAAATTAGTGTAGATCGAAGACGGATGTATAGGCGTTATCAAAATGGTAGTCTAACTACAAAGTTCGTAGATGGAGTCAAACTATTTATACATTTTGTAAGTAACCAATCCACACATATGGATGGTTCAAACATAAAGTGTAAATGCACTAAATGCAAGAACAAAGAAATCTTAGCAGGAATAGAGAATTTAGGTGCAATAGAAAGGAATGTTGTAATTGGGGTGGGTAAATCATCATAAATATTACGTGTCCACATATATAGACTCAAAAGAGATACTGAGTCTGAATGGGATGTATATTTTCTTTGGGGCTCGAGAGATGGAATAGGAAAGGCCCTACGCCCTCATTATACTATGAGGGTTCATTTGTTGTGAAATTGTTTCATCTATAACTATCAAATCTAGTGCACGTGCGATGAAAGTCTAATGTCTTCACAAGATGTTGGTCGACTTCCTAGAAGTCAATCACGTGATTTATGAAAACTGTCTCACAATATATTTCTTACTTGTTACTTTCAAAGACACATTTTATTTACATATTTAAAATTTATGATCAACCATTATCCTTACTTATTATCCCAGACACTATCACTTATTCACACATTTTATCATCCATGATCCACCGTTAATTTAATTGACATTACATTAATGTGTGACTTTTATTTCACTCATAATACACTCAGTAACTTTTATTAAAACTCGTACCAAAAATTCACAGAAAGAAAATTAGAAGACTGAGAGAGTATTTTTTTGATTACAATATTTTGTTTTATAGTTTGTACAATGTGAATTTTATTCCACTCGGTAACGTGTGACTTTTATTCCACTCACAATACATCTCATTAATATGAAAATATTTCCGATGAAATTGTTTTACCAATGAAACAACTTAACTTTACGGCTAGTAAAATATATAATTGCGAAAATTAAGAGATCATATACTGATTTCAACTTTTGAATAACCTGCTTATTTGTAAATTGAACTGAAAATTGTGTTGTTCGTGACAACTAACCCCTTTTATTTCAAATTAACCCCTAGTAGTATGAGCTTCAATATAAATTCTGATCTTTTTATTTTTTACTTTTAATTATTTCAAATAAATCCATTATTTGCTGTGATAATTAAAATTAAATCCTAATACGTGCAATTAATATACGGTTCACGTGAACTGTTACCAGCTACGATTGTTTGATTCTTGTTGTATTTAAATTTCTTAATTTGTATTTAGCTAGGCACAGTCGCATTAAAATTCTACAATAATTATTATCTTGTCAAACGTGAATTAATGGTAAATGAACGGTCCTCAGATAATTTTGATGAAATGATAATAAAATATGCATGCAAAACAAGTCCGGAGGGGATCATCGGGAGAGTGACTCTGATACTCAAGTTAAAACGCGTAAGACGTATTTTCTTTGTATGATAAGTTTTGTAAAAAAGCAGGATACTTTTGTATGAAGGTATATGAGAATTGTGTACCTGGTATCCTATGTAGAAAATGTATTTATAGAGGTGTAGGAAACGGAAATATCGGGATCACGTTGGCATGCCTGAGATAGTGCTCTGATCTTCCCAGATGATGGACAATGTGGGATCGTGGCTTTATGTGAGCGTTCGTTCTGATCAGAGATCATATGTCCCGTAGCTCTAAAATGTAAGGGCTCTGACGATGTAAGTCCTTTGAAGTGTGAGGGCTCTAACGATCTTATCCCTATAGAGGAGGTTACTGTTGGATTTGTATACTAAAAGCAGAATGGTTGAACTTGTATACAATATTTCATGTTACCACTATTATAATCTCATATATGAATTGTTTACTTGATTGCATATGTTTGTCTCATCATCTCATACAAAAGTTAGATCATATAGTATGTACAAGATTACAAAAGTTAAATCCTATGGATTTACCCAGTTGCCTAGCGAAAGTTGTGTGTATCGTTTGGATGTCAACGGTGACGTGGTATTTCTTGCACTTTACGTAGATGACATTCTTCTACTTGGCAACAATGTGAAGTTGTTATCAGACGTAAAGAGTTGGTTATCCGATCAGTTTCAAATGAAAGACTTAGGAGATCAACAGTACATTCTTGGGATCAAGGTTTACCGAGATCGCAAGAGAAAAATGTTGAGCTTATCTCGCATCTTACATTGATCATCGTAATTACTCGTTTTAGTATGCGGACCACCAAGAAAGGATTGCTACCTTCGGGCATGGTGTTCGCTTTATCTAAGGAGCGATCAACTATGACTGCAAATGAGATAGAGGAAATGAGACAAGTTCCTTACGCTTCGGCCGTAGGAAGTCTCATGTATGCAATATGATGTACGAGATCCGATATCTGCTATGCGGTAGGCATAGTAGCTAGATATCAGTCTAACCCTAGACAAGCTCATTGGATTGCGGTAAAGCATATACTCAAGTACCTGAAAAGGACTCGAGATTATAGGCTAGTTTACCAAGCAAATAGTCTAATGCCTTTGGGTAATTCAGACTCGGATTTCCAAGCTGACCGTGATGAGAAAAAGTCTACCGCAGGCTATGTGTTTACCTTGGGAGGATGAGTCGTATCCTGGTGGAGTGCAAAGCAGCGATGCATTGCGGACTCTACCATGAAAGCCGAATATGTAGCCGCTTCGGAGGCTGCTAAAGAGGCTGTATGGTTCAAGAACTACCTCATGGATCTAGATATGGTACCTAGTTTGCCCAAGAGTATCATAGTTTACCGTGATAACTCAGGTGCAGTGGCAAACTCGAAGGAACCACGGACCCACAAGGTAACCAAACACATAGAGAGAAAGTACCATGTCATACGAGAAATTGTTAGACGAAGAGACGTGCTGATTGAGAAGATTGGTACTGCGGATAACCTAGTTGACCCATTCACGAAGAGTCTGCGTAAAAGTCTACGAAGAGCATATTCGAGGACTTGGATTGCACAAGATGGCACCCACTTAGAAAGAAAACTTTTGTATAAGTGGGAGAAGCAAAGTGATGTTGTTGTTTGTAATAGCTAGTAGAAAATCACATTGTATACTAAAAGTTTGCTTTAGTATAAGTGGGAGATTGTTGGATTTGTATACTGGAAGCAGTTATGGTTGAGCTTGTATACAATGTTTCCTGTTACCACTATTACAATCTCCTATCTGAATTATTTACTTGATTGCATATGTATGTCTCTTTATCTCATATATAAGCTAGATCATACAGTGTGTTGTAGATCATAGAAGTCTGTATGGTTGGTCAAGCTTAATGAGATATAAAAAGAATCACAGCTGAGAAAACTTGAGGACGAGTTGTCGGTATAGGCTGCGGTATAGATAAGAAGTGACTTGACTTGGTTGCTTGTCTATGCTGGTACGTCTCTGACGTATTGATGGATCACAGTGAGATGAGTTCTTCTATCTGACCGTCTTGAAGAACCTAGATCTCGGTGACTTTACGTTGATCTAAACCTTGATAAGGTATTAGGTGAGTATTAGTTGCTGACCATCACTTTGACTTGTTATGGGTGAGGGTTACATGAGATAACCCAAGATTCTCTGCATCTTGGGTGGTGGCAGTGCTTGTATGTCATGCTAGTTACCTGTGTCGAGTCACCATATCCATTTAGGATGATGACGTCCCCTTAAGGATCTCAAAATGTTTATTGTACTAAACCATGCAGGTTGAGTTATCTCAAGTACAATAATAAGGTTGAGTGGTATTACTTAAGGAATTAAAGATATTAATTATTTTAAGCGATCGAATCAGTAAATAATTGATGGACGTGCGATATCTTAAATACGGGGATTCGTTAAGTCTAAGTGTGAGCCCGACTCAACTTCGGAAATAAAGGGGTAAGTCAGCATTTATTCTCTAGTGGCATGAATAAATGTTTATGAATTAATTTATGTTCTGGGCTGAACATAAGATAATTAATTTATTTGAGGCTCATCTTTATTCCTTGCATTTGATCCCTGGGCTGGCCCATCCAGGCCTGGAGCTAGGAGAAATTTTGTCCCTTTCATATAGAGTCTCACTGGGACTCTGTTTTGATCCTCTCTATCTTAAGAGATATTATTATATTTATTAGATATGCAGAAATGCTATTATGATAGGATTTAGGGTTGCATTATAAATATAAGGTGAGAGAAAATCAAAGATGCAAATCTATTCATAATTTTCGAAAATTTTGAAAATAGTGAAGAGAAAGAAAGACGAATTTTCATAGCACTCTCCATAGATTGTCCTCACTCGATATTGGAGATTAGGCAATCGAGATACAGTCCAGAAGATCAAAGCACGAGTCTTGATCCAATCCTTGCCTGACAGATTCGCAAGTAAACACGAGAAAACACCAACGTGTTGCAATTAATTATATAGGTGCATGCTAGGAATATAATCAATGTATGGTGAATTAAACATCCAAGATAGATCATCGGGAGAGGGTTAAAATCAGATTTTCCTACATCCAGCACATATGCTGAACAAGAAGGCTGACAAGTTGGAGGCTAGATCTAATCCAAGGCTGTTTGTAAGATATCATAGAGGAACTAAATGTGGTTATTTCTATAGTCCTAATGATCAGAAGGTCGTTATTAGCACCAACGCTCAATTCTTAGTGGATGACTACATGAAAAATCACAAATCCAAAGTTGAAATCATTTTTCAAAAATTGGAAGATAGTCGTATTCCACCACCGATTCCGCCAAAGGTACAAGATGTCGAGTCTATTGAGAGTGATCGACATTGGATACTTCAAGAGATTGAAGTGGCTCGATTTTCACTAGAGACCGACTTTACAAGTGGCGCCTACCCAACAAGTTATGCAAGAAAGTGAACCACAAGTTACTGCATCCTCCGTTGCCATTGTGTCAGTAGCGCCTCGTCGTAGTGGGAAGGGTTATGCGACAACCTGAATGATTTATGTTCGTAGGTGAATCTTTGGATTTAGTCCCAGTAAGAGAACAAGCTATAATTGTCCATAGACATACAGCGAGGCGATACAAGACATAGATGCAGGAGTATGGCACATTGTTATGGACTTAGAAATTGAGTCCATAACAGCTATGGATGTATACAAGAAAACACCTCTACCATATGGCAAGGAAGCCATAGGTAGTAAGTGGGTATTCAAGAAGAAGAGAGATTATGATGGAGAGGTTTCGGCTTTTAAAGTCAGGCTTGTGGTGAAAGGGTACACTCAGATTAAGGAGATCGATTACGATGATACCTTTTCGCTGTAGCAATGCTCAAGTCCATCATAATTCTTTTGGCCATAGCAGCTCAGTTAAACCTAGAGGTTTGACAAATGGATGTGAAAATCGCTTTTTTAAATGGTTATCTTGAGGAAGGTCGAGACATCTATATGCAGCAACCCGAAGGTTATGTGAAGAAATGTGAGGACCATCTAGTGTGGAAGCTTAAGAAGTCCATTTATGGACTCAAGCAAGCTTTCCGATCATAAAACTTATGCTTTGATGAGGTGATAAAAACCTACGGTTTTACCCAATTGTCTAACGAGAGTTGCGTGTATTGTTTAGATGTCAACGGTGATTTCTTGCACTTTACGTAGATGACATCCTTCTACTTGGCAACAATGTTAAGCTTTTATCAAACGTAAAGAGTTGGTTATCCGATCAGTTTCAGATGAAAGACTTAGAAGATGAAGGGAAATCTGATTTTGACCATCTCTCGAGGATCTATCTTTGATGTTTAATTCACCATACATTGATTATATTCCTAGCATGCGTCTATATAATTAATTGCAACACGTATGGGTTTTCTCGTGTTTACCTTTGAATCTGTCGGGGATGAACGGGATGAGCGGATCGAGACTCGTGCTTTGACCTTCTGGACTGTATCCCGGTTACCCAATCTCCAACGTCGAGTGAGGACGATCTATGGAGAATGCTACAGAAAATCACCATAATCCCTCTAGTAATTTTCGAAAATATCTCACCAAGGAACTCTTGGAATTCTCGAAAATAGTGTAAGGATAATTGTGAGGATTAGCCTTGATCTTATCTCTTACCTTATATTTATAATGCATTACTATAATCCCATTAGGAAAGGATCCATGCATATCCCATAAATATAATAATATCCTTATGGATAAAGAGGATCAAATCCTTACCATAGAGAGAGGATAGGGGCGCGATTTTCACTGTGCTACGGGCCTGGATGGGCCAGCCCAGGGATCAAATGCAAGGAATAAAGATGGGCCTCAAATAAATTAATTATCTTATGTTCAAATTGAATATAAATTAATTTATAAACATTCATTCATGCCACTAGAGAATAAATCTTGACTTACCCTTTATTACAGAAGGTGAGTCGGGCTTGCACTTAGACATTCGAATCCCGTATTTAAGATATCGACGTCCATTAATTATTTAGAGCATTATGACCGCTTAAAATAATTAATATCTTTAATTCCTAAGTAGTACCACTCAACCTTATTATTGTACTTGAGCTAACTCAACTGCAGGGTTTAGTACAATAAACCTTTGAGCTCCTTAAGGGGCGTCATCATCCTAAACGGATACGGTGACTCGATGAGATAACTAGCATGACATACAAGCACTTCCACCACCCAAGATGCGGAGAATATTGGGTTAGAACATATAACCATCACCCATAACAAGTCAAAGTGATGGTCAGCAACTCATACTCACCTAATACCTTATCGAGGTTTAGATCATCATAAGTAACAAAGATCTTGGTTCTTCACGACGGTCAGATAGAAGAACTCATCTCACTGTGATCCATCAATACGTCAGAGACATACCAGCATAGACAAGCAACCAAGTCAAGTCACTTCTTATCTATACATGACTATACCGACAACTCGTCCTCAAGTTGCCTCACCGTGATTCTTTTTATATCTCATTAAGCTTGACCAATCATACGGACTTACGTGATCTTCTACACACTGTATGATCTAACTTATATATGAGATAAGGTGACACAGATATATGCAATCAAGTAATCAATTCAGATAGGAGATTGTAATAGTGGTAACAAGAAACATTGTATACAAACTCAACCAAAACTGCTTTCAGTATACAAATCCAACAGAAGATGCATCATACATTTTGGGATCAAGGTTTACCGAGATCGCAAGAGAAAAAAATTGAGCTTATCTCAAACTTCTTACATTGATACTGTAATTACTCGTTTTAGCATGCAAACAGCCAAGAAGGGATTACTACCCTTCATACATAGCGTTCATTTATCTAAGGAGCAGTCGTCGAAGATTGCAAATGAGATAGAGGAAATAAGACATGTTCCATATGCTTCCGTCGTAAGAAGTCTCATGTATGTAATATTGTGTACGAGGCCCGATATCTGTTTTGCGATAGACATAGTAGCAAGATATCAGTCTAACCCTGGACAAGCTCATTGGACTGTGGTAAAACATATACTCAAGTACCTGAAAATGACTCGAGATTATAGGCTAGTATACCAGGCAGATGTCTAATGCCTTTGGGTTATTCATACTCAAATTTCCAAGCTGACCGTGATGAGAAGAAGTCTATCTCAGTCTATGTGTTTACCTTGGGTGGCTGGAGCCGTATCTTGGAGGAGTTTAAACCAGCGATGCATTGTAGACTCCACCATGGAAGTCGAATATATAGTCGCATCAGAGAATGCTAAGGAGACGGTATGGTTCAAGAACTGCATCATGATCTAGATATGGTACCTCGTTTGTCCAAGAGTATCATTGTGTTTCATGATAACTCTGGTGTAGTAGCAAACTCGAAGGAACCACGGACCCACAAGGCGACGAAACATATAGAGAGAAAGTACCATAGCACGAGAAATCGTATGACGAAGTTATGTGCTTATAGAGAAGATTGGTAGTGCGGACAACCTAGCTGACTTATTCATGAAGAGCCTACCACAAAAAGTCTACGACGAGCATGTTCGAGGACTTGAATTGCGCAAGATGGCCCCCACTAAAAAAGAAAACTTTTGTAGAAGTATGAGAAGCAAAGTGATGGTGTTGTTTATAATAGCTAGTAGAGAGACACGTTGTATACTAAAAGTTTGCTTTAGTATAAGTGGGAGATTGTTGGATTTGTATATTGAACGCAGAATGGTTAAGCTTTGTATATAATGTTTCATGTTACCACTATTATAATCTCCTATCTAAATTGTTTACTTGATTGCATATGTTTATCCCATTATCTCATATAAAAGTTATATCATACAGTGTGTAGAAGATCACAGAAGTCTGTGTGATTGGTTGAGCTAATTGAGATATAAAAAGGATCACAGCTAAGACAACTTGATGACGAGTTGTCGGTATATGCTGCAGTAGTAGTTAAGAAGTGACTTGACTTGGTTGCTTGTCGATGCTGATATGTCTTAACGTATTGACGGATCACAATGAGATGAGTTCTTCTATCTGACCGTCATGAAGAACCTAGATCTAGGCGACTTTATGTTGATCTAAACTTCGATAAGGTTTTAGGTGAGTATGAGTTACTGACCATTACTTTAACTTGTTATAGGTGAGAGTTACATGAGATAACCCAAGATTCTTGGATGGTGGCAATGCTTGTATGTCATGCTAATTTCATGTATCGTGTCACCGTATCCGTTTAGGATAATGAAGTCCCTTTAATGAGCTCAAAAGGTTTATTGTACTAAACCATGCAGATTGAGTTAGCTCAAGTACAATAAAGTTTGAGCTGTACTATTTAAGGAATTGAAGAGATTAATTATTTTAAGCAGTCATAATGCTATAAATAATTAATGGACACGCGGTATCTTAAATATGGGGATTCGTAAGTCTAAGTGCAAGCCCGACTTAACTTCAGTAATAAAGGCAGTCAAAATTTATTCTCTAATGGAATAAATAAATGTTTATGAAATAATTTATGTTCTGGTCTGAACATAAGATAATTAATTCATTTTAAGCCCATCTTTATTCGTTGCATTCGATCATTGGGCTGGCCCATCAATGTCTGTTGTTGCTGTAAATTTCGCCTACCTCTATTTGAGTCACACTAGGACTTTGTTCTGATTTATGTATTACATTAATACATCTTCAATATCTAGATAGATATTAGTTGATATTATTAGATATCAAGAGATATTATCTAATATCATTAGATATCAAGAGATATTATCTAATATATATCAAGAAATAATTATTCTAGTTATGTTTTATCTGCAAAGATATTATTGTATTTATTATATATACAAGGATCCTATCTAAACAGGATTCTATGAATGCATTATAAATACAAGGTGAGAAAAAATCAGAAGTGATCCTATTCATTTGTTGTGATTTTCGAAAATCATATAGATCAAAATAGGAGACGATTTTTTGCAATATTCTCCATAGATTACTCTCACTTAGTATTGGAGAATAGGCATCCGGGATACAGTCTAAAAGATCAAAGCTGAAGTCTGTCATTGATCTCATATCCCAGAAATTCGCATGTAAACACGAATAAGCACATACGTGTTGTAATTAATTATATAGATACATGCTATGTATATAATCAATGTATGGTGAATTAAACATCCAAGATAGATCCTCGGAAAAAGAGTAAAATAAGATTTCCCTATATTACTTTGTCATACTTGGATCTGAACACAGGAGGCAACAGGCTCTTTATCACATATTGATCTATGATCTATGATCTATATACATGTATGTTGCGATATTCGAATAATTAATTGGAGAAGCAAAATGATGTATATGTGGGTGAGGAATTATATTGTTATGGCTAAATTATTTTCAAAGTAGTAAAGACTTCTATTAGCTTCCGATAATCTCAAGTTCGATAATAGATCAGATTTATGTATCGTAATCAATAATTATTGCTGCTTTCTCTATTGATCGGAAAATAATTATATATTAGGAAAATATGGCCTTTAAGAACGACTAATAGCTGTCTTACAATTTACGTGAAGCCCTTAATTTCTCTAAAAGATGGTGTGAAGTTTGGTGACTTTTCCATCACAATCGGGTCTAATTAGCCACTTTAATTAGTTATAAATTTTGTGAATATTTAAGACTGTTTGAATTTTATTAATCTAAATCATATGTTAATTATTAGAAAGAAACTTCTTGTTCTAGGATCTTTTCCCCCACTAGCTTCTTTTTATATAGGGACAATGAAATGTTGAGGTTAATTAAATTGTCGATCAAAAACAACTTTGTCCATGCCACAGATAATTAATTTCACAAAACTATTACTACTATTAGGGGGACAAATTCAGCAGTTTAGTATTTCTGTGTAATATCGTACGTGTTAGAACTTTTTGTTAGTAAATTAATGTTTAATTTTATATGTTAATAGAGAGTGGATGTCGGTGTTATGTAAAATACATATCAATAAAATATCTACCATTGGTTCAATAAAAATACCTACAAGATTTGTATATATAATGATAGTAAGTAACAATAAATAAACTCGTATTGTTTTAATACCAAATATAGCACGAATGCACACCAAACAATGGAACACAAGATTATATACAATAAGGAATCGAAAATCTGAACTCAAAATCAAATATTAATTAAATTAAATATGAGGCTACATTAAAACAATCTAAAAAAAGTGTCAAAATCATATTTACAACTTTATTCCCGCATACGTTAGAAATAAATTAAGGGTAATCTGATTCTCCCAAAAAAAATAAAAAATAGAACTACTCTGGAAAAATGCTAACCGCGAGTTAGATTTTGAATTTCATAGAAATGGAAAAATTCCCCTTTCTGAAGCATGAATTTTTTATTTTTCTTCTGAGAAGCAATTTTGGCATTTTGCAGCATGAAAAAGGATAAGAAAATGCGTGTTTGCCTTTGTCTATTTGCTTCAATAATTGATTTTAACACATTGGCAGTTGCACTACTTCATTGATTACTCTGTCTCTAGTGATCAACACGGATCACTCACTCAAAATATGACGCACAATTTATTAAAAATAAAAAAAATAAAAAGTTGATTGAAACTTCTTGCTTTTCATTCACATAAATTAAGTGACGTAAATTACGAGTTTGAAATTTAATGATGCTTTCTAAATTGATGTATGCCTCGTATGACTCGATTCTTTTATAATTTGAAAGCTATTGCATGAGATCGGAATTATTTAGTGCGTATAAAGCATAATTATAATCTGGTAGGAAACAATTATACTAATTATCAACGAGTTAAGTATATTTACTTTATTTTTATCATGACATGCGTTTTTCCATTTACGATTGGTTGATTGTTGTGTTCAATTAGTAAAATACATTAGTATTGCAAAACAGCTTATAAGCAGCCAAACGCCCTCATAATCGATTTAGTTTAAACACACAATTTTGGAAGTCGCAATGTGAAAACAAAAATGAAGACAAAATAATTACTAATTTTGGCTTCCCACGATTGTACGTGGAAGTTGACAAAAACACCCAGTGATAAAAGTTTCAGACGCAACATATTGCAATCAGAAAATATCTTCACTTTTATTTTTCAAAAATTATCTTTAGAATTTATAAATATAAATCTTCCGTCCAATTCTCTTTTTATTTTAAAACTATATCTGATTGAAGGTGGCTATATGTTACATATTATTTATCGAACATTGTTAATATGTAGTTAACATAATCATTTTTTTCATTCTTTTTCTCTTATATATATCTCACAAATTACGAGCATGACTATCAAATTTACAAATCAAATAGAAAAATAAAGCATGATTTGTTCCTTTCTCCTTTAACTTCAAAAAAGAATAACTCAAGTTTTAAATTTATGTAATTTGTAAATTTGATAGTTACGATCATAATTTATAAATTTTATATAATCTTTTTAAACTCAATGTCAAGGGTTTATTGTAATGGTGACAAATGGTATGTAGTATATTACTCATCACTTATTAAATATATATATAGATACATTGTAAGTTGTAAAGCCAATAATGTCTACGTCTTTGACGGATTTTTTTTTTTTTTTTTTTTTTTTTGCTATCATGGGAACCCGCACCGCTACCTTAGGTCTTGACCGGGTAACCCCACGTTCTCGCAATAGCGCCGCAAACCACACGAGACGTAAACCACACTTGAAAACGCCGTGACCTTAGGTGCGACTGGGTAAACCCCACGCCCCGCATGCAATAGCACGCAAACCACACAGACAGTAAACCATACTTGGAAAACAGGATATGATGCGCTCAAACCCATAGGGCGTTTGGTGGGGTTCAACCATGTGACCTCTCGACCAGCGAACCCACCTTAACCATTTAGAATCGTCCTTGGGATGGATTTTATTTTCTCAAACTTAGAAGTGTTGCTTTTAAATTATATTAGATATCAAATTATAGATGTGTAATCGCAATAAATACGTGTCCAAACTTATGCAAACTTTTGGGATGAGTTTTCGTTCAGTTCAAATGGGACAAACACAATAAGTGGAATCCAACTTTGATTGTTTGTTTCTATACTCGTACTTTTATTATCTCATAATATATTGTATGCAATATAATAATATGTATTTGGCAAATATATAAATTCATAAAAGATAAAATAAAATACTAGCCCATATATAATTAATGGAAGATATGGAATGCGCTATCTCTAAGGGCCCTATAACATTTTATTAATTTTATCTTTCCACATTTAAATCTAAGCCATTACTCATTAGTGGAGATGGAGCTAAAAATATTAAAATACCATTAATATTTAAAAGCATACATCTTGACAAATATAAAAGATGCAAAATGACAAATTTCTTTCCATCGTGCCAAAATCCTAATTCTATTTAGTTGCAAAAACACTAATAATGGTTCTTAATTTACTGGGTGACTAGGAAAAGCAAAATAGAACATAGTTACATAGGTGTCAGCTAGCAATAGCAATATATATGATTTAAGTTCAGATATTTTATTTAATTATCGATGCACGTAAATTTTGATAAATCAATCATGACACAATTAATTGCAAGCATTTAAGGGTTCATAACAAGACATGAGACCCGATAGAATATATAATAATAAAACCCTTTTTTTAATGAATCCACGATCTTTTTTCTTATGTATACTTAAAGGCATTTTCGAACTAGAAAATATATGTGAAATTCAAATCCTATGATCTTTCTATTACGAACCATCAAGAACCAATATTACACAAGCTTCAATAAGTTAAAAAAGTTATAGTTATAATATCCCACTCATACAAATTGTTCAGCTTTTCATAATTGGTAATTATAATCTATTGCTTTAATCAAAAGTGATCTTGATTTTTCGGATCTTTCTCGATGTTCTGAGGTTTAATTAGGCTAGACGTGTTTTTCTAGATGTGGACCTATATTACATAGGGATATGTGCCAATACTCGGAAAAATGTGCAATTAATCATACACATGTTGAATTAAGTTTAGAGTGATCTTTATTCATCGTAGCATACCACAATCAGCTTTATTAAATGAAAACTCATTTATTTAATTTTGATCTATTAAAAATTAGTTTTACATTAAAACCATCTTATGGAATTACAATTTTGTACCTATCAATGAAAATTTTAAACTTAAATTTAAATTTAATAATTTAATATTTTTCGAATATGTGGAAAAAGGTGTGTGGCGTACAATGTACCACAAAGATTTACTGTTAAGTTTAACATGAGTATTTATATAAATGGTCAAAACTGAATCATCAAATGAGATGCATATTCAATGTATGCCACCCAATGTGACATCTCGATCAATTGACTTAAGTCTCTCAACTTTTTAATGATTTTTTATTCTTTTCTGAATTCAATATTTTCAATGATTCGGAATTGGTGTTAGTGGATTTTTACTTTATCCCATGCGGTTTTCTTTTCTTTTTTACTCGTCTTGTTTTTTCTAAATGATTTTAGATATGGCACAAATGCTCTCTCTCTGCTCAGATTGAGAACATTAAGGCAATTATATTTATTTTTAGTAACGTCCTATATTTTTCTTCAATAACGTACTATAATTATATTTTTGAAATAACGTAGTACAGTAGTGCTTGTTTGAAGTGTGCGCATATGTGCAAAGATTCAAAATATTTAGATACTTGCACTGATCTTTATTGTTATTCATAGTAATCGATATAAATAGTGGGAATAAAAAGATTTTCACTACTAACACTGTTGGTGGTAAATTGTAAACATTAACCAAGTATCGAGGGAAAATATCGAAAAAATACAGAACACATGAGCTAATTATTGTAGATATATATCAATATTTCAGAAAGAAATATTTCCAAAAACACCAATATTTTCAATTTTGCGTCCGTATTATCCAATATTAACACGATAGCCACATCTTATCTTTATCTAAATTTACTGTGTAGTTAACAACAAAATATATATTACATTTTGTTATAAGTAGTATGATGACACGTGCGACCCATATGATAGTTGTTTTTATTGGAATAGTGTTGATTCTAATTATAAATATATATGGAAAAACAAAGATATTTTATCACATTAACAGTGAAGAATTTGAGACACAAAATCATATTATCTTATTTAACTTATATATATATAGAGAGAGAGAGGGGATTGGATTTACGTAATCTCATTCCCGATAATATGTAGTACTCAATTTAGACCACACATTTTGAACACGTGGACGCATTAAAATTTGACACGTGGAAGCCCATTTTTCGCTCAGGGGCAAAATGGGAAGGTGTCCAGCGGGCGCTGGGTGCCCGTCGGCACTGGGTAGAGGAGTCCGCGAGCATTGGGTTTGGGGCGCTGTATTCTTAATAATATGACACTGTATTCAAAATAATAACATGACACTGCATCGCACCCAACCGGCGCTGGGTGCGCGCCGACGCGGGTTAGGGGCGGGTGGTGTGTAGAAAGCCGGTAGGACGCTGGGTGCTTGCGTTACCCGGGTTTGGGAAGAACCACAACAAAACATAAATAATGCATATGAAACAATATAAAACTGCATTTCAAACAACAAAACACTGCATTTAAAACAACATAACATTGCATCGCATCTAACCGACGGTGGTGCGTGCGGCTGGCTGGTGTCTTGTGACGAAAGCGCTAGAGTGCGTTTCCAATATGCATTAAAATTGAAACTCATATGCATGTTTGTGTTCAAGTGATAGCATTTTTGTGTTCATTTGAATGCATAGTTCAGTTCACCTATATGTATGGTTTATTTTCGAAATCACACAACAAACAAATTACTAATCTACCATTACTACCACAAATTAACATGTAAAACTTTTAAAAATCAGGCGCGAATCTCAACCACACGATTAATAGGATGGATGAATGAGATTGCGTACTATATACTATCTGGGGCTCGGTACTATTTGATCACTCCTATATATATATATATATATATATATATATATATATATATATATATATATGAGAGGATTCTTGTGAGAACCATTTTTATCGTGAAAACATGAGAACAAAAAAATGATGAATTTGGTGTGAAACTTGATGAATCCGCGGAAAGTTACTGAATAAAAAAAAATCGCCTCTCATGAAATTCGAACCCTTGTAAAAATTCAAATTTTTGGATTCAGCAACTTTTCGAGCGGATTCATTAACTTTCATAGCAAATTCATTTTATTCTTAAAGAATTTTCATAGTTCTTAGTTCTCACGATAAAATTTGTTCTTATTTGAGTCTCACTCTATATCTATATCTATATACATAGGATTTGGATCATAGAGGAATATAAAATTTTGAGAAATAGGAATAAATCATTTCCATTTGTCATTCTAAATTGATGGTCCAAATTTGATATCAATTTGCTAAAGTTAATTACTGAAAATGCAAAGCTTTATTCCTGAAAAAAATTAAGAGGACAATTATGTAATTTTATATATATAATAAATCGTTAATATCCCTATTTTTTGGGGATTCTATATCTTTTTTTTATGGATATGTTTATCTTAAATAGATTTTTATTTATGTCTTTTACACAAAATTATGTCTTCACTGCACGCTAATTAATCTCTCATTCACGCTGTTGGAGTGGAGTTCATAATTTGGTTTTTTTTTTTAAATTGAATATCATGGTATTTTTTTAAATATACATGAACCTGACTATGTGCTACATATATTTCAAACATGTGCTACACTTCAAACAATATATGCTATATAAAGATCATGCTTGCTATATATTTCAACTTGTTACATTTATGCTATATTATGTAAACATTATGCTACAAATAATAGACATTGTGCAACAAATCCACAAAACACATATTACTGCTTCAAATAATTTACAAATTAGTTGTATTATGCGTGCAACATATAATATAAATATGCTATGCATACAAATATATATGCTAAGAATTAAAACGATATACAACATCAACAACAAATTTGACATTGTCCAGTAAAAATTTGACAAAAAAGGCAAAAAGTTTCCACAAAGAACAACATCAGTTTAGACATCAACGATTTGACATCATCCTGTAAAAATTTGACAAAATCCCCTATTTTCAGGAAGATGAACAGATTTGCAGATCTATCTATAGATTTTGAAAGGATAATTTACCATTACCAATAAAAAGGAAAGATAAGATTAAATTTACATTTCAAAATTACCCTTATGCATTTCCTTGCATTAATATGTGATGATGTCAGCGATTTTTCTTTTCTAATGCAGCACAAATCAGAACAGTCTATTATATTATAATTAATGGATGAGATTTATTCTTATTTCTTACACTTAATATTATTCTCACCATAAACATCCCATATATATATATTAGTGAGGGGTAACGTGAGAATCATTTTTACTGCGAGAACAAACAAATGATGAATTCTTAGTGGAAGTTGATGAATCCGTTGGGAAAAATATAGAATCCAAAAAAATAAAATTTTTACCCCTCATGGGATTCGAACCCAGCTGAAAATTTTCTAATTTTTGAATTCAGTAACTTTCTCAATAAATTCATAAACTTTCATAACGAATTCATTTGATTCTTAGTTTTTAGAATAAAAATGGTTCTCATTTGAACTTTTATATATATATATATAATAGGGAGATAATAGATAAACCAAAATTTAAAAAACAAAGCTCGATCTTTTATGTTAGGTATAGATATAATTGTCTCCACATGCTTAATTCAGTTGGTTAAGAGTTGACATGTTTGCAATAAAGATTGATGATCAAGTTTTAATAGCTGCAATGTGAGAATTTTAATCTTTTAGGTCGGCTCCTTATGGATATTATGCATTTGTCGTTTTAGCTCTTGAATCGTTGGATCAGTATGATATATCTTCTCTCATTTTTATGGTGCTAGGATGTGGAAACTTTCTGGATATATTTCCCTTTTGTAGCAAGATATAGATATAATTGAGTAAAGTAATTCTAAAAAATATCATTTAATGAAGGGATCCCCACAAAGCCTATCACCCAAAAGTATCTAACATAAATCCTATCTCAAAGAAAGGAATTAGGTAAGTGGTCAATATATCAGAAATAATTATGGAGAATTTGATCATAAAGAAATCTCGAAATGCCATGAAAATGACATCAAAGCTAATCAACATATATTCCACCTCTAATAATGGCATAGAAATAACCTAATTTAGAGAGGGCATGATGCATTGCATTAGGTTTTGAGGGGATAATGAAGGAAATATGCATGCTTACATCATCGCCATCATCATCCACCCCATAACGCGGCATGGCATCCACCGCTTCTGACTCAGCTCTGACTATGACCACCCCTTCATGCTGGAACAACATATGCATGTGCATGTACATGCATGTCATGTATGTTCAACATACCACATCTAAAAGAAGAATATATAAACTTACAGTAGAGATAGTTCGGTGCTAATTGAATCAAAAGATTTACTCAAATTTTGTAGTTTAATGATAGTTATTATTAATTCCATCATCCATTAAGAGAGGGTTATATTTGATTTATTTTGCTTTTACAAAAAATATGTCACTTTTTTTTATACCCAATTTTATAATTCAATCTTACAATCATTCACTATTTACTAAAAGATCATCATTGGACCCACACTTAATACATATAATTCAACTTGAATCACTTATTTCTTACATGGTGTGACCATTTATTCACTCAATCAAATATTTTAAGAACTCGTATCGTTCACCAAGTGATACATTCTTGACGGACGGATGAAGTATTATTTTTTAAATTTATGGAGAGTCTGCAACTGCTATTTTTGGTGTGCACTGTGTAAACCCCATGTTCATTTATAAACCACACAAGATGGGTAAACCAAATTTGAAAAGCCTATAAACAAGGTATGACAGGCTCAGACCCATAAAAACGTTAATATGATTCGAATATGTGACCTTTTTGGACAGATGGAGTATTATTTTTTGAATTTATGGGGAGCCCACAACTGCTACTTTCGGTGCGCACTATGTAAATCTCACATTCATGTTTAAAACTATATAGGATGGGTAAACCACACTTGAAAAACTTGTAAACCAGGTATGACAGGCCTACGCATAGAGACGTTAATATTATTCGGATCTATGACATTTTTGGCGCAGAAACCCACTTTACAGTTGGACGGTTCCAAAAAACAATATTTATTATTTCTATGTGTGTGTTGGTCAAGTGGTTAATGCCCGAGGTCAAATGTCTTGGGTTCGAATCCACCTTGATACGATCTTTAAATTTCAGATTTAATTGAATAAATATAAATATATCTATATATATATATATACATATATATATATAGGGGATGATTAACGTGAAATCATTTTATCGTGAGAACCAAAAATGATGAATTCACGATGAAAGTTGATGAATCCGTTGAAACTTCTCAATCCAAAAATAGAATTTTCGCCTCATGGGATTCGAATCCGGATGAAAAATTCGAATTTTGAATTCATTAACTTTCTCAATGGATTCATCAACTTTCATAACGAATCGTTGATTCTTGGTTTTAGGATAAGAATGGTTACCATTCGAACCAAACTCTCTCTCTCTCTCTCTCTCTCTCTCTCTATATATATATATATATTTATTTATTTATTATTTTTAACTTTATATAAAAGTGTCATAATTAATTCGTACCAGTCAAAATTAGGGTTTTGATTTGTTGGGCTTCAAAAAATTTGGTCCAAAAAGTTATGGTCCAAACAAAATTCCAACTCAAGACGACCGATTTCATGCATTCGCATGGACGGTTGAGATGGCCTAGCTAAATTTTAAGGCTGGGGTGGTGATGCGGCGAGCTTTAAGTATATGATTGCCCCAAATTTTATGTATTGATCCAAATATTTTTACATGTTCATCTTTTTATGCTGAGTGAACGATATTCAATCTCAAAAATCATATTTCCAATTCAAAGAAATCCAGTTGGGGAGTTCTAATTAAATGGTTTTTGAGGACCTTTTCACTATTGGCGATAAGAGGTTAATATGTATCTATGTATTTAAGACTCGTTTAATTGGCAGAAAAATAACATTAATTAAAAAATACAATTTCTAGAAAAATGGATCATATTAGATTTTTCTATCCCATATTTGGAAGCTGTTGCGGCCGTTTCAAACCTTATAATACGTTGACCTTGTAAAGAGAGTTATGACAACAAATCGGCTTCCACAAAATTCTATTATGAAAAACATGGCCTCTAGAAAAAATTGAGAATTTTTAATAAAGGTTACTATTTCCCCAAAACTATACACCATAACTGCCATGATATAAAGTCCTTCAAATAGAAATTCTAAAATATTTCATAACCAGAAAACCGATGCTTTTCTACCCAAACCGCATGTCACGCAATGATATAGACATGATAAATCTTGTGTGTGAGTTTGTGAAAACGATAAAGAACACAAGAAGCTTTTACGTAGTTCGATCAAGGAAACGATCTACGTCCAAGGAGGTATGATTCCTCAATACTTTCACTATATGCGATTACAATGAATGTATCTAAAAGTTCGAGTATTCAATAGTAGCTCACCCTTCTACCTTCAATCTAACCCATATTTATACACGTTGTGGATCACTACTGATTACTATGTGATCCGATCTCAAGATAGATTCGATCCTCGAATATCTCCTCAATATCTCCTTCCATATCGATGGGATATGGTTGATCTTGAATAGGGTTTAGGTGTTGGGCTTTGGGCCAAACCGTGTATGCCGGTGAATGGTAGCCAGCCCGCTTAACGTGGGCCGCTATTGAAACTTGAGTGGTTAGGCCATATCCCATCATAGCCCTCCCCAATTAGTTGAGGAACAACTTCTGCGAGGTGAGGTGAAGGATGTATTTTGCCGAGGTTGGTTGTTGCTTGGCTGAGATCATTGTCGAGGATTTTCCTGCCTTTATGATGTCGGGGTTGGAATCTGATGATTGGCCGAGGTCCGAACTGAGCTGGATGTTTCGCCGCTTCGGACCGTCTTTGGACAATTTGTTGAGGTCCGAACTGGGTTGTCCGAAGTGGATGGCGATATCCTTTCGTCAGGAGAATGTCGAGGTTCGAACTGACTTGGGTGATTTGTCAAAGTCCGGATTGACTTGGATGATGTGCCGAGGTGGGTAACCGGGCTGAAGTTGGACGGCGTTTTCTTTCGTTAGGAGAATGCCGAGGTGGTTGACCGACCTAGAGGCGGAGCGTCCTCATTAAATAAGAGGATGCAGAGGTGATTGAACGACCTGGAAGCGGAAAGTCCTCATAAAATAATAGGATGCCGAGGTGATTGACCGACCGAGTCGGTGTGATGATTGCGCCATCGGACTAGACGTCGAGCGTCGTAGATATTACCTCACGGTGTCGACGGTTGGTTGACGCTGAATCACGTGCACGCGTCTACCTTACGTCAAGTCGTGGGTAAACACGTGGGAAGTTGAATAGCAATTTTTTGGGCGCTGTTGTACTTTAAATAGGCGTAGATAGAAAAAGCTGCTCATTTCCTTCTTCATCCATTTTGCTCCAGAGAGAAATTTTCAGAACTCCTTCAGAACTTCTTTCAGAACTTCGTCGAAGAAGCAAAATCCCTCATTGAAAAAGTAAGTATGTCTTCCTCATCTTCTTCTACGTCTTCTCCGGTAGAAATTTCTGGATCTGCCCGATCATCTTCATCTGTTGATAGTGAGGTTGAGATTAGGGATTATATCTGTCATACCCTGTCGGGTAGATCCAGGGGCATTTGTGCGAGGGTTCCGGTGATACCATCTGTGTGGGATAGTTATAAGATCAGGGACGCTAGTTCGTCTCTGACCGTCGCTGATGTGTGTTCAATAGGATCGAAATTTCACATTTCGGATGAGGCATGGTGGTGCTTGCTTTGCAATGCTGGGATAGGCGATGGCTCCTGAGGGATTTACAACCGTATATGTAGATGTTTTGAAAGCGGACTTAGGTTTCCTTTAGCTCCCATTTTTGAACATCCAAGAATATTATCAAATTCTATACGCCAATTGACCTCGAACTCCATTAGGTCGGTGGTGGGGCTAGGACTTACTGCTATGGCATCGGTGAGAGGCTTTCCTTTGAAGTGTTGATGCGTTTTTAGCATCAAGGGTATAGGAGGTGTTTACTACCCGTCACCCGGCAAGCGTTGAGATGACCGCCTCGAAGGTGTCCCATCGCAAACAAAGTTCTTCTTTGCGGGATGAGGCAACCGAGGTACAGTGGGGCTGGGTAAAATGAGGGATGTAAAGTGCAAGGCCCAGGCGATAGAGGATGAATCGAACTCGTTGGGTGAAATATCCTGTGATTATATCGAGGACGACCAGCCGATGCCGGCCGAGCACTTATAAATCAAGCTTCGGATTGGGTTAGATCAGGTGAGGCACCCCTTTTCTTTATTTCCTTATATTGTTGATGTCTTTGTGCTAATCAACTTCTTCTTATTGTGCGGTGAAGCTCGACGCACGTAAAAGGCAATGGTGGCATCTTGCCGCCTCAAAGACGGCCGCCGAGCCCGAGGCAAAAAAAAGAAGGCAAGGTCGATCGAGCCGAGCAAGGCACCCGGGTGGTGGCCGACCTCGGCCAGTTGGTGGCGGCACCTCGGTAGAGGTCGTCGACCTCGGCGGGAGATGCTCGTGCTCGGATTACGTACGAGGTGCCGATTCCAAGCTCCCCTATATCCTTTCCACAGGTATAGGTCTATTTCGTATTCGCTGTTATTTCCTTCTGCGATGTGTGTCTAACGGTGTGATTTTCAGGATGCGACTTCGATAGAGGGGGATCTGCACCGGATAGCCGGATACATTGTCGAGGGCGTCTCTCGATATGAGAAGGTGGAGAGGAGGCGGGTTCTTTGAGACCGCGAGGCAGTCTTTGAGTCCGCAAGGCCGCCGGCTTGAGGTCAAGACTAAAGGAGAAGGCCCGGCTTTGGAGGAGGCCCGGGCGGGTGAGGAGGCACGGGGAGACGGCGAAGGCTGTGGCGTCGGCCGTGGGTGAGGCGGAGAAGAAGTTCGCCGAAGAGAAGAGTGCCTTGCTGGCGGGGCAAGGTCCAATGTTGAGGGCCTTTGCAAGCATGCTGATCGAATCAGAGACCTTCTCCGTCTTCCTCTCGGACCTGGCTGTCGTTCTCAGGACACAGGTGGTATCCGACCATCTGGAGGAGTTGGCGGCCGAGATGCCCGAGTTCGACAAGGTCAAACATGGCCGGGTCGAGGTCGATCCTGTGGTGCAGCAGGCGACTACGCTCGCGTAATTGCCGGCGAGGTCCTTCCTCGTCTTTGAGACCTCGCGGCCTCCACTTTCTCCCGACGGCCGAGGCCGCCTCGATCTGAGGAGGATGAAGATCGCAGAGCTTGAGAACTCCTTGCCGGTCTGGTGAAGGCCGCTGGGCCGAGCTCGAGTCTACCCTCCGATGGGGACTGCGGGAAGGTTCTAATGAGCCCCGCCAAGAGGCTCGGTCGGTGGACCTTTGTAATAAGCGATCACGGATCATTAGGATCCCAGCTTTGTACAAACTCACTTTATAAATGATAAATGCATCTTTCCGAAATGAATGTGTTGTTTTCTTGCTTTAGCACTCGCCTTCTCAACATATTGGGCTAGATCACGATCTTTGACTAAGTTGAAAGAGGTCGAGCTGCCCTTGATGAGAAGGATGAAGAGGTGATATTCGGAGGAGCTGCTCACTGAAATGACTCGGACCTTGCATAGCATGGATAGTCAGTCATTGGGTCGGTAGTACAACATCGCTAGGGTCGAAAAGCGACGGTGGCTAAACGAGGTGACCCGCCTTTCCGCGCAGAACGAAGCCTTAAACCGATAATCATTCATCTCGAGGTCCGGAGGTGGATGTCTCTGCGATGGCCTTCAAGGGCGCTGATACAATGTGAAGAATAACGGTGGCGTAAGAGAAGTTGGTGCGGATCTCGGAAGAGCACGAATATGAGGAGATCCACCGATCGGTGGTATTACCATATCCGGCCGATGACCGAGCTCAACTATCGCTAGCCGAGGGCATGGTGCTAAGGGACGAGGAGGGCCCAACAACAAGAGTTTTAAAGATCGCCAAGAAGAAGGGTCAAATGCCTCCAACTTTACGAGATCGTCCATGGCGACATATGCCCGAGCCCCGCGACCATGCTCCACCGACGTGAGAATCGAAGAAGTCGAGGTGGGTGGCGGTTATATGGATCATGCCGAGGTGCTCCGACTGATGGGTTCAGATGTGACGGGAATGTCATCCCGTGGTCGGTCCGTCTTGATAGGAGCTCGGCGGGGAAGAACGTCAGGTCGGGAGCGAGGTCGTAACCCTGGCAGGATGGCGAGATCGAGAGCAGGAGTTCGACCTCGCCCGGCGAGTATCCACTTGGTCGGGTACCTCTCGCTGCTTCAAAGAGCCCTCGAGTAGGCCGTGGCGGCCCGACCTCGTTATTTGGGTGGAAGGCATCGAGTTCATCCCGTATTCATCGCCGACCCGAGATTTTGTTTCGAATGGTGTAGCTTCAGTGATTCTTGGCGAGGTGCAGCTCGGAAACCCGAGTGATATGTATATAGCTTAGAACTTGGTTTTTAGTCATAAATGTATTTAGACTATGTACCGAAGTGTTTATCTTCCCAATAAAGAGGTGTAAATTGCACGAGATCCGATTTGGACGTCGTTTGCATCTGTATGTCTTGCACGTAGATGTTCAATTTAATGAGTAATCTGTGTGCTTGCCTTGTTTGTCGAGAAATATCGATAGGAGTGGTCCCCTGGATCCGATTTGGACGTCGTTAGCACGTAGATGTTTCAAATTAATGAGTAATCTGTATGTGTTTGCACGTAGATGTTTCAAATTAATGAGTAATCTGAATGTCTTTGGGGTCCTCCTGGCCAGCTTAGTTGAGTACACTACTTTGTAGGTTTGTCATCTTCGCAAGGGCGTCCCCTTTTGAAGGTAAGGTGTGTTTCACCCGAGGTGAAAATGGATTTTCACATAGATATAAGATAGGACGAAGAACGATAAGTTCGTTTTTACATGATTTATAAGGCTATATTCGCTTCGCTTCTAAGTGATAAGTGATCTTTGAGTTGTCTTTTGATATATTTATGTTTACCTTGGAAGATATTATGCCGTGTGTATTTCATGTCATTTTAGCATAGGTTTTAATGTAAAAAGGTGGATCACGATAAAGAGGAATCAATAGCCCGGTCATGAGCTCATGCGAAGAAGAACTGCTTGAAAACGACGTTGAATATGATGAAATGGATTTGACAAGGATGGATGTACAAAGTTGACTATGTTAAATAGCATCTCAATAGGAGTCCTTAGGCGCAAACAGATTGTAATTGAGTCCGGACGAGAGAACGGAGCTAAACAATAAGTCGCGTGCAACCGAGAAAAGACGATTCGCGAGTTCGCTCATGATCTAAGGTCGCAAGGGCAAAACTCATGAGAAATCATGAATTTTCAGCAATTTGAGACACCTAGTCCATGTATACTTCTAATCCGAGTCGAGAATAGGATTGAATCAGAGTCATAATAGGATTGAATCAGAGTCAGAATAGGATTGGGGAATTTATGAAAAAATGGAGCTTATGTTTTATTATAAATAGGGAGATAGAGCACTAGCTTAAAGACACCAAAAAACACCATTCCAGAGCAGAACACAAATTCTTCTTTATTTTCTTTTGCAAGTTCTTTTCCCGTTTAATTTAGTTTAGCTTTTTCTTTAAGTATTTTCATTCCAATTTCATAGTTTAGTATTAGAATTCAGAATTTCTTCCGGATTCAAGTCGCTACAATTGTTCTTCGTGGATTCTTACGGTTTTATCTATCTATCTTAATTTATGTTTTATTTAATTATTTATTGCTTTGGTAATTTAATTATGCGTAGCTAAAATTGCATCGATCCTAGGGTTTGCATGATTCGATCCTATATGTTGTGATTTACATTATCGCTATTTACCTTCCGCATCGATTCATGATTCTTGGTGCTTATTTATATGTGTTGATTTCGATCAATCTTGATGCATATCTAGTTGTCGGTTAATTACGAATTGTATTAATTGTCAATCGATCTTGAATGCATGATACTAATAAGCCTCGAGTCGTGAAATGAGATAGGATATTCGTAGGAAGCATTTTCTTAGTGATCTTTTGGAGTTACTTGTTTTCACCTAGAATGGTAGGGAAAACTCGTAATCTCTTGCCGCAATTGTCGTAATTGAAGTTGTTGGTTATATTTGTGATCTTCCATCTCGTCTGGATTAAAATTGGCTAATAGGAAAAGGATAAACATACGTTGTGGATAGGATTAATGCATCCCTGTGGTTAGTCTCTCTTATCTGCTTTATCTTCCGTGTGTTTATTGCTTTGTTTTATTTTCTCGCATGGTTACGCCCGCTTGGATTAAATTCAAGCCCTTAAACCTCTCACCCAATTTCTTTGCTTGAATAATGATGAATTATCACGAGCTAGCTTCGTGTTTCAGACACAATCCCTCAATGGATACGATACTCGACTTACCTTCTATATACGCCTTTACGTGTGAAAAATGGAGCGATCAAATTTTGCCGCCGTCGGGATTGTTAAGATTACATAGGAATAATTTGACGATTTGGATTTATTAATTCAAGTTATATATTATATTATTTATTTATTGTTACCAGAGCTAAATTCTCTTTTCTCGTGTAGTTTATGCGTCTGATCTCGTGGACCTCCCGAATATTACTAGATCCCGAGATCGAAAGCTCTCAAAGGAGAAGAGGACGAGAGAAGAGACGGGCTGCAATGGCGGCTAATCCACGTAATCAGGGCATTCCTCCCGAGCAAGCTGCACGCATGTTAGCCGATTTCAGAGAATACAATACCAGATGGCGAATATGGGACTCCTAGTCCCCGCTCCGAGACGAGACCTCAATTATATGTACCGACCTCCCACCGAACAATTCCAAGGAGGCGGATGGGGCCCTAAGTCAATGCAAACAACTTCGAGTTAAAGTCGGCCCTAATCGGCATGGTACAAGGAGAAAGCGGTTTGGGGAGGAGTCACAGAGGACCCGAATGCGCATCTTGAGACATTCTCGACATTTGTGACACCATCAAATGAATGGGGTGCCACAAGACACGATTCGGATCGCGCATGTTCGGATTCTCTCGAGCGAACGAGCGAAGGAGTGGTTCAAGAGTTTGGACCGCACGGCATAAACAGTTGGGGATCTTTGCGAAAAGTTCCTCTCAAAGTATTTTCCGCCACCAAAGCCCGGAAAATCATCGCCGAGATCTCCCACTCTCCCGGCTAGGAGATGAGTCATTGTTCGAGTCGTGGGAGCGATTCAGGGCCTATTGAGAAAGTACCCACAACACGGATTCTCCAAAGAACAAAGCGGATCACGCAGCTTCTACAAGCAATGACATGGCATACAAGGAGCATAGTGGATGCATCGGCAGTGGATGTTTATTGAATCGTCGTGTAGAGGAGGCCAATGATCATAGAAGAGATGGCGGCAAATAGTTATCAATGGCCAACGGAGAGAACGCCAATGGTTAAAGCGGTGTCGAGACCGATTCAAATACGACGAGTTGATGAAGCAATTCACTTTTGAAGAGTCGATCGAGATGTAAGAGGTCAACCACATCAATCGTGAGGAATCATGGAAATCCGCATACAATGCAAATAATGTAAATCATCCAAATTTCTCGTGACGCCAACCCCAATAATTTTCAACACCGCCAGTTTCTCGCCTCGAATGGAGTGATTCAAGAGACGAAGAAGCCGAGTCTAGAGGACATGATGCAGCAGATTGGTTGTAAGCAACCAACAATTGACGACGAACCGTAACTCATTTATAAGCAACACCGCGTAAGATTAATCATTTGGAGTCCACCGTGACGGCTATGGGAAAGCATATGAAAATTTTGGACAATCGATTGGTCAAGTAGCCGTCTGATTGAATGCACTACAAAAGACGGGTCAATTTCCGAGTAATACGGAGGTGAACCCGAAAATCAATGTTTCGCCATCCGCATAAGGAGGACAAGCTACCCGAGCCCTACCAAGAAGAGGCTGAAAGTAACTGAAGTAAACTGCGACCGAGCTCGCGACCACAAGCCCGATCGCGAAGAGTCCCGAGTTTTCCCACGACGCCGCGACCGAGCACGCGCCCGTGAGCCCCGACCGCGAGCCATCGATTGTGCGCCCCGATTTGTTCACGAGACGACACGCGCCGCAAGTTCGAACGCCGGAAGGATTGCAGCGCAGAGAAGACGCCTCGCGACCGCCCCGCGGTCACGAGGTCGACCGCAAAGAGCCTCCAAAGTCCAATCTTCGCACGCACACCTCCGGTCCCGCTTCCGAGTCACTAGTCAAGTCGAAATATGACGAGGAGTTTGCGCTTCAAAGAGATTTTCAAAAGTTGAGATCAATTTGCCTCTCTTTGAAGCGCCACGAAACATGCCGGATACATGAAATTTTTAAAGGCGCTTGCAAGCAAGAAGAAATTGGAGAAATTTGAAAAATTACCCTATCCAAGAATGCGGTCTTGCCTTGCAGCGGAAGCTCCCTTTAAAGCGAAGGATCCCGACAGCTTTACGTTAGAATGCGAGATCGCCGAGCAAACTTTTCCAAATGTATTGTGCGACTTGGGGCAGCATCAACTGATGCCTTTGAACGATTCAACCGCCGCACCTAGGAAAGATGAAGCCGATGAAGATATCATCGATGATGGTGACGTGTCACCACATATCCTAAAGGTATCGTAGAAGATGTGTTGGTGAGAATTGGGACTTTGTTTTTCCCGCCGATTTTGTGATTTTAGATATCCCAAATTCAAACAACAACCGCTAATCTTGGTAGCCTTTTCAAGAACCGGTCGTGCTTTAATCGACGCGGGAAGGTGATCTAACTTTTCGTGTTAACGATGAGAAGCTGAAAATCTCAATCTATGACGCCATCCCGCGACACGATAGTGCAGAGTATGAAGAGTGTCATTCAATCACCACCGTGCAGCCTAGCCAAATTCGAGCTTGGATGTCAACCGACTAGTCGACAAGGGTGCTACAAAGAAAAGATGGACTCGACATGGAACCCGAGTGACTTGTTCAAGTTTGGGAGGCCACTTCCACACTCAATGGTGGTCTGCGGTAACGCAAAATATGGAGGCAAGCAAAGATTTGGTAAGAAGATCACGCCAAATCGCCGATTGATCGAGGTTAGTATTGGTCTAGCTAAAGACATTTAAATTTAGCACTTGTTGGGAGGTAACCCAATGTTTTCTTTGTTTTGGTTTGTTTTTCGCTTTTGTTCGCTTTTCTTTTGTTTGTTTTTCGTGTTTGGGTTTTGTGTCTTTTGTGGGTTGAGTTGAATGACGAGCACCGATGATGAGAATTGTTTTATTAGAAAATTTATTGCAACCGATTTTGTGAGACGAAGCATGTTATGATTGTTGTGAGTATCGAGCCTTTGAGAACTTGATCACACTTTCAAAACCCGTGAGACTTGAGCTGATCGTCCATATCTTTTCACCTTGTTTTTTTCCCGTGAATAGTTTGAAATAGCATGTGTTTCTCTAGAACTTGCTCTGGTTCTTTTCGAGGTTGCATTGATGTGCTTAAGAATTTTGAAATGATATTAGGCATTCTTTTCTTAGCCTTTATACACTATCCAAAAACTAACCTCGTTATTATCCTTTGATGAGCCCGCTTGAGCCTACCTTATTCATTGATATAGCCGTGGGTCAAGGGTTATGTTGTTAGTGTGATTTTGGTTGCTTGAATGAAAGGTTGAGAAAAGAAAGGAAAGAGAATAATTGTTGAGAAGTGATAATAATAAAATAGTTGCTTACCCATATAAGTTCAAAAAATAAATAAATAAATAAATGACACAAGTGTGTGAAAAGAACATATATGGGTAAGTAGCTAGTGCTTGAGATGAGTATATCACTTATATGAAAATTGTGGAATTCTTAAAAAACGACTCTTTGGTGTAGATTTGAAATGAATTGTGAAAGTTTGGGAATTATGTCTTGTGATACTTATGATGTTTTTCATTATGGGATTATGAGTTACTTAGCCTAAATATATCCTACTCACCAAAGAGCCTACATTATAACCTTATATAAAGACCTTCTTGATCTTAGTTCTTGAGCACATATTCGAGTAATGGAGAATTAGACGATTTGCAAGCTTATGGTAGATTCCATGTAATTTGAACTTTGAGAGCATACACATGCTCCTTCATACACTGAGTGTTTGAGATTTCTTATATATATATCCATGTCGTGAGGATTCAAGTTTGGGAAGGCTTGTGCTTATGATTATTATGATGTGGAGTTTAACGAAAGATGTTGTGATTTGATTCATTTGAGTGAATCGCTTATTGCTCATTACTCCGAGGCTTATTGCTTTATCGCTCGACTCTTTACCTACTCTGGTCGCTCTCCTTTGTTCTGATTTGTTTGAGGACAAACAAAAGGATAAGTTTGGGGGAGTTGATAAGCCTCATTTTTACATGATTTATAAGGCTATATTCGTTTCGTTTCTAAGTGATAAGTGATCTTTTGAGTTGTCTTTTGATATATTTATGTTTACCTTGGAAGATATTATGCCGTGTGTATTTCATTTCATTTTAGCATAGGTTTTAATGTCAAAAGGTGGATCACGATAAAGAGGAATCAATAGCCCGACATGAGCTCATGCGAAGAAGAACTGCTTGAAAACGACGTTGAATATGATGAAATGGATTTGACAAGGATGGATGTACAAAGTTTACTATGTTAAATAGCATCTCAATAGGATTCTGTAGGCGCAAACGGATTGTAATTGAGTCCGGACGAGAGAGACTGAGCAAACAAATGAAGTCGCGTGCAGTAGAGAAAGACGATTCATGAGTTTTGCTCGCGACCTAAGGTCGCAAGGGAAAAACTCGCGAGAAATCATGAATTTTCAGCAGTTTGAGACACCTAGTCCATGTATACTTCTAATCCGAGTCGAAATAGGATTGAATCAGTCATAATAGATTGAATCAGTCGAGAATAGATTGAGGAATTTATGAAAAAAGGGAGCTTATGTTTTATTATAAATAGGGAGATAGAGCAAGAGCTTAAAGACACCAAAAACACCATTCCGGAGCGTAACACAAATTCTTCTTTATTTTCTTTTGCAAGTTCTTTTCCTTTAATTTAGTTTAGCTTTTTCTTTAAGTATTTTCATTCCAATTTCATAGTTTAGTATTAGAATTGTAATTTCTTCCTGATTCAAGTCGCTACAATTGTTCTTCGTGGATTCTTACGGTTTTATCTATCTATATTAATTTATGTTTTATTTAATTATTTATTGCTTTGGTAATTTAATTATGCGTAGCTAAAATTCCGTCTTCGATCCTGTGGTTTGCATGATTCGATCCTATATGTTGTGATTTACATTATCGCTATTTACCTTCCCGCATTGATTCATGATTCTTGGTGCTTATTTATATGTGTTGATTTCGATCAATCTTGATGCATATCTAGTTGTCGGTTAATTACGTAATTGTATTAATTGTCAATCGATCTTGAATGCATGATACGAATAAGCCTTGAGTCGAAATAGATAGATATTCGAGGAAGCATTTTCTTAGTGATCCTTTTGGAGTTACTTGTTTTCACCTAGAATGGTAGGGAAAACTCGTAATCATCGCCGCAATTGTCGAATTGAAGTTGTTGGTTATATTTGTGATCTTCTATCTTGTCCGGATTAAAATTGGCTAATAGGAACAGGATAAACATACGCTGTGGATAGGATTAATGCATCCCTGGGTTAGTCTCTCTTATCTGCTTTATCTTCCTTGTGTTTATTGCTTTGTTTTATTTTCTGCATGGTTACGCCCGCTTGATTAAATTCAAGCCCTTAAACCTCTCACCCAATTTCGTGCTTGAATAATGATGAATTATCACGAGCTAGCTTCGTGTTTTCAGACATAATCCCTCGTGGATACGATACCGACTTACCTTCTATATACGCCTTTACGTGTGAAAAGGGAGCGATCAAGAACCCACTCATAATAAAAAGATGTTTTATTGATAAGTAAATGACATCGTGCTCGAAAAATAAAAGAGGGCTAACATAATGCCGACGTGAAATAACGACTATGTAAAGTACCTCCTCAAAGTGAGTAATATGCCGTTAGGGGATAAGTGTATCGGATAGGTGAGCAAGCTTATAGGCCCTTTTGCCGAGGTCCTCATGGATGCGGTATGGGCCTTCCCATGTTGGATCCAACTTATTAAGGAGCTCGGCTTTACTAGCTTCATTGTTCAGAGGACGAGGTCGCCACGTGAGTGTGGAGGCTTTCACCCTCTTGTTGTAGTACTTGCTACTTAGCATTTGTACTTGGCTTCATTGATGAAAGCGAGTTCACGCCTTTCCTCCAGCATCGAGATCGGCTCGTGGGTTCTCCTCGCCCATGCTCGGCAAAGTTAAGAGTTCTTGGGCTCCTGTCACCGATCTCACCGGTATAATGACCTCGGTACCATAGACCGAGTTCAAGGTGTTTCTCCGGGAAGTCCGAGGTGTCGCTCAGTATGACTGAGGACTTGAGGAGGTTTTCAACCCAATCCCTTTACTCGATCTACCTTTTTCAACTCCTCAGACGATCGACGATTCGTCACTTGGTCCGACCATTCGCTCGTGGGTGCGACCGAGGTGAACTCCGCTTAACTGGAGCTCTTCACACCATTCTTTCAAATTTTTGTCGATGAACCGGGTGTCGTTGTCCGAGATCAAAACATGTGGTATCCCAAGCCAAGAAACTATATTTTTCCAAACAAAGTTCAATCCTTTTGCTTGTGAGGTTTGAAAGTGGCTCGCCGACCCATTTTGTGAAGTAGTCAATGGCTACAACCAAATACCGGCTGTCCTTGCTCGATCGAAGGACCAACGATGTCGATTCCCCACTGCATAAAAGGCCATGGACTTTGTAGGCTACTGAGGTCGGTTTGAGGTAGCTTTTTGACTGTAGCGTGAAGTTGGCACTTCGGACACTTCTTGACGAGCTCGGCCGAATCTAGGATGAGGGTGGGCCAATAATATCCCGACCTCAACGTTTTCTTTGAGAGAGCTCGTGATCCGATGTGGCTTCCACAAGACCCCATGTGAATTTCTTTAAGCACATAGTCCGCCTCTTCCGCCCCGCATATCTCGTGAGGGTTGGAGGTAGGATTTCCTATAGAGAGTACCTTCATGAACAAGATATTTTTGACTTGATCATCAGTTTTTTGGCTTCGAGCCGATCCTGCGGTAGCACGCCTCTTCCAAGTATGCCTTATAGGAGTCATCCGCTCGAGTTCGGTCTCCGTGATGATGCCGATGGGGGCTCTTCGATACTTTGATCAACTTCCTCCACCGGTGGATTTGTTGATGACGAGGCTAATTTGTCGAGGACGTCACCGGCTATTCTCACCGTGGGATTCGGTGAATTGTGAAATACCAAACAGTCAAGATTTCTTTTGCCTTCAAGGTATTGCTTCATCCTATCCTCTTTGGCCTCGTATTTTCCTAAGACCGGTTTACCACTACCGAATCTCCAAAGATCCGGATTTTTCCACTTTCGCTTCTTTTGAGACGAAGTCCCGAGATTAGTGCTTCATATTCCACCTCGTTGTTTGTGGTCGGGAAGGAGAACCAAGTGCATAGGTTACTTCTTGTTTTTCCGGTCTGAGAAGCAAGATGCCTGCCTCGCTACCTGATTTGCATGAGGCTCCGTCCACGTACATTTTCCAACAGTCATTAGGTAGGTTGAGGGCAGGTTCCTCCGTTGTAAGAGCGGAGGCCTGAGTGACCTCGCTAGTAGGATCGACCTCGGTAAACTTGACTTCACCACGAAATCAGCCGAGCTTGCCCTTTATGGCCTGGCCGAGGGGTATAAGATATCATGCTCGCCGAGCTCCAAGTGCCACTTAGCGATACATCCCGACGACTCGTGTTTTGACAAGACTTGTCTCGGAGGTAAGTCGGTTAGTACCGGATGGAATGGGCTTGAAAATAAGGTCTGAGACGTTGCTTGGCGCTCACCAAGGCCAACGCTATTTTTTCAAGTCGGTGTACCTAGTCTCCCATCCTTTGAGAGCTCTACCGATGAAGTAAATAGGAAGTTGTCGTCCGAGCTCATCTCGCACAAATATCATACGATGGCCTCATCCGAGGCGGCTAGATATAAGGAAAGGAGTTCGCTCTCTTTTGAGACGGACAGCGTGGGCAAGTCGGCGAGGTACTCCTTTAGTTGTGTGAAGGTGGTATGGTGTTCTTTCTCCCAAGCGAAGTCCGGGGCTTTCCTCAAGATTTTGAAGAAAGAGAGTTGTTTCTCCGCCGCCCATGATAGGAACCTACTGAGGACGGCTAAGCATCCGGTGAGTTTGTGGATTTCACGAACTGTTTTGGTACTGCATGTCAAGTATCGCCTTCACCTGGTGGGGTTAGCTTCAACCCTTCTTGAGAAACCCAAGATCCCAAGAATTTTCCTGCTTTTACCATGAATGTGCACTTTGAGGATTAAGGTTGAGGTCGACCGACCGAGGAGCTGGAGGATAGTTCCGAGATCCCCGCACAACTTTCCATCTTTTGCTTTTGACCACGATGTCGTCCACGTAGACCTCGACGATCTTTCCTATATGGTCTTTGAATATTGCGTCCACCATTCGTTGGTAGGTAGCTCCGGCGTTTTTCAATCCAAAAGGCATTTTTCGGTATGCGAAGACACCGAAGTCAGTGATGAATGCCGTTTTTGGAGCATCTTCATTGCTCATCAAGACTTGGTGGTATCCCTTATATAGATCCAGGAAACTGAAGATCTCATGGCCCACCAATGCCTCCACCTTTTTATCAATATCGGGGAGGGGGTAACAGTCCTTTGGGCAGTGTTTATTCAGGTCGGTATAGTCGACACACATGCGCCACCCCCTCCTGGCTTTCGAACTATGACAGGATTAGCCATCCAGGTTGGGTACTTGACCTCGAACAGGATCTTGGCTTCTTGGAGTTGGGTCACTTCGTCCCTTATCACCTTGATGCGCTCTGCCGCAAATGCCCTTTTCTTTGTCGAACCGGTTTGATAGCGGATCGATGTTGAGTCGATGAGTGATGAGCTCGGTGACACTCCCGCCATGTCGAGTGGTCACCACGCCAACACGCCCTCGTATTCCTCGTAAGTTGCATAACATGTTGTCGAATGTCAACGGGACCACAGGTGCCACCTTGACGACCTTGGAGAATCGTCGTCATATAATTAGAGGTCGCCGGCCAGATCATCCCGGGTGACAACTTCGGGAGGGTTACAGAATTGCTAGCCCGAGTAAGGCCTCATCTTGGGCTGAGATCCTCAGGCATTCTTTTGCCGCTGCTTGATCACCTTGGATACTCAATACTCCAGCCGGGGTGGGTATCTTGATGGTGAGGTGGTAGACCGAGCAGATGGCCTTGGTGGCATAGAGCCAATCTCTTCCGATGATGATGTTATACGGAGAGAGAGCCTTGACCAGGAAGAATTGTATGGCTTTGGTAACCGACCTGGGAGCACGTCCTACGGTGACCGGAAGGGTGATGATTCCTTCTGGTTGTATCACCCCCTGAGTGAAGCTCCGTAGTTTAGACGGTGCTGGATGAATTTGGATCCCTCCGACCTCGAGTTTGTCTAAGCAACTTGGAAAAATGATGCCGACAGAGGCACCTATGTCGATGTAGACCCTATGGACGTTCTTATTGCCCACCACCGCCAGTATGGTAATAGCGTCTTGACGGGCATGATCTTGGTCTTGGGTCGTCGCTGGAAAACACGATGCTCTCACCGTCCCGGTTGTTTGTTTTTGGCCCTCGGGATCGCTATCCGAGCTTCGGTTTTCAATGACGACCTCGCTGCACTCTATAGGGAGTCCGGTGATGGCGTGACTTGCTCCATTGCGCTGGGACCGTCGTCCTCATCATCGTCGGGCGCTGCTGCCGTCGAGGTCGGCCCACAATTGTTGCCACCTCCGCTCTTTCCTCTACGCTTGTTTCCCACCTCGCTCGTGGTCCCCGAGGTACTTTTAACCTTTTTAACGAGCTCGCCTATTTCCGAGTACGTATTGCGAGCCGTCGGTGTTGTGACCATACCCCTGGTGGTAGTCGCAATACATGTCCTTCGACTTTTTCTTGGATCCTCCTTTCATAGGAGGTGGTTTTGGGAAGAGCTCAGTGTGGAGCTCGAATATCTCCGCCCTTGACTTGAGCAGATTATTGCCAGGATTTGGCCGAGGTCCCAACTGACCCATTGGGCCTTTTTTGATTCTATCGAAGGCACTTCGGCGATCGGTGCCCCTTCCTCGATCATCCGGCCTCTTCTTCTCGGCTTTCTGCTCGTCCCATGTCTCTCTCTTTTTACGATCCAACTCGTCCCCTTTGACGTAGTTATCCACCAAGGTCCAGAGGCTACTCGCCGTCTTCGGTTTTTCCCCGGTGATTTCTTTGTTTAGTCGCCGTGTCGGATCCCATTCTTGAATCGTTAACGATGTAGAGGTCGTTGCTCTCATCAATTTTGAGGATTCCTTGATGAACCTTGAGACAAGTTGACATCATCTCGCCTCGCCCTCGGCGGATGGTGAGCGGTCGGATGAAGGTTGCCGAGGTGGCATCTTTGATAGAAACGCCACTGAATTGATCCATGAGATCTTTGAAGCTATGTATGCTATTCGGCGAAGTGAGGTGAACCAACGACGGGCGTTGGAGACGAGCACCTCGGGGAAGATCTTGCACATGTGAAAATCTTCCATTCCTTGATTTGCCATGTTAGTAGTATAGGCAAAAAGGAAATCTGAGGGATCTCCGAGACCGTCATAGGCGGCGATGTTGGGTGCCCGATATCGCTGCGGCAGGGGTGTATCCAGGATTTCCCTGGAGAAAGGAGAGACTATTCGTCCATGCCGGTCAAATCCCGGTAGCTCGTTGTCATCTCTCTCAAGAGGGGTGGGAGACCGATAGCGACGTCTATCGTCTCTTCGGTCCCGTTCAGCCACGTGGATGTTGTGCCGAGGTGAGCGACTTCGGCAGTTGTACTGAGATGATCGACTCCGCGGGTGGCGCCGGGGTGAATGATTATGGGCGACCCGTCGAGGTGATCGACTTCGGACAACGTGCCGAGGTGATCGTTCTCGGCTATCTCACCGAGGTGAGCATCCTTGGTTATTTCGGAGAGGTGAGCGACCTCGGGTGCCCGTGACTGCCAGTCCGGGCGTTCTTGAGGTTCCCGCTCCGTTCGTCCTCTGGCTCAGAAAGTTTTGAAATTGGTCGATGTTGGCGTTGAGGAATTCAGATACGACTCTGTCGAGGACCTCGTGAGATTGGTGAATTGCTTGTTCACCGGTATTGAGGTCGGCATCTCCCTCTTCGGTAGGGCGGCGGTCCTGAGGGTGTATAGGTAGATCCTCTATGTAACCTTCAGCGTGTTGTTGCTATCGGCACCGCGATCTCTTTTCCTCGGCAAGGTAATAGCTTGTTCGGGTCTTCAGATCGTCTGTTGCCAAGACTACCAGCCGGCGCTAACATTTGCACGAGTCCTTGCCATTGATTTTGTGTAGAAAAACGAAGCTTTTTGTAGGATTTCCCACAGACGGCGCCAATGATAAATCTTGTGTGTGAGTTTATGAAAACGATAAAGAACACAAGAGGCTTTTACGTGGTTCGATCAAGGAAAAGATCTACGTCCACGGAGGTATGATTCCTCAATACTTTCACTATATGCGATTACAATGAATGTATCTAAAAGCTCGAGTATTCAATAGTAGCTCACCCTTCTACCTTCAATCTAACCCCTATTTATACATGTTGTGGATCACTACAGATTACTATGTGATCCGATCTCCGAATATAGATTCGATCCTTGAATATCTCCTCAAATATCTCCTCCCATATCTGATAGGATATGGTTGATCTTGAATAGGGTTTAGGTGTTGAGCTTTGGGCCAAACCGTGTATGCCAAAGTAGCTAGGCCAGGCCCAGTTAACGTGGGCCTGCTATTGGGCTTGAGCGGTTAGGCCATATCCCATCAAGACACATCTACGATAATCTAGAAAATTTACCACTCTCCCCGATTATTTCATACGTAATCTCTGAGATGACCAAAAGAATGACTGCACATGAAGGCTTCGCATAAAACAGTGAATCATATATAAGGAAATACTTAAGTAAATAATCAAACAAGAATTTACTAATAAACATTCATAATATGAAATAATTCAAGTTCTCCACGTCATCTTAGAAACAAAGAAATATCTCCTCTTTTCAAAATAAATATAAAAAGCTCGTTTAATTAGTTCATACATTACATAACAATAAAATGTTGTCTATGACGATAGTTAATTTTATTCAAATTATAACAATTGACTGTAGAACTTCCAGCTCCGATAAGTTGACTGCTAAGGACCTTTATAAGCTTGTTACCCATGGTGAAAGGTGGTTATATTTCAAAAGTTACTTAAAATGTTACAACATGTATGATTAAATTATTTTAGCTTATGAAATAAGTTGTGTGTCAGAGTGAGTCGAGCTCCCTGTAAAATTGCATGCAAAATAAATGCATGTGATCTGAAGAAAAGATACGAAGAGATATAGGAAAGGAAAACCTCTTTTATTATTTTATTATTTCTGATCAAACCTCCAAAAGAGGATCGTAGGAACTATTTATACAAAATGGAAGAAAGAAATCGATTCTATTTAACAATGAATAACAAATAACAAACAAGATAACAGCTCCCTAACTGCACCCAACAACTTTGTAACAGTTTTGTGAGCTCCATGCATCATTAATCCACGTGGCAAGTGAGTTATGGAATCATTATTCCATCATTAAGCGATTAGTAACTCCTCTGCTCTTCTCTGCATGCTTCTATAACCTTCAAAGAAGATTCCGCAAGATAGCGGTCACCTTCATCCTTGATAATCAGATTCTTCAATCTTACACTTCTTCGTGGGCATGGTGGAGATCCACCATCCCGAGCTTGGACAATAAGAATTTGAATCGAGGTCCGGGTAGGCTTTTAGTGAACATATCGGCAAGTTGCACTGTCGTAGACAAATATGTAGGAAGAACAAAACCAGATTTAAAATGTTCTCGAATAAGGTGACAGTCAATATCAAGGTGTTTGGTTCTTTCATGAAAGACTTGATTTTAGTAATATGAATGGCAGCTTGGTTGTCGCAATAGAGAGGAATATGACATGGGATAAGAATGGAAAAAGTGGTACAGACATAAGATAGCCAGAGCATCTCTCGAACCGTATTACTCAATGAGCGATACTCAGCTTCTGAGAATGATACCGAGACTATGGTTTGCTTTTTACATCGCCACGAGATCAAACATTCACCGAGAAACATACAATATCCAGTTAAGGAACGACGAGAGTCAGGGCAAGACGCCGAATCCGCATCACATTAGTCTTTCAAAGCCATAGAGCTGGAAGATGAAAAGAAAAGCCCCAGTGATGGGCAGCCTTTCAAATATTTCAACACATGCACAGCGGCTTCCCAATGATGTTGACAAAAACTGACTGAATTGTTGTGCCACATAACTAATGTCTGGGTGAGTAAGATTCAAATAAAGAAGTTTACCAACCAAACGCCGATAAGAATTTGGATTATCCATAGGGGGAGAAGATGAACTTGATAAACAAAGTCAAGTAAGAAATGGAGTAGTAACTACTCGACACCAAGGAGCCCAGCTGAAGAAATCAAATCCAGAATATATTTCCTTTGATTGAGTGAAGTTTCTGATGATCCACGAGCTATCTCCATGCCCAAGAAATATCGAGCTAGACCGAGATCCTTGATCGAAAATGTAATATCCAAATATCTTTTGACATCTGTGATAATATCCTTATTTGCTCCTGTAATCAAAATGTCATCTACGTACACAAGCAAACAGACAAATGTATCACCCGAACCTTTGATAAACAAGCAATTATCGTGTTGTGGTTGAGTAAAGCCAAACTGAATTAAATTTGAACAAAATTCAACATTCCATTCTCTGGAAGCCTGCTTCAAACCATATAAACTTTTGGACAGTTTACATACTTGTCCCTTCTTCGCCTTAGTATATCCTGGAGGAGGAACCATATATATCTCCTCTTGAAGGAACCCATGCAAGAACGCATTGTTGATATCAACTTGATGTATGGGCTAGTTATAGATGGTAGCCACGGCAATCAAGAAGCGAACAATGACAAGTGTAGCAACGGGTGAGAATACCTCTGTGTAGTTGATGCCGAACTCTTGAGTATATCCCTTTGCGACAAGCCTAGCCTTGAACCTCTCGATAGTTCCATTAGCATGGAGCTTGACTTTATAGACCCATTTGCATCCAATGGGTCTTTTTTCATATGGTAACTATAACAGCCCGCCAATCTAAAGTACGGATTAGACGGGACTGTTACCAACTAAACAGGGATTAAGAACATAATGACCAACAACCTTTCAAGACTTCAAACTGTTATAGATAAACACACAACGATTTCATACAAACTAGACCAACAGATCATCAACAAAAGGATTCAACTGATCTGGAGGTAACATAAGTAATATCCAAAATATAATAAAGTGTTTTGAACAGCGGAAAGCATGTGAATGCATATATGACGATATACATCCAAGGTAAACTATTAGCGACAAAAACTCCGATCGCTCAACACTTGTCCATCCTATCACAGCCTCAACTCGCACATTTAAAAACAAACATGCGGGGCTAAGTACAAGATTGCACTTAGTGGACTCATGCCAAAATAATTTCATTTAATTACATCGCCCGTTAGTATAACACGAGGATTTTAGTTGAAATAACTCGTGAATACCAAAATATTTTATCATTTCTCAAAAGATTACTGCTTGCAGTATTTTACGATTCGTGTGATCCGTATCATTCACATAATCGTTCATAATCGATCTCACGCCGTAAGTAGGCCTCCTTCACCGACGCCGTGATCGATCAAGATGTTCTTAACGGCTCACAATCACATAGTCGGGGATTACGCATCGATCAGATCCATGATCGTCGATGATGTTGCTAACGGCTCACAACACACACCGGTGTACACGTTAACCCTAGCTGTGAATTTCGTGATCCGACTAGGATCCGATATCGATTTTAAAATTGGGAGCTACCCAATAAGCGATTCACTTTCATAGTTGGCTCGCCCAACAACATGATAGGATACATACGTTAAAACATAAATACTTTGGGCATGTAATTGAATAACGGTTCATAATCATTTTCAACCGATAGCTTGTAAATAAATACTTTTCAAGAAAGCGTCGTAAATAAAGGGTTTTCGAGTAAAGCCCACCTTGCTCACGTAGTCTTTCAACTATGGTCTCTTTCCCACGTCGATGCCCGTCCACGTATCGCCTTAACGTAAGAATTATTTTAGCACGCGTCGGTCGCGTTTGATGAGGCGAATCATAGTCTATAACGTTCTACGATCAAATAAGGCTAACGTCGGACTTATTTTGGCGTTTCTAATCAATTGATGTTGATTATGAAATTTCTTAACATATAAAGGGGTATTCTACCTTTTGGTATATAATACGCGTTTAATGTACTTACGTAACGTAAGTAGCATTGTTACTAAACGTCTTCGTCACATAGATCACGTATTATCGATGCGTGCCCGTTGACCTTGTCGACGATTTTGATCAACTATTTTGACCAAGTCAACAAAAAGTCAACAATTTTGACTTTGGTCAACAAAAAGTCAACATTTGACTTTTTAACTATTTATGAAATTTATTATTTTATGTGCAATTCTTGTTCCAAAAATTCCTATAAAATTATATTATGTCTAAAACATTACTTTAGATCATATTATGTAATTATTCTTGATAAAATAAATTTATAACATTAATACACATATTATAAAGTTTTCGGTCATTATAATTTAAATAGCTTAGACTTGTGCAAAAATTCTTATAAATTCACATGTCACACTATTTTATCATGTGATTAATAATATCTAATTACCTTAGTCAAATAAAATTTATACACCTTAGTATTATACACCAATGTTTTCGGTTTTCTTAATAAACCAAGCAAATGATTTTTAAAAATTCCAATAAATTCATATAACAATTATTCACCCTTAATTATGCTTACCATAACATAATTGTTATTTATTATGAATTATTGAATTTAATTTACCTAAGTCATGTTCGAAAATTTCAACTTAGGTCCAAATAATTTTTATAAATTTCAATAAATTCTCACAACCATATATTATGAATCTACACATTTAATATGCTATTATAACACCTAAACATGAATTATATCACAACACTTTATCAAATATATATATTTTCTAGATTCATTAAAATATAGGCTATAGTTTTCCAAAATTCTACATAAATTCATATAAGCATAATTAATATCCTAGATTATTATTCCATGCTTAAATCAACAATTAAAAATTAAAATCATCAACCTATAGCACCCCTAAGTTTTCGGTCCAAAGTATAAATTTAATAGCATGCTTAATTTCATGATATAATTAATATACATGCTTAATAACATCATATAAACGTAATATCTAAACATATTAACACAAGATCTAAAATTTTCGAAAATGATATATATAAACTAAGATCATAACTTAAAATTTAAAGGACGAAATTCGAAAATTTAAGCATGTATACGAAGAACGTATGATTTCTAACCTTTTAATCGGTACGGATTTAATTGTTGGAGGTTTATATGTCTAGGATTTGGGATTGAAATTTGATGAACACTCCTCAATTTTTTTTAGCAAGGTTTCGGTACTATGGGTTTGTAAATGGGAGAGTGTTGTGCTCTCCTCATATTTATAGACATTTACAAGTTGTAGGATAATAATTACATGAAATAATATCTAATACACTTGCTTACCTTAGTCAAAGAAATCGCACCTCCTCTAAGCTATGAGACAAAATTAAATCCTTATCTAATACACTTCATGATGTTATTTAATCCTTAATTAACAACTTGTATCTTAGTTGGCATAAAATAATGAAATTATCACATAGTGTGACAATGTGTGTGTGTCGCCTATGTCTAGGTCTTAGGATTAAATTTTTGTTTTATTCTTATATTATATACTTCATTATATTATATTATCATTTAATTATTAATTAATATCATAATTATCATGAAATAAAAGAATTAATCACATTGTTCCATAATTATGAAACTCTCGGCCATATCTAGAATATTAGGATAAATTTTTATTATTTTCATATTATATACTATATTATTATCATATTATTATTATAGTATAAAGTTAAGTTTGAAAAGTCAAATATTTCAACTATAACAAGTGGCCATATCATATAGTATGAAATTAAATTTTTTTTCAACCATTTTTCAACATTTTCGGCCACTTCAATAAATGAGCCTTGGATTACTTGTTTTAATTGTTAACTACTACTACTTTACACCTAAAATATGATAAGATCCAACTCATATTTATTTATTAATTATAAGATGATAATTATACATAAAATCATACTTTAAAACCAAAAATTTCGCCACTTTTGGACAAGTTGGATCCCCCACTTGTGCAAATCATATTACACCTCATTTTGTCCTTAATGACATCATAATGATATAATAATTATCATATATCATTAATTAAATAAGAATAAAAATTAAATTGTACTTAGAAAACTTCTATTTTCGAAAATTACTAAGACACTCCCAAACATTTGATTTTCTTGTATAAAATAGCTATTATATATTTATGTGACATATTATATGCCTTAGATAATAAATTTAATCATAGAAAAGTATTTAAAAACAATTTAGATCATAAAACCCTAATTTAAATATTTAGGGTTTTCGAAACCCATTAAATAAGGTACATTGCATTCTTAAATTTTCTAGCATTATTTTATGATAAATAATGCTCTCATATAATAATATAATTATAGGAATTTGAATTTTATAATTCCGAGATCATATGCTAAAGTTATCGCATTATCTCTAAACGTAGACGTTTGAAATGTCTCTAAATTCTCATAATTTAATTATCTCAAAAATGTTCAAAATAAAGTTTGTTACAACTTTATTTATTCCTATAATAATAGAAATTTTGAAATTAAGCTTAACTGAATAATAATACTGTAAGACGTAACTGTCGAATCTATTTGACGTTAGAAAATTACGTTCGAATGAATATTGAAAATTATATTCCTTAATTCACTAAGCATCAGTGAATCTCACACAGAAATTATCCAATTATGCTTGGTCAAAGTCAAGAGTTGACTAATTAAGATTTTAATTATTGAATTAATAATACTAATTACGGATTTTATTATCGTAATTCAGTATTAAAATTACGGGATATTACATTCTACCCCCCTTAAAAAAATTTCGTCCTCGAAATTTGCATACCTCAAAAGAGTTCGGGGTATCGCTCTTTCATGGCGTCCTCGAGTTCCCACAGCTTCTTCTTGTCCGTGGTGGCTCCATAGGACTTTCACTGACGGGATTGATTTATTTCTCAACTGTTGAACCTTATGGTCCAAAATAGCCACAGGTTCCTCTTCGTAGCTCATATCAGGATTTAAGACCACGTCATCATGATGTATTACGTGTTTTGGGTCATACACGTATTTCCTCAGTTGAGACACGTGAAACACATTATGAACATTACCCAAACTCGGTGGTAATGCTAGTCTATAAGCTACAGGACCGATTTTCTCAAGGATCTCGTAAGGTCCTATGAATCGTGGTTTCAACTTTCCATTTACCCCAAATCTTACAATGCCTTTTAGACGAGAGGTTTTAAGGAAAACCTTGTCTCCACACTCAAATTCTAGCTCGGATCTACGGGTATCGGCATATGATTTACGCTTTATCTTGTCTTCTTTTATTCTTTGTCTTATCCGGCGCAATTTCAATCATTTCTTCCATTGTATCCGCCCTAAAATTTTCCTTTCACCATCTTCATCCCAAAAAGTGGCGATCGACATTTTCTTCCATATAATGCTTCATATGGGGCCATGTTGATTGTTGCCTGATAACTATTATTGTAGGCGAACTCAATAAGCGGTAAAACTTGTTCCCAAGTTGCGCCTCGATCCAATACTACCGTTCTCAACATATCCTCTAGCGTTTGGATCGTTCGTTCTGATTGGCCGTCTGTCTGTGGATGAAAAGCTGTGCTGAAATTCAGCTTCGTCCCCAATTCCTTTTGTAAGCTTACCCAAAATCTCGAAGTAAACTTCGAATCTCTATCAGAAGTGATAGATTTCGGTATTCCATGCAGACGTACAATTTCCTTCACATATAGCTGAGCTAACTTGTCGGACCCATAGGTGATTCGAATTGGTAGGAAATGAGCACATTTTGTAAGGCGATCCACTACTACCCATATAGCGGTGCTTCCTTTGTGACTTGGTAAACCTGTTACAAAATCCATACTATGTCGTCCCATTTCCGTTCGGGTATCTCCAAAGGTTGCAGCCTTCCATATGGCCTTTGATGTAATGCCTTTACTTGTTGACAATTAAGACAACGTTAAACGAAAGAGGCTATGTCTCTCTTCATTCCTTCCCACCGAACTTTCCTCGTAGGTCTTGGTACATTTGGTACTACACGGATGGGCGGTATAAGGGTATCTTGAGCTTCACTCATGATTTCATTTCTAAGCTCGTCATTGTTTGGAATGCATAGCTTTCCTCAAACAATATAAGCGTTATCATTAACTTCCTCAAACCTTCTCATTCTCCCATTCTCACTTTAACTCTTATCTTTTCTAGTTCCTCATCCTTTCTCTATTCTTCTATGATTTTATTCCTTAAATCGGACATCATAGTAAGTGTAGCAACATTATCCATGATTGTCCTTGGTGGTTCGACTATCTCTATCGACATTTTCTCGAACTCTTGATGAGTTTTCCTTCCTTGTCAAGAGACATCCAAGCTTTGATTGACCTTTACGACTTAAGGCATCTGCTACTACATTAGCTTTCCCTGGATGATAGTTTATGCCACGATCGTTGTAATACCCCGTCTTTTTAAGCTTCGCTTTTGCATGGCACGCTTTTCGAGAAAAGGTCAAAAGGTTGACTTTTGTTTGGTGATCGACCGTCACGAAACCTCGGCGTTGTGAAGAGTGTCTTATAGCGAATTCATGTAGACACTAAGTATGCGAGTTTTCGACCACCCATGAAGGTTTCGCACTCAGGAAGTTATCGAAAACCGACTTTTCATTGGTCTTTTAAAAGCATATCTTGTTTATAGTCATTGTGTCCGTATTTTATTTCGTGTCCATGGGTACCAAGTTTGCAAAATTTGGAGTCCGTTTGCAAAAGTTACGCCATTTTTAAGCTTCGCTTTTGTACGGCACGTTTTTGAGAAAAGGTCAAAAGGTTGACTTTTGTTTCGGTGATGCGACCAAGAAACCTCGAGGCGTTGTGAAGAGTGTCTTATGACTAATTCATAGACACTAAGTATGCGAGTTTTCGACCACCCATGAAGGTTTGCACTCAGGGAAGTTATCGAAAACCGGACTTTTCATTGGTCTTTTAAAAGCATATCTTATTTATAGTCATTGTGTCCGTATTTTATTTCGTATCCATGGGTACCAAGTTTGCAAAATTTGGAGTCCGTTTGCAAAAGTTACGTCATTTTGCGTTTTGAAAAGAATCATTACAAGCAAGAACTTGTGACCCTTTTTCCTATAAATAGGAGGCTAGGCCTTCATTTTCAACGCTCATTTCCTTCGCCTCTCGTGTTTACGGAAGAGCCGAGCAGCTCCTGTGCTGCTGAAGTCACGGAGGAGTGGGGATCGGCGGGGCCAATGTTGGCGGCGCTTATCATACCGCCGAGCCACCACCGCCGATCAACCACCCCCGGCAGCCCGTTTTTCGGTTTTGTCCTTTTCTTTTTGATTCCGCCTTTTAGTAGATCGTATAGCATAGAACTCGGATTCTAAAGGGACGGGCGAGAAAAATGGCGGGGCCGCCATTTCGCCAAACCGCCGCCGCCAGCCCGCCGCCATGAGCCTTGTTGGCCGCCGTTTGGTGGTCAACGGCCACACAGCTCTGGGTCCTTTAGGTTTTGAGTTCCGGCCATGCATTCTACTAAAGTACCGATCCGTTTTACTTTTTCGCGTTTGCATGTCGGGATGTTTTCCGTTGCTTGAGTTTTCTAAAGGAAGACATGCCCGGTTATCCATTTTCAACGTCGTTTGTCATTCCATGTTCGTCGTTATGCATATTGCTTATGTTTCCATTTTCATGCATCGATTTTGGATGGTTTATCCTAGATCCGGAGGATAGCATCGATTTTTGAAGCTTCTTGTTGCTAAGATTTGAGTCAACTTGCATGCATGCATATTTTGAAGGTACCCTATTATAGGTCTTGATGCCTCAATATATTTCCTTCGCATCGAGTTGATTTGAAAACCGGAGAGTGCCAAATGTGGGTTCGTAAAGTCGAAAACCCTAATTTTGCTACGATCGTCGTTTGGATCACGTTGTTGCTTTGCTTTGTGGGAAGTGACCCCAAAAGTTGTTCCGCCTTGTTACTGTACCTACCGGTCGATCGGTGAAGTCATCGGATCCGTAGATATCTCTCGGTTGGCGTTTTCTGCTCGAGTTGGGTTATATATGCTTATTTTGAGTTATTTACTCGATATTTCAAAATAAAACATGTACGCCGTAAAATGTTTTTGTGAAATTATTATCGTTCTCGATCCAAGATATGGTTCTATCATGGTTGTGCACGATCTCTATTCGGTGGGTTGATCACCATCTTGAGTATTGATCATAAGGGATAGACCCCAACACGTGGTTATGATTCCGAAGGGGATAGACCCCTAAGTCCACAACGGAAATGGTAATGAGGTGGTTATGGTTACGACGGGTTTGACCTCAAGTCCACACCGAGTTAGCCGGTTGGATACGCCCGGCGTGGGCGATTGGATATGTTCCGGCGAATGAATGTCATGTGATGGGTCATGGATACGTTCCGAGCCGTGGTTCATAGTTCTATGATGGGAGTAACAATAATAACGGATCGTGTCGAAAATGAAAAATCTATTTTGCTTACTTAGAAGTGGATTTACGTTTTAAAACCTTCTAAGGTAAGTGCTCTAAACACGGCTTCATGATTCTTTTGATTTATGATAAACCCCACCGAGTGCGCTAGTACTACCCCAAACTCTTTTCAAATCTTTTCACGTATGGAGGAGGGTCGGACGGGCGACGAGGGGTGGAGCCATGGTTCTTCATGCTATGCTTCCGCGATGTTGTGTTATATACGCACTCGATAATTATGTATTCTTGTCCCTTATTTGCTTTCGATTGGGAACAAGATTTGTTATGTTATTCTCACGTGAGTCTCGATACGAGCATGCTACGTGGTCGACGGTCTAGTTGACGGGATGTAATGCTATTTTGCCTTCTCGCATTACTTATAATAAACCAAGATCATGTTTTCCGAGGTTATGTTATCGATATTATTACATTGGTGGATTGTTTGCACACCCTCCCTTCGTGATATGTCCTAGTTATAGAGAGATCTTTGCCCGATTTCATGGTCACATCTTCTTATCATGTATGTTATATGTATCCCCATTCTTCCCCGCTTAATCCCTCACCCCTAATCACACCCCGCATCCGTGCCTTCCTCGGGAATCGGGCGTGACAATCGTAGTCTTTTACTAATTCGAGCCATCTCCTTTGTCTCATGTTCGGATCTTTTGCTCGAAAAAGTATTTTAAACTTTGTGGTCAAGAAGATTTCACATCTTACTCAGAAAGATGATGTCTCCAAATCTTTAGTGCATGGACCACAAATGCCAGTTCTAAGTCATGAGTTGGGTAGTTCAACTCATGTGGCCTAAGTCGTCTCGATGCATAAGCTATTACCTTCCTTCTTGCATCAAGACACAACCAAGTCCATTTTGGAAGCATCAAGATAGATAACATATTCTTTGTTTGAATCTGGGACACCTAACACCGTGCACTAGTCGGTTTTTCCTTTAACGTTTGGAAACTTGCCTCACTCCTCGATCCATGTGAATTTTATCCCTTCGAGTAGCCGTGTCGTTGGCCTTGCTATCTTGGAGAATCCTTCAATGAATCTCCTATAGTAACCAATAATCTAGAAACTCAGATTTCATTTTGAGTGGTCGGTGTTTTCCATCCTTGTACTGACCTCGACCTTTGCGGATCAACTTTTATTCCTTCCACGACACAATGTGTCCAAGGAATATTACTTCCTAAGCCAAAATTCACACTTGCTGAATTTAGCATAAAGTTGTTCTACCGTAGGTCTGTAACAACGCTCTCAAGTGTTCTCTATGTTCTTCCTCGCTCTTTGAATAAATGAGAATATCATCTATGAAGACTAAGACAAACTTATCCAAATATGGATGGAACACTCGGTTCATAAGATCCATGAATACGGCAGGTGCATTAGTCGACCAACGGTGCAACTACAAACTCGTAGTGCCCATATCTTGTTCGAATGCCGCCTTAGATATATCTTCCAGTCGTACCTTTAGTTTATGGTAGCGACTTAAGATCGATTTTAGAGAATACGCTTGCACCTCTTAACCGATCGAACAAATCGCTCATCCTCGGTAGTGGATATTTGTTCTTAAGCGTCAATTTGTTTAATTCTCGATAATCGATGCACATCCGCAATGAACCATCTTTCTTCTTGACGAGCAGACGGGTGCTCCACATGGTGAAACACTTGGTCTAATAAAACCCAAGTTCAATAACTCTCGGATTTGAATTTTTAGCTCTTGAGTTCCTTTGGTGCCATTCTCAGATGGCGCTTTTGATATCGAGCTGATCCGGTTCCGCATCAATTGTGAACTCTAGCCGCTGTCTGGGGTAGTCCTGGTAATGTCTCAGAAAGACGCCCGGAAATTCTCAACAATTTCACGTCTTGACCACTTACTTCCGTCTTTTCCTCTCCATTTAGATACACAATGAATGCTTGACATTCCTTCTTGTTCATCATTCTCCGGCTTGGAGTGCGGATATTATTGTGATTTTCTTTCCATACTAATCCGTAAAATTGTAGCTTCTTTTCCCTGGTTGCATCGAAATTCTTCTCTCCTTCCATAAGATCGTGGAATGGTTTTCGCCAACCAATCCATTCCTAGATTATATCTACATCCCCATGGTATTACGTTCAAGTTATTTGCTAGAACCTTAATTGAGCCTAAGTTCAATTCTAAGTTCGAGCAAGCCTGTAACGGCCATAATACCTCCTATAGGTGATGAGATTCTCATTTCCCGATTTGTTTCTTGAGGTTAAGTTCTAACATATCAACGCATGCTTTTGAAATGAAAGAATCACGAAAGCACCGTGTCGAGCAGTATAATAGGTATATTGCAAAGTAATCCCATACCCGCTAGGTTACCTTGGTTTTGCTCTGCTTACGCCCTATGTAGTGCATAGGCTACGCCCGAGCTGGTTGCGGCCGGGCGTGGTGCTTGCCTCTGCTGACTCTTTGTTGTTGCCGCAGATTCTTCTTTGTCTCTGTGGCTCTTTCTTCTGTTGTGGCTGGGGGTTGGTCTTGAATTGCCTTAACGGTTGGGGGGGCCTGATTGATTTAGCCTCCCATAGTTATCTGGCGAATCCTGGGCATTCATTTGCATAGTGGCCCTTCGCCACACTTATAGCAAATGGGATTTTATAGCAAATGGGATTTCCAACCATGCACACCCCGTGTGCCTTTTATTACATTTCTGCATGGCGGAATCCTTACTATCTCTTGGGTAGGTGGAGTAAATCTGGTCTCCTCCAACCTTGCTCTTGAGCCATGTTATTCTGCCACGGCCTCTTGTTGTTGTTATTAAAGCCTCCTCGGTTGAAATTGTTGTTGTTAGAACTTCCTTCCATTTCGTTTCCTTTGTCACCGACATTACTGCGGATCGGGTCGGTGCGGATTTCTCCTCGGGCATCGCAGCCTCTATGTCTAATGCCCGACTAAGAGCCTCAGATAGGTTAAGTCGCCATGACCGCCAAATGACATCCTTATCTCGTGTCTCGATCCTGCCTTGAATTTTCCGACATTTTCATGTCGGTATTCACTAAACCGGGCGTATCTAGACATATCGCGTAACGCAATCGGTCGATTCAATTGACCGACATCTTGCCTCGCTCAGGTGAAAAATTCAATCTCCTTTTTATTCCGATAGCTTTTGGGAATGTACTTATCATACATTTCCGTTTTGAAGTCGTCCTAGGTAAAGTATTCCATTTGCTCCGGGGTCAGTGTCTTTCTCCTCGCCTCCCACCGTAAGTCACCGGTCCGGTGAGTTGGAATGTCACGCAAGATAACCTCTCTTGTAGTACAACGAAGAAAGTCAAAATTGCTTCGATAGCCCCGACCCACTGCTCGGCATCCTCGTGGCTTCCTTACCATTGAAGGAGAGCGGGTTACGCTTAAAAAGAGTTCTTCCACTCTACGGTCGGTGGAGGTGGGGGCACCGGGATCTCTTCACTTTCACCGGGGTTCGCTCCTTGCCGCTCTCACTTCCGAGAGGCACGTCTGGCGGCATTCTTAATAAAACGTGGTTAGTATTCGAGTAATGTTCATTGCGCTTGATTATACATAACATCTTTATAAAATCGTGTCATAAAACAACTTAAACAACCATCATTCTTTTCGCACAACTTATTGTCACAAAAGCCCATCTAGGTCATCATGATATATATATATATATGGAAAACTTTGTCTTAAAAGGACTATTCGCATGCAATTGCTTAAAGGAAGCTAAGTACACACCGTACTATGTATACCATCGCCAACTATATAATCGTTATAAGGCGCCTTAAAATACTATGCTTCTATATTGTTTGTTAACATCATTACTACATACTACTCAGATACTAATATCCGCTCGCCCATGTTTCGCTCACGCTTCCATGGTTCTCTCTTGCAGCTTCGTCCTCACTGATCCTCCTCGTGATCTTCTTCCGGTCCTCTTCGGAATCTTCTTCCAACTTTCCTCTCTAGCACGCCCGAGACGGTCCAGCTCTCTCATCCCCTATCGCATACACATCGCGCATAGGAATATAACCTTCTTGATGGACGATGCTTCCGTATGTCCTCTCGTGATAGGTGCCGTCATCGGTGGTGGAATTGGTGGTGCCGGTCGCGTCGGATGTCCAAATGTCATCGGTGGAAGAACTGAACTCCCAATGACCTAGGTCGCGATGCTCTCGCCACATGCGCCGGTCGATGTCCCGCTCCCATCTCATCTCGGTACCGCGGGTTGACCACTCGATGGACCTCGGTGTATAGCCATTCCGCGTGTCGTCCCCGCCAAGTGTACTCTCGGTGGCAGATAGGGCCCTCTCGGTGCAGCCCTATACACCTCAGATACATATATGAGATGGTCGACGAACCTCGGTAGATCTCCGATCAAGTCATAGTCAATGCCCGCGACGATAGATATAGTCGCCGATATCTCTCTTGCATAGTCTTCCCAATCAATCGGCAATCGAGTGAGTAACCGCTGATGCCGCCATATCCGTCCACACCGCACTCATGGGCGCCCATCCATAATCGCAGATAGCTCATCGAACTCGCCTAAACTGCCACCCCAACTCATACCGTAGGGTGCGATAGGCTTCAAGTACTTCTCCGGGTAACCTCGCATCATCCTTCGCCTTGGTGAGTAGTAACGACCGCCATCTATCACGTATAATACTAGCGTAAGTCAATCTATATCGATAAGCGGATAAAAGAATAGAATATATCAGTTAAGCAGATAAAGCAAACACATCTGATAAGCAGATAAATGTTTACATCAAAGTTCCTATGTTCGTCCTACCTCATAATTTTACTTATGGGATCTCTACTTCTAACTTTTTAAGTTCTCTATTTCTTAGCAAAAATTTTCAGTCTAACTTCAACTGTTCCTCACGAATTCTGGAGAAGGATTCAGGATTTCTGTCCTTCATATGAAATGAAGTTAGTTACGATAAGAATACGCGAGAGAAAACCGTTCGCAAAACGGAGTTCAAACGAATAAGAACGAGCTAAAATAAAATCACTGCGCAGTGCAGTTTTCTGCCTGCGTGCCCGTGCGCCGGGAATTACTTCCTTCTGGACGATTGCGAGGTCATGTTCTGCTTCGTACGAGTTTCCTTACAAGATTTGTTTAGCTTTCTTTGGTCCTTATTGAACCCATGCGTCTTGCACCTTTGATCCTTTCTTTTGCTTTCGTCAGCTTATCGTTGGAACTCGAGTTTGTTTTCAACTGACTTTTCGTTTGTTCGTAAATCAATACTTCGCTATTGTTCTCGCAAAAGGGATTAAGCCCTAGAATTCATACTTCTATGTTCAAGGGTGAGCATGCTTCTTAGAGCATCTATGTTCTTTGGAAATAACATACCCATTTTCGAATAAATCAGAACTTTGAATAAATATTTCAAAAATCGTAACATAACTTCAGACTTATGCTTTCAAGAACTCAAACATCACTTTTGACATTATCATGTCAACTATTTCTCATTCTTTGTAAACTTGGTCTCATCTCACTGATAACTCACTTATCATAAAACTTTTGACATAAAATTGTCAACTTTTCTCATAACACTGAAAAATTCTTTTCGGAATACATTCCAAAACTTTCATAACTTTCACTGCTTTCAAAATATGAGTTCAATCTCATTTTCAAAATTTTCAAGTTCAACTGCTTCAACTTTCAACTTTCAAACTCAAAACTGAGAAAATAATTTACCTCTTTCCCGGTTGAGCTTGATGTGATGGAGCGTTGAGCACAGTCAGCTGATTTCTAGAAGTCTAGTGACTCAATCTAGACTTAACTTTTGAAAGAAAGTTTTAGGTTCAAAAGCGGTTCAAAGGACGACTGCTCGATATTAATCGTAATAGCCCGCCAATCTAAAGTACGGATTAGACGGGACTGTTACCAACTAAACAGGGATTAAGAACATAATGACCAACAACCTTTCAAGACTTCAAACTGTTATAGATAAACACAAAACGATTTCATCCAAACTAGACCAACAGATCATCAACAAAAGGATTCAACCGATCCGAGGTAATATAAGTAATATCCAAAATATAATAAAGTGTTTTGAACAATGAAAGCATGTGAATGCATATATGACGATATACATCCAAGGTAAACTATTAGCGACAAAACTCCGATTGCTCAACACTTGTCCATCCTATCAGCAGCCTCAACTCGCACATTTAAAAACAAACATGCGGTGAGTACAAGATTGCACTTAGTGGACTCATGCCAAAATAATTTCATTTAATTACATCGCCCATTAGTATAACACGAGGATTTTAGTTGAAATAACTCGTGAATACCAAAATATTTTATCATTTCTCAAAGATTCTCCTGCAGTATTTTCTCGATTCGTGTGATCCGTATCATTCACATAATCGCTCATAATCGATCTCACGTCGTAGAAGTAGGCCTCCTTCTACCGACGCCGTGATCGGTCAAGATGTTGCTAACGGCTCACAATCACATAGTCGTGATTACGATCCGACTAGGATTCACGACCGCCGATGATGTTGCTAACGGCTCACAACACACATCGGTGTACACGCTAACCCTAGCCGTGAATTCTCAGATCCGACTCAGATCCGATATCGATTTTAAAATTGGGAGCTACCCAATAATCGATTCACTTTCATAGTTGGCTCGCCCAACAACATGATAGGATACATACGTTAAAACATAAATACTTTGGGCATGTAATCAATAACGGTTCATAATCATTTTCAACTGAAAGCTTGTAAATAAATACTTTTTGAAGAAAGCGTCGTAAATAAAGGGTTTTCGAGTAAAGCCCACCTTGTATCGTGGAGTCTTTCAACTATGGTCTCTTTCCCACGCCAATGCCCCGTCCATCGTATCACCTTAACGTAAGAATTATTTTGAGTACGTCGGTCACGTTTGATGAGGCGAATCATAGTCTATAACGTTCTACGTATCAAATAAGGCTAACGTCGGACTTATTTTGACGTTTCCTAATCAATTGATGTTGATTATGAAATTTCTTAACATATAAAGGGGTATTCTACCTTTTTGGTATATAATGTACGTTTTAATGTACTTACGTAGCGTAAGTAGCATTGTTACTAAACGTCTTCGTCACATAGATCACGTGTTATCGATTCGTGCCCGTTGACCTTGGTCAACGATTTTGGTCAACTATTTTGACCAAGTCAACAAAAGTCAACAATTTTGACTTTGGTCAACAAAAAGTCAACATTTTTACTTTTTCAACTATTTATGAAATTCTATTATTTTATGTGCAATTCTTGTTCCAAAAATTCCTATAAAATTATATTATGTCTAAAACATTACTTTAGATCATATTATGTAATTATTCTTGATAAAATAAATTTATAACATTAATACACATATTATAAAGTTTTCATCATTATAATTTAAATAAGCTTAGACTTGTGCTAAAATTCTTATAAATTCACATGTCACACTATTTTATCATGTGATTAATAATATGTAATTACCTTAGTCAAATAAAATTTATACACCTTAGTATTATACACCAATGTTTTCGGTTTTCTTAATAAACCAAGCAAATGATTTTAAAAATTCGAATAAATTCATATAACAATTATTCACCCTTAATTATTCTTACCATAACATAATTGTTATTTATTATGAATTATTGAATTTAATTTACCTAAGTCATGTACGAAAATTTCAACTTAGGTCCAAATAATTTTTATAAATTTCAATAAATTCTCACAACCATATATTATGAACCTACACATTTAATATGCTATTATAACACCTAAACATGAATTATATCACAACACTTTATCAAATATATATATTTTCGGTATTCATTAAAATATAGGCTATAGTTTTCCAAAAATTCTACATAAATTCATATAAGCATAATTAATATCCTAGATTATTATTCCATGCTTAAATCAACAATTAAAAATTAAAATCATCAACCTATAGCACCCCTAAGTTTTCGGTCCAAAGTATAAATTTAATAGCATGCTTAATTTCATGATATAATTAATATACATGCTTAATAACATCATATAAACATAATATCTAAACATATTAACACAAGATCTAAAATTTTCAAAATGATATATATAAACTAAGATCATAACTTAAAATTTAACGAACGAAATTCAAAAATTTAAGCATGTATACGAAGAACGTATGATTTCTAACCTTTTAATCGGTACGGATTTAATTGTTGGAGGTTTATATGTCTAGGATTTGGGATTGAAATTTGATGAACACTCCTCAATTTTTTTTAGCAAGGATTCGGTACTATGGGTTTGTAAATGGGAGAGTGTTGTGCTCTCCTCATATTTATAGACATTTACAAGTTGTAGGATAATAATTACATGAAATAATATCTAATACACTTGCCTACCTTAGTCAAAGAAATCGGCACCTCCTCTAAGCTATGAGACAAAATTAAATCCTTATCTAATACACTTCATGATGTTATTTAATCCTTAATTAACAACTTGTATCTTAGTTGGCATAAAATAATGAAATTATCACATAGTGTGACAATGTGTGTGTGTCGCCTATGTCTAGGTCATAGGATTAAATTTTTGTTTTATTCTTATATTATATACTTCATTATATTATATTATCATTTAATTATTAATTAATATCATAATTATCATGAAATAAAAGAATTAATCACATTGTTCCATAATTATGAAACTCTCGGCCATATCTAGAATATTAGGATAAATTTTTATTATTTTCATATTATATACTATATTATTATTATAGTATAAAGTTAAGTTTGAAAAGTCAATTATTTCAACTATACAAGTGGCCATATCATATAGTATGAAATTAAATATTTTTCAACCATTTTTCAACATTTTCGGCCACTTTAATAAATGAGCCTTAGATTACTTGTTTTAATTGTTAACTACTACTACTTTACACCTATAATATGATAAGATCCAACTCATATTTATTTATTAATTATAAGATGATAATTGTACATAAAATCATATTTAAAAACCTAAAATTTTCACCACTTTTGTACAAGTTGGATCCCCCACTTGTGCAAATCATATTACACCTCATTTTGTCCTTAATGACATCATAATGATATAATAATTATCATATATCATTAATTAAATAAGAATAAAAATTAAATTGTACTTAGAAAACTCCTATTTTCGAAAATTACTAAGACACTCCCAAACATTTGATTTTCTTGTATAAAATAGCTATTATATATTTATGTGACATATTATATGCCTTAGATAATAAATTTAATCATAGAAAAGTATTTAAAAACAATTTAGATCATAAAACCCTAATTTAAATATTTAGGGTTTTCGAAACCCATTAAATAAGGTACATTGCATTCTTAAATTTTCTAGCATTATTTTATGATAAATAATGCTCTTATATAATAATATAATTATAGGAATTTGAATTTTATAATTACGAGATCATATGCTAAAGTTATCGCATTATCTCTAAACGTGAGCGTTTGAAATGTCTCTAAATTCTCATAGTTTAATTATCTCAAAATGTTCAAAATAAAGTTTGTTACAACTTTATTTATTCCTATAATAATAGGAATTTTGAAATTAAGCTTAATCAATAATAATCTTGTAAGGCGTAATCGCTCGAATCTATTCGGCGTTAGAAAATTACGTTCGAAGGAATATTGAAAATTATATTCCTTAATTCACTAAGCATCGATGAATCTCACACGAAATTATCCAATTATGCTTGGTCAAAGTCAAGAGTTGACTAATTAAGATTTTAATTATTGAATTAATAATACTAATTACGGATTTTATTATCGTAATTCAGTATTAAAATTACGGGATATTACAGTAACTCAACAATAATCCACATATGGTTAGCTTCCAAAGCTTCGAGCTCTTTATTCATTGCTTCAACCCACTCCTTTATCGTGCTAGCAGCTTTATAAGATGATGGTTCTTCAATTTTATCAACCTTTATAAGAAAAGTTGTGTATTGAGGAGTGAGGCATGGAGATATATGATATGGAAAAGTAGGTGGAGTCAATGTGGAATTGGAGATGGTTATGTTGGATGCTGAAAGTTCACTGACATGAACGTAGTCACTCAACCACGCTGGAGGCTTTACCCTCCTGGATCGTGTCTAATGTGGTATAGGGCTAGGAGCCACAATATAAATTGGATTATTAAATGTGCAGATGGTATTGATGAACAATTTTCAGTGATATCAACATTGTCATCACTGCACATATAAGGATATTGAATAAGAGACGAACCTGCATCTGTTTTCGAGTGTGGAGAGACTCAAAAAGGGAACGTGTAAGCAATGAACTTCACATCTCTTCCAATTAACACCTGAGAATTATCCATATCATATAATAAGTATCCTTTGTGAAATGCGGCGTAACCTAAGAATATGCATTTCAAACATCGGCTGTCAAATTTTGATCTATTCGGATAATTGTTAACAACATATGCTAAACACCCAAAAGGATATATTCTATCCAACAAAGGCTCTTTTCCATATAATAATGAGAATGGAGATTTCCATTCCAATATTTGACTTGGCAGTCGGTTCAGCAACCAAGTAGCCATGAGCAATGCGTACATCCAGAATTTGTTAGGAAGATTGCTGCCGAACATCAATGCACGAGCTATCTGCAACAAGCTTCGATGCCTACGCTCAACAATGCCATTTTGTTGAGGTGAATACACGCACGATTTCTGATGCAATATTCCATAACTAGACAAAAGCTCCTCCATTCTCTTATTCACGAATTCAGACCCATTGTGCATGCGTATATGTGATGTTTTCTCAAAATATGTCTTGATCATTGTTCCAACTTATTATCACCTAAGTTGCTCGCAATAGAACGAGGTCATTTAAGATTAATAAGCTAACCCCGCTGGATTTGTATCTTGAAAGCGGTATGGTTGAGCTTGTATACAATGTTTCTGTTACCACTATTACAATCTCCTATCCGAATTGAATACTTGATTGCATATATCATGTCCCTTATCTCATATATAAGTTAGATCATACGATGTGTAGAAGATCACGTGTCCGTATGATTGGTCGAGCAATGAGATATAAAAGAATCACAAACCGAGATAACTTGAGGACGAGTTGTCGGTATAGGCATGGTATAGATCTGAAGTGACTTGACTTGGTTGCTTGTCTGTCTTTGATGCGCCTCGGCGTATTGAAGGATCACGAAGAGATGAGTTCTTCTATCGACCGTCGTGAAGAACCAAGATCTCGGTGACTTATGATGATCTAAACCTCGATAAGGTATTAGGTGAGTATGAGTTCTTGACCATCACTTTGACTTGTTATGGGTGAGGTTATATGTTCTAACCCAATATTCTCCGCATCTTGGGTGGTGGCGGTGCTTGTATGTCATGGTAGTTATTTGTATCGAGTCACCGTATCCGTTTAGAATGATGGCGTCCCTTAAGGAGCTCAAAAGGTTTATTGTACTAAACCCCGCGAGTTGAGTTAGTTCAAGTACAATAATAAGGTTGAGTGGTACTACTTAAGGAATTAAAGATATTAATTATTTTAAGCGATCGAGAATGCTATAAATAATTAATGGACGTCGATATCTTAAATACGGGATTCGTAATGTCTAAGTGCAAGCCTGACTCACCTTCGGTAATAAAGGGTAAGTCAAGGCATTTATTCTCTAGTGGCATGAATGAATGTTTATAAATTAATTTATGTTCAAATTTGAACATAAGATAATTAATTTATTTGAGGCCCATCTTTATTCCTTGCATTTGATCCACTGGTGGCCCATCCAGGGCCCGTGGCTTAAGTGAAAATCGGTAGCCTCCTATCTCTAAGGCAAGGATTTGATCCTCTTTATCCATAAGGATATTATTATATTTATGGGATATGCATGGATCATTTCCTAATGGGATTATGGTAATGCATTATAAATATAAGGTAAGAGATAAGATCAAGGCTAATCCTCACTTTAGACCTAGCCATATTTTCGAGAATCCCATAGAGCTTGGGAGAGTTTTCGAAAATAATAGAGAGCTTGAGGGTGATTTTCCGAAGCATTCTCCATAGATCGTCCTCACTCGACGTTGGAGTTTGGGCAACCGGGATACAGTCCAGAAGATCAAAGCACGTGTCTTGATCCGTTCATCCCGTTCATCCCCGACAGATTCAAAGGTAAACACGAGAAAACCCTACGTGTTGCAATTAATTATATAGACGCGTGCTATGAAGATAATCAATGTATGGTGAATTAAACATCCAGATAGATCCTCGGGAGAGGTTAAATCGATTTCCTACAATTGGTATCGAGCCGGTTCGATATCTTGGCTCTGTTGGATTAATTCACGTTTGATTATAACGTGCGCAATTAATTAATTGTTGAATCTGCCGCTCATCGTGGCTCGTTTTATTTTGTCGGTTTTGTTTTCACCACGAGAAAATTCGTGGTTAGATTAGATTTGTTTTACTCAAATCTTATCCGTAAAGAAGAACGAAGACGAAGCACGAAGAATGAGACGCGAAGACATCACTGGAGAAACCGGACGACGGCGCTAGCATGTCGCTCGGCACCATCGCGCGTTTCGCGGCATCGGGGACAAGCGCAGTTCTTTGGGCGCGTGGCTCGGTAGCTGCGGTGCGGGCGCGCAGCAGCGCGCGCGGCCTCGCTTCGGCGCTTCGGCTGGCGACTCGGCGCGGTTCTCGGCGAGCCATCGGGCGGCGACGTCTTGCGAGTTATCGCGGGAGCCCTCGGCGGCTCGGTAGATAGCGCGTAAATCTCAACGAGGTCTCGGCCGACGCGAAGCGGCGGGGTGCGATTCTCGCGGATGCCGGTGGCGCTCGGCGGATTCCTCGGCGGACCGGGCGATCTCGGCGGTCGTCCTCGGCGGCGCTTCGGCGACCTCGGCGGCCTCGGCGGCAGCAGGCGTGCGGCTCGACACGCCCGGTGAGTCGAGCTCGGCGGCCTTCGGCGACCTCGGCGAGCCGCGCGCGGTGACCTCGGTAGCCTCGGAGACGGCGGGCGGCGCGGCTCGACACACCTTGGCGGTCGAGCTCGGCGGTCTGCGGGCGGGCGATGGCGTCTCATGGCGGGCGTGTGGCGCTCGGTGGCGAGGCGTCTTGGCGCCGCGTGCTGCTCGGCGGTTCGCGATCGCTTTGCGATCGCGAGGCAGCCCGGCGGCGCGAGAGGCTGTCTTGGCGTGGTCGTGCCCTAGCGCTGCCCACCCATTCGGCCCGCACCGGCCCGGACCCGTTTTCAAGCCCGAACCCATTTTTCGCCCGAATCTGTTTTGTGAATCCGATGCATGCCCGTACACGCGAGGCCGTTTTCGAGTTGAAGATCATGCTTTGCAATTCTATGTAATAGATTAGGCAAGAAAGTGCGGGTTCCACGAGTGGGCCACGATGAGCGTTTTATTTTATTTTTGTCGTTCATTGCATGTCGTGGATGTTTAAATAATGCGAAGCATGCTATGTATGTTTAAATTACGTGAACAAACATATTATATGTTTTCGTGATTGGATGCGCATAGTAAGCATGCTAGGTTTATCGCGTTTTCAAGCATATTTTAGAATTACTGAGCATGTTTTACATGTTGAGTTCTATAGAAAAGCATGCTAGGATTACGTGATCTCGCATGGACAAACCTTTTGTAACAAAAGACTAAGCAAGTAACCCGACATATTAATTTTCAAATTAAAATGTCAAGACCTCAATTTTGATCTCTAAACAAAGTGAGGCGACTGCTGAGTGAGTGGCGTCCACGCTGCGTGGCTTGCTTGCACTTTTATCATAAGTTTGTTAGATGAGATTTCTAAATAAAACATTTTAAATCTATTGAGAAGTGAGAGTTTCATGTGTAAACGTCCACACGCGTGGCTTGCATGTGCGATTTTCATAAGTTCTCTAGAGATAGTTTTTAAAATGAGATAACAAAGGAATTTGAATTGGAAGCGGTATGGTCCTAGTGAGTATGCCAATTCTAAGAATTCATTTTCTGCTTTTAAAATTGTGGTCATTGCTTAGACATCACCTCGAGTACAACTTCCGCCAAGTCCCTTCTTGCGATAGTGATGTGGTCTAGTAAGGTCGATTATTAATTTCATTTGTCATAAGGATAAGTTGACATGGATTGAAATTAAGCGACTAAAGGTATATTTTAGTGCAGTCGAGGGTTCATGTGTAAACGTCCACACGCGTGGCTTGCATGTGGGATTCCTTGGGCGATTGGAGGTTTTAATCAATATTGTTTTATCAAAAGGTTACAATATTGTTTCACAATTATGTGCGATCGTATGCTTATGTGTTTACATCGTCTTTTCGGATATGTCTCTTACATCGATTATCAATATGCTCGCACAAAATCCTTATCGGTCCAAATTTTATCGAGTGGAAGCGAAACATGGAATATGTTCTTATCGTTGAAGAACACATGTTTGTTCTCACTACTCTAAACCCGATGCCACTTCGACGCGTCGATTAATGAGCGCGAAAGTCAAGCGGACTTTGGCATAAGTCGAACAATATGGCCAAATGCTATATGATGACTACAATGTCCAAAGGCTTGCGGTGCAAACATCGATCGATGGTAGACGCGGTGAAATATGGTCAAGTCTCGAGTAAGTTTGGGCGGTCGGATCGGACGATCGACTTCCACACAATGAGAGAAATCTTAGCGTGTAAGATGGAAGAAGGAAGTTCGGTCCATGAACATGTCTCCCACATGACTCGTCTCATGGATAGTCTTGATCGGTTAGGAGGAGGTATTGACGGCGGCGAAGGTCGATATCATCCTTAACACACCGCCAAGTCTTTGAGAATTTTACGTGTGAGCGATCATGAGCAAGACCGAGTTTACACTTAGTCGGTTGCTTAATGATCTCGTGGCGCGGAAGGAGTCATGGGCAAAGGAGCACATGCTCTTGCTAGCACATCTAGGGCCTAAATTTTCCGTTGAAAATGGAAAAGAAAAGGGACACCAAAGGTGGTAGAGGAGGAAATAGTGGGAGTAATGGAACAAGAACATGCGTGCCACGGAGGCAAAAAGCGAAGGAGATGGGCAAGTGTTTCAAGTCGGCAAGGCGGGCATTGGAAGGCCAAGTGTCCTATGCTCGAGGCTTAAGGTCGCCATTTGCTTTAATGTGAAACATGTTTAGCGACTTGTTCTACCCATTCTTGGGTAGTAGACACAGTCTGATGATCATGTTTGTTACACCTTGCGGGGTTCCTGCGGACAAGGAGGCGAGTTATGGCGAGATAACGATCTCCATGAGCAACGCAGCAAAAGTCGAGGCCGTTACTGATCGGAGATGTTACTTTATCTTTTGAGAGAACAGTTTAGTTTTAAAGGCGTTTTATATGTGCGGATTTTCGGCGGAACCTTGTTTACATTTTGAAATTGTTTATTCATGGATATTCTGTTATTTTTGATAGTGGTGTTTCTATCATAAGAAATGACGAAGTTATCTATGTTGGCACTTTATATAATTAAGCTTTATCTTATTTACGCAAAACATAATACCTATAACTATGTTGCATCTACGTCAAACCTTAAAAGAAAGTTTTCTTTGCAAGATGACACCACATTTCTCGGCATCTTAGATTAGGTCACATTAATCTAAATATGATCCAAAGGCGGCTAAGAATGGGCGTTGGGTAATCTCACGGTTACTCAGTTCCCGATCTGCGAATCCCATATAGAAGGAAAGATGTCGACCCGGACCCTTCAAGGCGAAGGGTTATAGAGCCAAAGAAGTGTTGGAGCTAGTCCATTCGACTGTGGACCGATGTCCACACAAGCTCGTGAAGATGCAGTATTTTGTCACTTTCATTGGCGATTACTCGAGTGCGGATACATATACGATTCACACAAGTCCGAATGCTTTGAGAATTCAAAGAGTTTAAGGCGGAAGTGGAGCGAAGCTTGGTAAGAGTGTCAAGTCATCTGCGGTCCGATCGCGGTGGCGAATACCTCGATAACGAGTTTATGGACTATCTAATGAAGTGTGGGATTACCTCCCAACAAGACTACCGGACACACCACAAAAATGGTGTGTCGGAGGCGAAAACAGGACTCTTTTGGAAATGGTTAGATCAATGATGAGTTATGCAACATTGCCTATTTCGTTACGGGGTATGCCTTAGAAGCGGCGGCATACTTGCTAAATCTAGTACCATCAAGTCGATCGAAAAGACCGCTTCGAGTTGTGGTTTGGGCGCAAGCTAGTTTAAACCACATAAGGATATGGGGCGATCCGGCACATGTCTTTGAACAATAAAATTTGTTAAGTTGGAGGCTAGATCGGCCGCAGGCGGTTTATTGGCTATCTAGATGAGCGAAGGTGGTTTATTCTATAGTCTAAGGATCGGAAGGTCATTATTAGCACTAATGCCCGATTCTTAGAAGAGGATTATATGACAAACCACAAATCCAAAGTTGAAATCATTCTTGAGAATTGGAAGATTATCGTATTCCACCACCGATTAGGCGAAGGTGCGAAATGTCGTGTCAGTGGGAGGATCGACACGGATACTTCAAGAAATTGAAGTGGGTGACTTCCACCGGAGATACTGAAACGTCTGATGGTACCTACCCGAAAGTTGTGCAAGATGAGAACCACAAGTATCTGCACCCACCGTTGCCATTGTGCGAAGGCGACCGTCGTAGTGGGAGGTTGTTCGTCGACTGAGCGATTTATGTTAGTGGGTGAATCTTTGGATTTAGTCCCGGAAGCGGCGAGCAATAATCGATCCATGGACATACTGTGAGGCGATCTGAGACATTAATGCAAGATCATGGCACACCGCTATGGACTTAGAAATTGAGTCCATAACACTATGGATGTATATGAAAGACACCTCTACCGGATGGCGAGGAAGCCGTAGGTAGTAAGTGGGTATCTGAGAGAAGAGATTCGGATGGAGAGGTTTCGACTTTTAAAGCCGGGCTTGTGGCGAAAGGGTACACTTTCAGTTGAGGGCATCGATTTCGATGAGACCTTTTACCTGTAGCAATGATCAAGTCCATCGTAATTCTTACGCCATAGCAGCCCACTCAACACGGAGGTTTGGCAAATGGATGTGAAAACCGCTTTTCTAAGCGGTTACCTTAAGGAAGGTAGAGACATCTATGTGCAAAGAACCCGAAGGTTATGTGGTGAAGGTGAAGAGCATCTAGTATGGAAGCTTAAGAAGTCCATTTATGGGCTTAGCAAGCCTCACGATCACGGAACTTACGCTTTGGCGAGGTGGTAAAGTCCTATGGATTTACCCGGTTGCCTAGCGAAAGTTGTGTGTATCGTTTAGATGTCAGCGGTGATGTGGTATTTCTTGCACTTTATGTAGATGACATTCTTCTAGTTGGCAACAATGTGAAGTTGTTATCGGGGCGTAAAGAGTTGGTTATCCGATCGCCAAAATGAAAGACTTAGGAGATCACGTACATTCTTGGGATCAAGGTTTACCGAGATCGCAAGAGGAAAATATTGAGCTTATCTCGGTGTCTTACATTGATCTTGTGATTACTCGTTTTAGTATGCGGACCGCGAGAAAGTTGCTACCTTTCGGACATGGCGTTCCTTTATCTAAGGAAGCGATCACCTATGACGCAAAGGAGATAGAGGAAATGAGACAAGTTCATTACGCTTGTCGTAGTAGGAAGTCTCATGTGCGTAATGCTATGTACGAGGCCGATAAGCGCTATGCGGTAGGCATAGTAGCTAGATATCGATCTAACCACGGACAAGCTCATTGACTGTAGTAAAGCATATACTCAAGTACACGAAAAGGACTCGAGATTATAAATTTGGTTTACCATGCAGATAGTCTAATGCCTTTGTGTTATCTGAGACTCGGTTTCCAAGCTGACCGTGATGAGAAAAAGTCTACCTCAGGCTATGTGTTTACCTTGGGAGGTGGAGCCGTATCCTGGCGGAGTGCAAAGCAGCGATGCATTGCGGACTCTACCATGGAAGCCAAATATGTAGCCGCTTCGGAGGCTGCTAAGGAGGCTGTATGGTTCAAGAACTACCTCATGGATCTAGGTGTGGTACCTGGTTTGCCCAAGAGTATCATAGTTTACTGTGATAACTCATGTGCAGTGGCAAACTCGAAGGAACCATGGACCCACAAGACGACCAAACACATAGAGAGAAAGTACCATGTCATACGATAAATCGTTAGACGAGGGGACGTGCTGATTGAAAAGATTGATATGACGGATAACCTAGCGGATCCATTCACGAAGAGCCTGCCGCAAAAAGTCTACGACGAACACGTCAGAGGACTTGGATTGCGCTTGATGGCACCCACTTAGAAAGGAAACTTTTGTATAAGTGGGAGAAGCAAAGTGATGGTTTTGTTTGTAATAGCTAGTAGAGACACATTGTATACTAAAAGTTTGCTTTAGTATAAGTGGGAGATTGTTGGATTGTATCTTGAAAGCGGTATGGTTGAGCTTGTATCAATGTTTCATATTACCACTATTACAATCTCCTATCTGAATTGAATAATTGATTGTATATATCTATGTCCCTTATCTCGTACATAAGTTAGATCATACGATTGTGTGAAGATCACGAGTACATGTATGATCGGTCGAGCTAATGAGATATAAAAGAATCACAAATGAGACAACTTGAGGACGAGTTGTCGGTATAAGCTCTGATATAGATCTGAAGTGACTTGACTTGGTTGCTTGTCTATGCTGGTGCGTCTCTAACGTATTGAAGGATCACGGTGAGATGAGTTCTTATATCGACCGTCGTGAAGAACCAAGATCTCGATGACTTACGATGATCTAAACCTCGATAAGGTATTAGGTGAGTATGAGTTCTTGATCATCACTTTGACTTGTTATGGGTGAGGTTATATGTTCTAACCCATATTCTCCGCATCTTGGGTGGTGGCGGTTGCTTGTATGTCATGCTAGTTATTTGTATCAGTCACCGTATCCGTTTAGGATGATGGCGTCCCTTAAGGAGCTCAAAGGTTTATTGTACTAAACCCCGCAGTTGAGTTAGTTCAAGTACAATAATAAGGTTGAGTGGTACTACTTAATGAATTAAAGATATTAATTATTTTAAGCGATCGAAATCTATAAATAATTAATGGACGTCGCGATATCTTAAATACGAGGATTCGTAATGTCTAAGTGCAAGCCCGACTCACCTTCTGTAATAAAGGGGTAAGTCGACTTTTATTCTCTAGTGGCATGAATGAATGTTTATAAATTAATTTATGTTCGAAATGAACATAAGATAATTAATTTATTTGAGGCCATCTTTATTCCTTGCATTTGATCCTGGGCTGGCCCATCCAGGCCGTGGCTTAAGTGAAAATCGGCGCCCCCTCCTATCTCTAAGGCAAGGATTTGATCCTCTTTATCCATAAGGATATTATTATATTTATGGGATATGCATGGATCCTTTCCTAATGGGATTATGGTAATGCATTATAAATATAAGGTAAGAGATAAGATCAAGGCTAAACCTCACTTTAGACCTAGCCATATTTTCGAGAATCCCATAGAGCTTGGGAGGTTTTGAAAATAATAGAGAGCTTGAGGGTGATTTTCGAAGCATTCTCCATAGATCGTCCTCACTCGGCGTTGGAGTTTGGGCAACCGGATACTGATCCCGGAAGATCAAAGCACGAGTCTCGATCCGTTCATCCGTTCATCCCCGACAGTTCAAAGGTAAACACGAGAAAACCCTACGTGTTGCAATTAATTATATAGACGCATGCTAGGAATATAATCAATGTATGGTGAATTAAACATCGAAGACGGATCCTCGGGTGAGGTTAAATCAGATTTCCTACAAACCCAAGTCGTATTCACAAGGAATGCTAAACAGGGCTCTATCGACATCGCACACAAAAACAGAAAGAAAAACTAAACACTCTAATCACGGTTTGGGGCTGACGTCACTCTTTAACTACCGATTAACTAGACAGAAATAATGAAAGCAATGTAATAAACATGAACAAGAACAAGAACTAGAACTAAAACAGCAAGCATGAATTAAATATGTTTAAACCCTAACGTAATAAGATAGATTAAAACTAGAAGAACATGGATATTATCAATACTAAAGGATTCCAAAGCATAGAAATTACGGAAAGCAAGTAATAATGAATTGATAATTAAAGAACAACGAGAACTCACTGATTGATAAATAAATACGATAAAACTGAAATTGATAGTCTTCTGGAGTAGAATCAATGTCGACAATCCAAAACATAGAAATCATCCAACATCAAAATAAATAAGACTAACTCAAAAGAAAAATATGCTAACTGTTTTTGCTTCCCCAAACTAAAACTCTCGTAACCCTAGCGGAATGAAAACTAAAAAGATCAAAGATGCCCTTCCGTCTGAGCAAAAACGCATTTATATTAAAGAAAATTCGCCAACGCAGCGGTCGCTAGGAGGTAGCGATCGCTGCCCAGACGCGCTGGAATGCGTCCTTCAAGAGCCGGGCAGCGGGCGCTAGGGAGTAGCGACGCGCCTTCGCTGGGAAAACTTGAAAGACAGGGGTCGTGACGCTAGGGTCCAGTGGTCGCTGCCCTGTACTGAGAATCTTCAAAAGCGGTGCGGCGACCGCTAGGGTCCAGTGGTCGCCCGCTCTGTTGTAACTTCAACAATGCCTTGTTCTTCGTTTCTTCAATTGGATGTTCTAATAATCCGCTTTCGCACACTTTAATACCATGTTTCCTTGATTCTCAACCTGAGATCTTAAACAAAAGAAAAACGAGAGAGAAAACAAGAAACAACACGTAATAGCAATCAAAACAACAAGAGAAACGCACAAAACCATGCACGAAACGCGATCAAATACAACCTAAACAATCATCTTGATGAATTGTTGTATTACTGAACACACTTGATCTTTTGCACTTATCAAATAAGTCCATGTCATTCTACTATAATCCTCCACCAATGTCACCATGAACTTAGTATTATCAAGACTTTCAACATTATAAGGTCCCCAAACATCAATATGAACAATCTCAAATAAAGATGTTGTTCTTCTATTTAAGACTGGAAATTGTAGTCTAGTTTGCTTGGATCGAATGCATACCTCACATTCCTTTAAGCAATTCATGTCTGCGGCTGAAATATGTTCTTTGATAATTGGTATATGCTCCATCGCCTGAATAGATGGATGACCCAGCAAAGTATGCCGTTCTTTTGCTTTAGAAGATTATTCCACTGTAATCGAGTTACATCCACTGCCCTTTCCAATAACATACAAATTTCCAACATTTTCTGCGATCCCCATGACATGATCTGAATTTATCTTTTGGATCATACAGTTTGTATTGAAAAATACACACCTCGCATTTTCTTTTATCAGTTGGGCAACTGATATTAGATTATGTGTGAACGATGGTGCAAGAAGGACATTTTGTAGAGTGATTTCTGCATTGATTTCGACACTCCCTTTAACTGTAACTTTCTTGATACTTCCATCCGGAAGATAGATATCTGTGGTATATCAAGTGCAACTTTCATCTTCATCATCTCTGGATTACAACAGATATGTGTGCTTGCTCCCGAGTCAATTATCCAGTGATTCCTCTCCACTCAATCTGAAATTCCAAAGGCATAGTGCTCATCGAACTCTTTATAGCTATCTGAGTTATTCTGCACCATGTTGACATTGTAATTATTCTTCATTGAATCGTCATGTTTGTTGTTCATCATCTTTCCCATGTACTTAGCCAACTCTTCTTGTATTATTTTTCCAATATTCGAATTTGACTCAGATGAATCTGTAGTATCTCCATCCTTATCCCTATTAGCTGCAAGCATACCTTTTGCAAAGTTAACTCTGAATTTTCCTCTTGCTTCTTTCAACTTTTTATACCAATCGGGAAAGCCATGTAGTTTGAAGCACTCTTTATCCTCATGCCCTGTTCGATTACAGTGACTGCAATACATATTCAATTTCTCTTCCATGCTCCTTCTTCCTTTGAACTGACACATTCTTCCATTACTTTCTCCTTTACTTCTGTATTGCTGTGTCGCATTCATTGCCATTGCATTATAAATTCCAGCATAACAATCATTTGATACCTTTTGATCTTCAATCTACAATATCATCGATTATGCTTTGTCCATATTTGGAAGTGGATCGAGGAATAATATCTGATTCCTTGCATTATCATACCCATCGTTTAAACCATTTAAAAACTGCATCAGTCTCTGGTTTTCCTCTCTTTCTACAGCAGTACTTCTTGCCTCACATTTGCACGTTAATGGAGGTAATATCATGTTAAGCTCGCTCCACATAGTAACTAGTTTATGAAAATAAACTAATACACTTTGGTTACCTTGAACATATGCGCTGATCTCACGTTGTAATCATGCTATTTTCAAACCATTACTCTTCCGAAATCCGTGATTCAATGCTTCCCATAGATTTTTAGATTTATCTATGTGTACGAACACATCAACTAACTCTTTAGAAATTGAGTTTATGATCCATGATGAAATCATGTAATCTGCTTTAATCCACGTCTTGTACTACTGCGAGTTTGGCATCGGTTTGAGTAAAGTTGTCACGCCCCAATTCCTAATATAATGGAAGCTCGTAAATCGAGATGCGACTAATAAAAATACGGAAAAATATAAGGTAAAAGTTGACTCAAATGATCAAGACAATAAATCCTTAGAATTTGGGAATAGCTTCCTAAATGAAAATGGAAGACATCGAATGATGTAATCGATCAAAACAACATTTATCCTCGGGATCACAAGTTTAGTTTCGTGCTTCGATAGCGGTATACATCAAAATACTAAACATCAAGGATTGAGTCTAAGCTCATCAAAAGGTACAATTCAGTCATAGACAAGAAGGAAAATGTAATTAGAGCTAGTTCATCATGGAATTAAAAATACGAAATAATCCGTCAAAATACTGGAATGAACCCTAATCTCGGCTATGCCCGTCGGCACCCATTGATCGACCCGAAAACATTTGAAAATATTTGGGTGAGTACTAATGTACTCGGTGGACATGCATTGCTAAAACATTTCATAAATTAAAAAGCGGTTTATCGATCATGATAACATGACTTAGAAGGTTTAAAAGAGAAACCACTTCTAAGCATGCGAAAATATTTCATTCATTGGGCCCGTTGCCACGACTCTTTTGTTACTCGCTTTGATCACGGACCTCAGCCACCGTCGGATCACATGCCCACATTATTGTCATCGGGGCGTAACCCAAAAATTCATAATTTCATGGCGTGCCGGACGCATCGAATAAGCACCCTTATAACGCCTCATGATTTTGTTAGTGCCCGATGGAGATCAACCCACCGAACAACTAACTAGTGTACACAATTCTCAATTAACATATCAAGTTTAAAGAGAATCTCGATCGATACATTTACGAGCCTTAAGCAGTAGTAGGCGCACAAAACATTTTATTGGATAAGCAACAGCATTTCATGAAATATCAGAGCATATAACTCAAATATACTTTTGTAAATAAAGCCCACCTTGATAGGACAAAGCCTGACGAAATCACTATAGTATACGTCTCGGGAAGCAACGCTAATCCCCTTGATCGACAAAACCTACAAGAAGCACTAATCTTAATAGGTCTCGAAAAGCTAGCCTTAAGTTCAAGTAAAGTAGGATACTAACTTATGATTCGTTAAACCCGAGTTTTCAAAATATAAATAAATTTGAAAACTAATATATATCGACTAAGGGCACCAACAATACCCTTGCTCGACTTTTCGTTTAAAAGCCCATTTAATTTCATAATCTTCTTATGATAAATACTTTTTACAAAAAGTATAATGCAATTAAAATACATACTTAATTCATATATATTAAGGAATCTCGCTTAATATAACACATAACAAAATTCACAAATTATGCACTTGTCTAACATAATTTAATTTATTAAATATTCTAACTTAATTAATTTCATTAAAAGAATTTAATTAAATTAATTAAATAGGTCATGATCATAAAATAAAATAACTTAACTTGGACTAAACCTTGACTTAGTCAATTAATTAATTAAACGTAATAGCAATTAATTAATTAATTAATTAACTTACCATAATGAAATAATCTAAACTTATATTTAAGTTTAAGTTAATTATTTATTTAATTAGACTTAATATAATTTAACTAATTAAGTCTCAAAGTTAAACCTTATTTATTTAATTAATTTAAGTCCAAAGATTTAATTAATTAAAGTCCAACTATTAATTAAATCCACTGGAGCCCAACCCATAAATTTTACCACTTCCTTTTAAATTCTCATTAAAGTTTAAAACAAATTCAAAGCCCATTAGCATTTACAATAAATAAATAAAAGGGTCCAGCCCAACACCAAAACTCAACCCAAAATTAATACTTTCAGCCCATCTTTCTATATTATTCTCTACCAATGAGTTAAGGCCCAACAGATTAAATAAAATCCACTCAAATTATAATTTAAAAAAGTAAGAATCATTGAACATTAAAATAAGAAGAGCCCAACACTTTTTTAAAACCATTAACTCGTTCTTAAAATAAAAGCATTGACCCATTTAAATAAAAACAACCCGTATTGAACATTAATCAAACCTAACCTAGCATTACTTTTTCTTTGATCGCTTTCAAGAACCGCGCCTCCGCGACCTCAAAATTTTATTTTTCTCTTCGTCTCCCTCTTCTCTCTTGCCCCCCTCTCACATCTCTCTCGGCACTCACTCACATCACACACACACACGCAGAGACCACCGCCGTCGTCTCCACGTTTGGCCGGCCACGTCGCCGGTCACGGCCTCCTCTCTTCTCTCTTCTCGGTTCTCCTTCTCGGCACTCACTGTGTACCTACACACACACACGACAGCCCACACACACACGTCGTCGCACACACACACGCCTATGCACGTATACACATGCGACGCACACACACAACGGTGCACACACACATGCCGATGCACACACACACACCTGTGGCAGCACACACACACGCACACGACGGTGACACACACACACGCTGCGGCAACACAACGCAATAGCACACACACGCACGCGACGGAGACACACGCATGCGACGGAAACAGTCGCCGCTCTCCCACCCGTAGCGCCGCCGCCGCCACCAGCCTCTCGTCCGTCTCTGTCTCTCTCTCACTCCTACCCTCCTCGTAACCAAACACAAACCTCCCTTCATCTTTCATCTCACACACAAGCCACATACAAATACATATACGTATATACATATTAAAAGAATGGAAGATTCAAAGTTTAACCTTATGGAGTTCTCTTGTTGAGGCTGGGGAGAGAATGGATTTGTGAAGCTTGTATAGTGTAGAGTTTGGGGTTGTCCAATGGGCTTTTCTTTTGGGTTTTTTCAAACTAAAGCCCATTAGATAATTTATTCTTACGGGCTCAAAGTTCGATCCTAAAGACTATGAATTAATAATTAAACATTAGCATAATATTATTGATATAATAATTTATAAATATTTATATAAATCATATTTGATTATTAATATAATAATTCTCGTAATCACTTTATAATATTTAATGAAATAAATCATTTTTGTTGGAATTTAAAAATTTTTGTTCACTGGGCACGAATCATTTTAAAAAAATTTCTAAGTTCGAAAGTCATTATAATCCTATCGAGAAAGACGGGGTATGACAAAAGTTTCATCCAGAATTTCTAACTTACTCTTAGCTCCTAGCGCACGCTTCCTTATCTGCTCCAATTCAGAAAGTTGTTCCCATTCAGCTGGAATGAGATCAGCTGCATCCCTAGGTGGTCTCCAATGTGTAGTTGCAATATCTCCTCAATATTGATATCATCCATTTGATCTGATTCCACTTCTCTGGTTCTTCGAAGTTGTGGAAAATCCTCTTCAATTCTTCCTTCTTCTCTTCCTCCAATCCTAGCTTCTTCTTCAGCTAGATTATTCCAATCTGCTCTTCGGTTTCTCACCATATTATTTGGTAGAGATACATCATCACATCAAAGCTCGATACCATGTAAAATTGCATGCAAAATAAATGCATGTGATCTGAAGAAAAGATACGAAGAGCTATAGGAAAGGAAAACCTCTTTTATTGTTTTATTATTTCTGATCAAACCTCCAAAAGAGGATCGTAGGAACTATTTATACAAAATGGAAGAAAGAAATCAATTCTATTTAACAATGAATAACAAATAACAAACAAGATAACAGCTCCCTAACTGCACCCAACAACTTTGTAATAGCTTTGTGAGCTCCATGCATCATTAATCCACGTGGCAAGTCAGTTATGGAATCTGTTATTCCATCATTAACTGATTAGTAACTCCCTTTGTTCTCTGCATGCTTCTATAACCTTCAGCAAGATTCAGCAAGATAGCAGTCAGCCTTCATCCTTGATAATCTGCATTCTTCAATCTTTACATTCCCTCGATGTCACCGTTGGATTTGACCAATAGGGTTCTTTATCCAAATAGTTAACAATTGTGCCTTAAACTACTATAAATCAAAATAGTGTACATGGAAATCCGTGATTGGAGAAATTGGTTGGATTTCCAATTCTAGCACAGATCATTAACGAGGTTATCCTCTCCGATCATCATAGTAGGGCAAGAACATATTGATAAGGATAGTTTCCACATGGATCCTTTTATGAAAATCATATGTTGTACTTAAGAGTGAGTTTCTTCAACAATTGCTCTAGTGCATAACGAGACATGCAGACTTATAAAATTTGTTGACTTGCCTATACCACTGAATGCATCCCCCTCCACCAGCGCGTCGGTGGTACGTTAACACTCTTTGTTAAGACTCTCGTTATTACTTTAAATTATAGTTAAAAATTCTAGCTCGTTATCTAACGTTTAGAAACTTAAAGCGCTCAACTAGTGATCGGTTAAGCTTTATTAAATCATTAATCGATTCTAAATCTTAAACTTGAAACTTAGTAAATTCTGAAAATTTGTCATGCACTGGTGCCCATTTCAAACGCTTGTCATTTTTTCCTCGGGAATAATTTTGAATCATGGCTCATACCATTAGAAAGCTACGGGAGTATAGTTCAATTTCGAACTAGGATAAATTTTAGTTTTACAGAGACGTGGTAAAATTGTGAATCTTAATTTCGGCATGACCTATTCGCTCATAGATTATCCTCTTGAGTTCAAACGCACGATCCTTCGACGCATGAACTCAACGTTGATCACTCTTAACTAAGTCGATGAAAAAACAATTATCGATTGAGCTTATCACTTTCCTCATCTCTTAATCCTAACAATTTAACTAGGCGAGAAATAAATACGTCAATCATAACTCTTACAATAAACATAGCTTTACTCACGCTAATGATTAAACATAAATTACAAAATAATGTATAACTTCATAATATATAAGGCAGTTAATTATTTTTTCAAACATTTTCTAAAAGTCCCTTCATAAATCAAAATTACTACCAAACATCTACTTGGTATAATTAAACTCATTAGATTAATTAAATCTCTAATTTAATTAATGAATCCATAATTAAAATTAAGTTAATTGATCAAATTATTGGCCCTATTTAAATTCTTTTTTTAAAAGCCCAGTTCTTCTATTAAGAGTTTGAAATCCAAGTTAAATTAACTAGTTCAATGTTAGAATTAACCAACTTGGGCCCAAGGAGTTAAACATCTCAGCCCAAAGATAGAATAAAATCAAGCCCCAAATTTTACTCAATAAAGGCCCAGTTCTCAATTCAGTTGTCGTTTTAAAACTAGAGGCCCAACGTAAATAAATATGGCCCAATACCTTAGCCCACAACAAAAATGAAATAAATGATAGAGAATAAAATAAAACCCAAGCCCAAAATATTGGCCCAATCTCTATCTCTCCCAAAACACGTCCGTCTCTCCCTAGTCCCTATCTCATTTCCCGATTAGCCGCCTCCCTCATCTCCGGCGACCACAATTGCGGCCGGCAACACCACGACCGCCGCGGCGATCCATCTTCCTGCCTGCCACCTCGATTCCAGGAGAAACAGCCGCCGCAGCTCACTGCCACAGCAGCACAACGCTGCTGCCTTGGATGTTGCGTTCAGCCGCCCAACAGCCGGCCACCCTCTTCTCAAATCCCTAAATTTTTCCCTCTCATCTCGCTCGGCCAATCGACGAGGAGCTGTCTGGGTTCAGCCGCCACACCCAGCGGCAACCGCGCCGCCACCGCCGCCTGGCTCTGCCGAATAGCTGCGCCCGCAGCAAGTCGCCGCCGTGTCCGCCTCCCTTCCTCTGGCTCCAGCCCACGAGCAGCAGCCAAATAGACTCCAACCGCCGCCAGACGCAGCCGCCGGTAGCTGGTTGCTGCCGACACCGTTGTCTGCTCTGTTCCAGTGTTTCGGGTTGTCTTGCGTCATCAAGCTATGCATCTATAGTTGACAAAGAAATCAAGATATTGGGACGGTTTATGCTTTACTATTATCTAAAACTTGCAGCTTTGCCATTATACATTTACATATCACATATGATGTGGCGCGCAGGTACTATAATTTAATTAGCTCTCACGTCCCTTATCTAAATTTATTAATTTTTAATTAATTGAGCTAAATTTGTAGAAGTAAACTCTAGAAAACAAAATCCATAGTTATTCTAAAAGAAACAAAAGCTATTACCTTCCTTCTTTTTTTAGCATTTTATTAGTAATTTTTTACTGTTCTTTTAATAAATATCATAATTCTAATTTGAGAATAAAATTGTAATATATTTTCTATTTAGACTTATTTAATATTTTTGGAATTGATAATTAATTGTATAAATATATTTATTATGGTAATTAATAAGGTTACAAAAGTAAAAAATATATATATATATTTTCTTGAGATGTGTAATTTGATTGGTGGAACACTTATGTGTAATTTTAAGGCTGATGACAACTAACAAGCAACCAAATTTGTGTTCTACCACAGGTCCACAGCCACTTTCTAGATGTCACGCATGTGAAACATAACAAGTTTCATTAGAAAATATTTAGACGCAACATTAACGAAAATTGCTACTTGAAATCTGAGATTGCTAAATTTGAGTTCCTCTAGTTTACTAATTGTCATTATTACATTAGTACTAGTAAATACCATGCAATCGACTTCCTTGTGTTTTTCATCCGAACTGAACTGCAGGGTGTAAAAATGGCAGCGTGATTATTCTGATGATTTGGAAGCAAAGGTAGTAGCTTATCTGCTTTGTGTTTTGATGTATTGCTTTTAGTAAGAATGAGGAGGCAGATTTTTGTGGTACAGATTTCATCCCTCCTAATCTCCACAAACCAATAATATTGCAATTTCTTTCAATGAGTAGCAGAAACAAGAAATACAATTAAAACAACATACCTCATTTCACTACCCCTAACTGCCAACTCTACCATACGAAACTCGAGCCTCAAATTTTCAAAATTAATTTCCAACACAGCTGCTTCAAGCATTCTTAATCAGATATTAATATATAAGCAGGCAACCTTGGAAATCACATATGACATAATTTTGAAGCTTGTAAAAACAGTACTCACCCAAAACGAGGAATTTGCCCATTGTCGTATCAGATGCAGAGTACTTTGCGAATTGTGAGAGAGCGGCGACAGATAATTGCAACAGAAAAAGGGTTTTTGAAATTCTATGTGCCTGACTCTCTTTGGAGACTAGAATCTTTGAAATTCTATGTGCCTGACTCTCTTCGGAGACTAGAATCAGAAGGAATGTCCAATACCAATTTGAAAATATAAAAAATCATTACAATTAGAAAATTTATCAGGTATTCGGGTGTATCTGATTATCCAATTGGGCATACCCAATACCCGACTTTGGAATGCACACAATACACTACCCAACCTGATAACTGATATTAGCGGTTACCGGGTATCAAATTACCCGCCAGGTGGGGGTCGGGTCAAGTAATACCCGATACCCTAATAATCCCCCGACTAAACACACACAATCGAACTCACACTTAACACACCATATAGATGTTTAAGATTATAAATACACACACACACACACACACACACACATATATATATATATAGAGTGAGGTTGAATAAAACCAATTTTAACGTGAGAACTAAGAACCATGAAATTCTTTACTTAACAAAATGAATTTGTTATGAAAGTTAATGAATCTGTGGGAAAGTTCTCAATCAAAAATTCGAATTTTCACCGTGGTTCAATCTATGAGGCGAAAATTTCATTTATTTTGGATTCAAGATAACTTTCCAAATGGATTCATCAAGTTTCACACCAATTCATTATTTTTTGTTCTCACGTTCTCACAATAAAAATAGTTTTTACGTTAACTCTCTCTATATATATATATATATATAGAAGGGATAAAATAGTATCCGAGTCTGTGGTAGTATGTAGTATTCAATTTCATCCACTCATCTCATATGTCATATGGTGGAGATTTTTTCCAGATTTTTTAAGCTTATTTTCATTTATTTCGCTACAGTAAGGGTGGATTAGTAATTTGATTTGTTATGTAATACAGAAAATCAAATCATGCATGTAATTAAACATAAAACTTCATACAATTTAACATAAAACTGCATATTGTTATGAATAAAACTGTATGCGGTTGAACAGAAAGTTGTACAATTTTTTTTGTTATGTGATACAGAAAACAAATCATGCATGTTTTAATACCAAAAACTGCATACGCATTAACACAAAAATGCATATTCATTTGATTTATCCAGAATATATTCTCTCGTTTAGATCGATTACTTCTAGCTTTATAATTCGAAAGAAAACAAATGATCAACAAAATAGAAAATAAATGATCAACAAGAAAAATATTTGTGCATATTGAAGAAGAGAGAAATAGAGATATCGAGAATGAAAAAATTATGAGTTTCTGTTTTAAAGCATGCAGGTTTGTGTTTCTTAGTATGCATGTTGTTGTTTAATAGTATGCATGTTGTTGTAGTATTATGCATATGTAGGTTTATGTGCATTAGTATGCATATTCTTTGCTGGAAGCTTCTTCTCGCTGCCTCTTTCTCCGATTTACTCCATTCTCCGATTTTCGACGAATTCAACCGTAAACCACCGCCTTCTTCTTCGATTTTGATGAACTTCGCTTTAAACATCACCATAGTCATCATCCCTCTTGATCCTTCAACCTTATGTCAAAGTCATTTTTTTTTTAAAAATTTCAGGCAGCTCCAACTACAGCCATTGTCCAATTGTTACCGTCGTGAAGGCCACAACCGTGACCATCTCCACCGCGCCATTGCTGCCGCCGCGACCGCCTCCACCGCGGCATCGTTGCCACCTAATTCTCTTTCTTCTCCGACGAACAACAACAATTTACAACAGAGGATGGGGAGAAGAAGAAGAAGAAAAAATGAAATAATTACTATATTGCCTTAAATAAAAATAAAAAAGATGTCCTGCCACGTGTCACTTATCTAGGTTGTCCACGTGAACACATTGTGTGGTCTAAATTGGGTATTACATACTACTTGAGGACGGGGTACTACAGGAACTCAGCCATCCATATATATATATATATATATATATATGAAATAGATCAAATAAAAATATATTTTTCCTAAAAACTTAAAAACTAATGCACTCACGTATAAAGTTATTGTACTATGAAATATTGATTAATAGTGTTATTTTTTAACAAAACTCAAGGGTGCATTAACTTTATAAATAAAATGCATTGATTTTAAGTTTAAAAAAAGATTTTTATTATATATATATATAGAGAGAGAGAGAGTTTGGTTCAATAAGAATCATTCTTATCCTAAAACTAAGAACCAAATGAATTCGTTATGAAAGTTGATGAATCCGTTGAGAAAGTTAATTAATTCAAAATTGATTTTTCACCCGGTTCGAATCCCATGAGGGCAAAATTCTACTTTTTGGATTGATAACTTTCCCAATGGATTCATCAACTTTCACTGTGAATTCATCATTTTTTGGTTCTCACGTACTCATGATAAAAATGGTTCTTACGTTAACCCATATATATATATATATATATATATATATATATAGGTACTTCCACAAGTGTTTGTATTTATTGAAATTAAATTTTTTCTTTTACACATGCACATATGCACTCAACCTTAATGAAGGAGTTTAAGGAAATCTTCATACTCAATGGTGCATATACATTGCATGTATATATGCACACATATGTTTATGAAATAAACTCCATTATTTAATTAAGGTTGGTAAGTTAATCCAATTTCTCATGTAATACAAGTTATAATATTGTCAAGCAACAGATGCATGAAAAATGCAACTTAGCAAATAAATATCAAGAACCTTAAATCGCATTGGAGTTTGGCGTTCAATTACATCATCTCACTTTTTTTTCTATTTATGAGTTAACTCCTATAACTATAGATACTTTCATATTCAATTAGGTTATAGCTCCCTGTAGTTATATACACTTTTATTATTATCAAATTATATAGTGGCACTTAATTTATTTAATCAGTCATTAAGATTAATAATTCAAAATTATTGACGTGACATGATAATGCATGTCGAAGAGGATTGATGCGAGCTCCTAATCAAGCAATTGTATTTGTAGAACTAATTCAACCTACTAATCGAGTTTAATTCTTCAATTTGGAATTTCGAAAGACGAGTAAAAGTTGTCGAATCTAGTCAATTGGAATTAAATTCCAATTCAAGGTCTAATTATGTTGCTTGCAAGGCTAAACAAATTAAAAGATAAAACTAAAATTTAAATCAAAAAATTTCTTGCTTCCAGGTTTCTAAATTGATGTATCTGCTTTCGAGATGTTTCACATGAACACAAGATCCAAGAACAAAGAGATCATTCCTTTGAACTTTGAAATCAAAAGAACGTACAAGAGAGAAAGAAGAGAGCGAGACACGGCCAATAATCAAGATCAAGTGTTTGTTTTGAGGCAACAGTTAGACGAAATACAAAGGAAATTTGCCGAGCAGAAAATGATTACAAAAGAACCATCTCCTTTGTCGTTGAATCAAAAGTACCAACCTTCTATGGGCCAATTCCAAGAAGACGAATAGGGACCTGCCATCAATGCGAATTCTTTTGAACTTAAGCCAGGACTCATCCATATGGTGCAAGCAGAACAATTAGATAGGAGTAATCAAAAATTCCAATGCTCACTTGGAGACATATTTAGACATATACAACACTATCGAGAGCAATGGAGTTTCGGCAGATGCAATTAGAATGAAGATGTTCCGCTTGATCGTTTCGAGATCATTACTTGGCAATAATTGTGCGAAAAATTTCTAGCTAGATACTTCCCTGCGACCAATGCGAAAAGGCTCATAGCTAAGATTTCTCACTTTTCTCAATTGGGAAATGAAACAATACACTACAAAAATACAGCCGATCAGCGACGGATTAGCGACGGTCGAAATGCGGGTCGTGAATCAGCGACGGATTAGCGACGGAATAAAAAGGAATTTTTTTTGCGACGGATCAGAGACGGATCAACGACGTAACATGGCGGGGATTTCTCGCGCGAAGTATCAACGACGGCATTTCCGTCGCTATTCCGTCGTTAAATTTAACGACGGACACTATCCGTCGTTAAAAATAAATTTTTTTGTTATTTTTTTTAATTGGATAACAATTTAAATCGCTAATCCGTCAGTAAAATAAGCGGATTATTTTAGTTTTTTAAATTTATTTTAACGACGGACAAACTCCGTCGTTAATTTTAATCAATTTTTTATTCCAAAAAATTTAGCGACGGATTGTCCGTCTTAAGCGATCGCTCATTTAACGACGGAATGTATTCCGTTAAATTAAAATATTTTGATTTTTTATATTACGTATGTAAATTAACGACGGATATGTGTCCGCCGTTAAACTTATTCCGTCGTTACATTCAATTTTCCGTCGTTACAAGGTTTTAAATATAACGACGGATAGTTCCGCCGCTAATCCGCCGCTAAAAGTTTAATTACTGATCATGCTTTCTTCCCAATTTCATATCCTGAAATTGAACCTCCTCCCAACCCCAACCCCCCATGACCCTTGCCCCGCCTCCAGGTGCGACCACTGCCACCACTGCCACCTGCTGCCGCTTGTCCCCCGCCCCCACCCCCACCATACCCTACCCCCACCCCCTGCCGCCCACACCCACCTCACCTCTGCCGCCGCCGCCCACCCCTGCCTGCCGCCCACCTCGCCGCCGCCTTACCCCCACCGCCACCCCACATTGCCCCCACCCCCACACCATGCCCCCACCGCCCCCCCACCTTTACACCACATGCCCCACCCCCACACCATGCCCCACCCTACATCCGCCGCCTCCGCCATCTCTGCCACCATACCGTCGTCCGTCTAGGTTGGTTTGTTTGGTTTTTTTTTTGTTATATATTTGTTATATATATTGAATTGATAGTGAAAATTATTATATGATGTATTGAATTGATAGTGAAAATATTATATATGATATTGAATTGATAGTGAAAATATTATATATGATGCATTGAATTGATAGTGAAAATTGAATTGAGTTTACCGAATTGATAGTGAAAATGATGCATTGAATCTTAGTCTTGTGATTTGGGCTTGTGAAATTGATAAGCTTGGATGTGAAGTGGGATGATAAATTCATCGTTTCGTGAGTTAATCAGACGCATATGTGGTGTTTGATAAAAATGTTTGCGAAATTGATAAGCTTGGTGTGAATATGTTTAACATGGATGTGAATTGGGATGATAAATTCATCATTTCGTGAGATGTTTTGAGTTGTTAAGTGTATAATTATGCATATGGTGATGAATTGGTGAAATTTGGATGAGTTTGGTTGAATTGGGAATCAAATGGCGATTAATTTTATAAAACTTACTCTTAGAAATTTTGTTAGAATTGTTATATGAATAAAATGTTTTATAAGTGTTTATCATCATCTAAAAATATTGACCAATTTGCAAGATAGTTGCCACCTAGCTAGTAGTCAATATTTTTAGGATTAAATAAATTTATATTATAGGCGACCAAACGACGTTGATTTAATACTAGCTCGTTTTTCAATATTTTCAATAATATAAACTTGAATTTAGGGACATTTTATCATTTTGTGATAGTTTAAAAATTTAATTGTAATTGTGAATAATTTGGGGTTTGTTTGTTAGCATGTCAATAGTTTGGGTGTGTTTGTAATTATGTGTAATTCGATATATTTCTATTAAAAGGTCAATAATTTGGGATATTAAACGCAATTTTCCTTATAATTATAAACATGAAATAAATAAATTTTCTTACTCATGTACGATGAAAGGATTTTGGGTCTTGAAATTTTATGAGTGTATAATTAGTTTATATTGTACAACTTATGTTGAACATGTTTAATTAATTATTTATAATTAGGAGCTTGAAGAATGAATGACAATCGTGAGTGGATGTATAAGAGGTTTAGTTCGATTGGTGGATTAAATATTGAATTTCTAGATGGACTTGAAAGTTTTATTGAATTCGCTAGTGCTCGGTTTTTATTCGGCGGATGGAGAAAATCAGTGTACGTGTAAGAAGTGTAAGAATATACCTTATCGGAAGAAAGATCTTGCGATATCACTTATCAAAATTTGGATTTATTCCAAATTATCACACATGGATATTTCAGGAGAGACAACCACAAGTAGGCACAATGTTGTGGATTCGGATGTTAACCGTCAACCAAATACGTATCATACGATGGTAGTGGATCTTTCTGGTCCACGCTCCAATTTGACGAGATCGAAGAGGAGCCAAATTCGATGCAAAAAATTTTATGATATGTTGAATCTGCCGATAAACCTTTGTGGCGGGTTGCTCGGATCATACACAATTATCATTTGTGGCTCGACTTACGAGTTGGAAGCGTAGAACAACATTACGAGAAGGGTTTTGATCAAATATCGAATCGATGAAAGAGTCGCATCCAGATGGAAATGCGTGCTGATGACTTCTACAAAGACAAAGAGATTGTGCGCGTGGCATGGGGTTGCCCGTACACAAAATTGATTGTTGTCCATTTAATTGCATGATTTATTAGTAGAAAATATTTAATATGTACGTTTAGTCATTCTAATCGTTTTTTTACTAATAATAGGTCAAAGATCATACTAACAACATTGTGAATCCGTTCATATTGTCTCTTGCCAAAGGGCCTTCAGCTCTAATTAAGACGTACCTGTGGTATTATATAAATGGTTACAAATTTCACACATTAGAACATGGGTCACAAAGATCAACTATGAAAAGTGGAGTGTGCATTAAAGGTGAAACTTATGGCAGACACGCAAGAACTCGATTTTATGGGCGATTATTGGAGGTTTGTGAGTTGGAATATCCTGGCTACCAACGAAGACCACAACATTGTTTAGATGCGAGTGGTTTGATCCTTCACGATTAGGGTTATCAATTCATTCCGAGTACAAGTTGGTTTCGTAAATCATACCGTAAGATATAACAAGTTCGAACCGTTTATCCTCGCCAATCAAGCCATTCAAGTATACTATTGTGCATATCCAGTTTAAAACAATCTATGAAAGAGTGGTGGGAAGTATGTAAAATTAAAGCTCGATCTAATGTGGAAGTTTCGGATGAGAGTTACTGCATCGTTAGTACCTTCCCTTTCTAGAGGATGCATTAGGTTCGATTACTAATGTCGTTGTGGATGAGGACACGACACTAGTTCATCCCGATGGTACACTCATAGACATTGAAGAGACATCGATAATGAGGATGATGAAGTTGAATTATCGTAGTCGGAAGACAATCATACATTGGATGATGATGATGATGACGACGACGATGAATAGGGTTTGAATTTATAGCATTTTTTGTATGCACACAAACATTATGATATGCATTATTTGTGAATTTATAGCATTTTAGTATGCACACAAAGCGTTATGATATGCATTATTTGTGAATTTATAGCATTTTTAGTATGCACACAAAACGTTATGATGAAGACGGCGATAATTGTCACTAGTATACACAAGAAACGTTTTATTTTCTAGTATGCACACAAAACGTTATGATATGTATTATTTGTGAATTTTAATACAATATTTTTACATTTGTTTGCGGATGTCATCACGTAGGAGGCACCTGTGGTCATACACGCCGTCGCTTTCACCCGCCACCTAGAAGAAGGCATGGAGGCACTCTCTCACCCCGCCCCCGGCGGTGGTGGAGTGCCATCTAGAGAGGGATGAAGAAGATAGCCATTGTGAATGGGTATGACGTATCTCTTGTATGTCTCGGTTTAAATAAATTGTAGCATTCGATGTCTTTATTTCCTATAAATTGTAGCATTTTGTGTCCGAGCAATGATATAGCCAGCGTGATTACGGAGTCATTCAGTAGATTCATGAATCACAACGGCTTCAATTGGAAATTGGTACCTCGAGTTCAAGCGGATGTATTTCGATGAATTGAGGTTCGTGTTGTTTATACAAAGTCATTTATGATTTGACCTTAATTTGCATATTGTAATCATATATTTTTGCGTAAATATTTTTATTGGGATGATCGATGGATGAGGCCTTGTCTACTCCTCTTGGTGCGCAAAGGCCACCGAACGCTATAAAGATCTTGTTCACAAGATCAAGCGGCGAAGGACTCGCTTAACCCACCTCCATTTATCCCCGAGCGAGATTGGGATAATTGGAAGCATATTGGGCTCGGACGCACGTCCAAGAGAGCGGCAAAGGCCCGCAAAGAACAGGATGTCCGAGCCGGATGGCGAGGGTACTGGATAGTCAAGCATCGGGGTGGCTCACGCTCTGCACTCGAGTATGCGAGAGAGATTGTAAGTACTTTGAAGTTTTAGATATAGTAAATTTATTTAAGAATCGTGATACTTGTTAATTATTTAATTTGTTTGACTTATTTATAAGCGAAGAGCGTGGAGTAGCCGTAGAAGATGTCGATGGGATGTATTCCGTATATCATGCCACCGACGATGGGAGCTATCTGACGGAAAGCTCGGAGTATCGCGGTAAGTATATTCGTTAAGCGCAACAACGAGCATTTAATTAAATAATAATTGTATGAAATTATATTACGAGGCGGGTTGAGGAACAGGTGACCCAGTTGAGCCAATGCGGGGGAGTGATGAGGCGCCGAGATAGGACTCAAATTCTCAAAATGTCATTGGGAGCTCCTCAAAGAAAAAGAACAGATGTTTGGGCTGGTTCTCTATCACGGGCATACATGCAGAGCGAAGCATCGTCTCATTCGGTGGAGAGCCCGGCTGCCGATCCCACCGCTTATCAACAACGATATATGATCCTGAGGCCCGATTGAAGGCGGCGGCAGCGATGCACGGCATCGAGGCGAATGCAAGCCGAGCCGAGAGCGCGAGATAGCGTGCAAGAACAGATTCAGCTTCAAAGCGCTTCGGCAGGAGGCCTAGAGCGCTTCATGACCAGCTCCGCTTCCCCACCCTCGTGATATGAGCTCCGTTTCCTCACCGTCATATTCGGTTGTATTATGAATTTGTTAACTTATCGCATGATTTAGAATTGTTTTTATGGGATTGTTTGGATATTACAGATTTTTGGATTGAAATGCTTTGTTTGGATTAAATCGCCGCCTTTGGATTGAATTGGTTTATTTCGATAGTTTGTATTATATGGATTGAATTGGTTTGTTTTCATAGTTTGTATTGTATGAATGGAATTGGTTGGAGGTTGAAATTGGTTTGTTTGGTTGGATTGAATAGATTGAATTGGATGGAATTGGTTGTTTGTATATTTGTTTGGGTTGGTTGTTTGAAAACAGGTTTGGCTGTCAAAAATTGAAATTGAAGCTGTGCAGAATCTATAAATATAGCGACGGATTAGCGACGGTTTAGAGACGGATTAACAACGTGAAATAACTGAACCAACTGTAACTTGCGACGGACTTGAGACGATTCTACGACGGATTTACGACGGAATTTTTTTACGCAATAGAAAAAAACTATAAATTTAGCGACGGAATTATTCCGTCGCTAATTAGCGACGGATCAGAGACGGATTAGAGTCAGAATAACGACGGAGTAGAGACGGAATTTTTAGCTACGGAATAAGTTTGTCGTTAATCCGTCGCTAATTACGACGGATTAGCATCTCATTAACGACGGTATTTATATCAGACGACCGTTGTGAGGTCGCAGATTAGCGACTGAATTTTCCGTCGCTGATCCGTCGCTATTTTTTAGCGACGGACACAATTCCGTCGCTAAACGTTTACCAACCAGGTTTCCAGCGACCCCCAAGTTCCGTCGCTAATCCGTCGCTAATCCATTTTAGCGACGGATCAGACAGGGTTTGCGACGGAATTTTCCGTCGCTGATCGGCTGTTTTTTTGTAGTGATATTTGAAGTGTGGGAATGATTTAGAGACCTTCTCAACATGAAAGTGCCCTCAACACGGCCTTTCTCAAGAGAAGTAGATCAGGCACTTCTAAGGTGGTCTTACACCAAACATAAAGAGCATAGCAGATGCTACAGCCGTAGGATGTTTGGTTAATCAAAGCGTTGGTGTCCAACAGTTACCAGTGTCTGACTTATGGAGTTGACATTCAACGAGAATAGTAGTTGTTGTCTCCGATAACAAGTATGAAGATTTGCAAGCTCAAATTGCACATTTCAAATGACAATACAAGGCGGAGCGAAAGGCTAAAATGGAAGTCTTGTGCATTCGATGCAACAACCAGAGCGTGAAGAGATGGTTTACACCCTCGATGTAAATTTTGTCAATCAACAAAATTTTCAGTTCAATCACTTTGCTACCATGCAAATCAATTTGTATAAAAAATTATGGTATGAAATAAATTCATACTGATATTGTGCCAAACAATTTGGTATATTGAAAATTACAATATGAAATTTTTTTATACATATTTCTTACCATTTTTTGGTATACTGAAACAAAAACAAAATGGAACAACCATTGAGCAAATTATTAACTCACTCATCAAATGAGAAATTGGAATAAAAAGAAACAAAAGCATATCACTTCATAAAATAAGAAATGTATGTATAAGAGATAAAATATAACATAAATCGGATTTTGAGGGTAAATGTACTGATAAATCCTTGAACATCTCTACCTATAAAAATTGTGGGCGTGTCCTTGATTGGGCGTATTTTGTGTATATATTTTGAATCATTATTGGGTTTTTTTTTTTACTCTAAACAGGGATTTAATTGTGCTTATGTTAATAATTTATTATTTCATGATTTGTTATAGGGATCGCAACTCGCAAGCAATATGGAAGAATTGACATCAATTTGGAAGAGTTTTGAAATATTGAATAAAGTTGTTGTTCGAAAGTCGTGTAGTATGCCCATACTGCATAAAACCGCGTGTTGAATAAGTTGAAGACAGGATTTTCAGCGTGACAAGTGTTTCAAGCCGTGATTTTGGGCTGAAAAACTAAATTAATTGATTTTTATGGTTTTGACCTTTAGTTTTAGGTTCTTATTTATTATTTAATATTTTATTATTATATTATAATGATTTTCCCCGTTTATAGGGAATTAGACTTTTAAATAAGAATCTAATACCTATTAGCCGTGAGATACCGGACGCAAATTCAGTTTTGAGTTCCAAAGTTTTATTTATTTTTGCCTTTATTTTTCTTCTTCTCTTTTCTCTTATGCGTTTTAGCTTGAATTCAATTATGAGTTATAGCTAATCTTTATCATTCCAGAGAAGATTAAGGAAGCTCTAGCGCAATACGTTTTGTGAGATCTAATCGGTTTTATCCTTTAATTTTATTTCTCTGCGTTTATTATTGTTAATAGTTTCTTCTCTGCTACATAGTTATAAATATTTAGTAGTTCGAATTAAATCGATCGTCCGTAATTATGGTTTAGATTTGATTAGTGGTAAATTAATTCACCAAAGTCAATGGAATAACAGACTTAATTCGATAATCTTGTGTCATAGTTTATTGGTTTTGAATCGGGTTTCTCTAGTTTTTAATGATGTTGGCTCATTAAATCTATAGAGCGTCTTTACAGTTGTCATTCGTTAGAGAAGTAGTTAGTGAAGCGTCTTCCTAATTATCGATAAGTTAAGGAGAAATAAGATTGTGTCAGAAGCGTCTTCGGTAATCATAACTGGTTGCATAGATTAAAATTATATTTGCATCACAGAGATTTGTCTAAGCTAAAGTAGAGTTAATTGGAATCGAAATATCTTTCGTCATATTTGTCACAGCCAAATTCTGGATACTTTGCATACTTTTAATTTTCGAGTTTGTACAATTTTAGTCACTTCCCAAAATTTATTTTGCAGGTGAAAAATTGGAGGAATTCTTACCAATCCATTGGGAGACGGTCTTGCTTACTGATATCTGTGTAATATGAGTATACTGATCGAGTATCAGATTTATTATCAATGAAAAACGACGCCCTAGTCCTATACTAAAAGTTTTGGTATGTTCAATATTTTTTCGGTAAAATAAATTTGATAATGTCGATTTTTCGATATTTTTCCACACACCTAGTTGCTCTTCCACAAGGATTTTGAAAATTTACAGACATTGTGAAGCTCCTATTGTTCTTTGGACTTGGCAATGTTATCAATTATAATAATGTTCATAATATTTCCAGCCGATGCCAAAAGATGAATGGAGTACTCGACAGGATGAAATGCTATTTTGTTTTCATGTATTACCAATATCTAATCAGATCATGTTCATTGAAGTTATGTTGTCATAAACATCCCCATTGCAGAGGTCTCACCATGTGAAGAGGGTTAGGGCTAAGACTAATTGTGAATACAACATTCTCAGATAGCCACCGGGTCAAAGATTGCCGTATCCCCCAGGAGTTTCTGTGATAGAAGATGGTCAGCGAACATCATAGCACAACCAGCATACTCATTATCAGTACACGTAAACAACCATCTTATTACTATTTCGAGTAATGACATATCCAATTTTAGCTCTATTAAATGAAATAGAAACACAAACACACACAGGTGAAATGCATCTGTACGGTCTCCGCCTAATTCAAAATACTGATTTGCTTTGATAATTGAACACCTCTTAATTCATCTTCCTATAAATTCTCACTCATCCTTCTTCAACACTCTCAACTTTCTCCCTCTCTCTTTCTGCTCCCTCTGCAAAAGAAGAAGAGAAAACATGTCTTTAGCCATGGCAACAAAGGATTCAAGCTGGTGGGTTTTCACACTCCCAGCTTTTCTGGGATCCAAAACCCTCATCGACGAATATCTGATCATCACAACCTTTTCACTCTTCATCTCTCTAGCTGTTCTCACCTGGGCTTTCTCCCCCGGCGGAAACGCCTGGAAGAACGGCCGCAACAGAACCGGCGTCGTTGCCATCCCGGGCCCACGCGGCCTCCCTTGCTTCGGCAGCCTCCTAACCCTCAGCCGTGGCCTCGCGCACCGCTCCCTGGCCTCCCTCGCCTCCGCCACGGACGCCACCGACCTCATGGCCTTCAGCCTCGGCCACACGCCGGTGGTGGTTGCCTCCCACCCCAACCTCGCCAAAGAAATCTTGACATCCCCTCACTTCGCCGACCGCCCCATCAAGCAGTCGGCTCGGAGCTTGATGTTCAGCCGCGCCATCGGCTTCGCCCCCAACGGCGCCTACTGGCGCAAGCTCCGCCGCATCGCCGCCTCCCACCTCTTCGCCCCCCGCCGCATCGCCGCGCACGAGCCCGGCCGGCAGAAAGACTGCGCCGCCATGATACGCAGCATAGCAGACGAATACTCAACCAACGGCAACGTTTCTTTGAGAAAACATTTGCAAGCCGCCGCCTTGAACAACATAACCGGCAGCGTCTTCGGACGCCGCTACTACACGGCGGGGGAGATGGCGGAGCTTCAAGATATGGTGAAGGAAGGGTTTGAGCTTCTCGGCGCCTTCAACTGGTCGGACTACTTGCCATGGATATCGTATTTCTACGATCCTTGTCGCATTGTATCACGCTGCGAGGCGTTGGTGCCACGTGTCAGAAAATTCGTCTCCTACATCATCCTCGAGCACAAAACGTCTGAAAAAGATGCGTCTGATGCTGATGATTTTGTTGACGTTTTGCTGTCTTTGGATGGTGATGAGAAGCTTGGCGAGGATGACATGATCGCGGTCTTATGGGTACTTTTGATCTAATTTATTACTATACATAATAATATGTTGTGTTCTTATTCGTGTCTTAAATCTGTTGTAATTTTTTAGGAAATGATATTTAGGGGAACGGATACGACAGCGCTGCTGACGGAGTGGATAATTGCGGAGCTGATTCTCCATCCGGAAATCCAGTCAAAGCTCCGCCACGAGATCGACTTGGCGGCAGCGGGGAAGGTGGAGCTGACGGATGCTGACGTGGCAGGGATGCCGTATCTGCAGGGAGTTGTGAAAGAGACGCTGAGGGTTCACCCTCCCGGTCCACTGCTGTCTTGGGCCCGCCTGTCCACGTCGGACGTCCACCTCAGCAATGGGATGGTGGTCCCTGCTGCCACGACGGCGATGGTCAACATGTGGGCCATCACGCATGATCCGGCGGTGTGGGAGAGTCCTTTGGAGTTTCGGCCGGAGAGATTCGTGGCGGCGATGGGCGGGGCTGACGTCGACGTGCGCGGTGGGGATCTTAGGCTGGCGCCGTTCGGAGCGGGGCGGAGGGTGTGCCCGGGGAAGAATCTGGGGATGGTGACGGTGGCACTATGGGTGGCGAAGCTGGTGCGGCGGTTCGAGTGGGCCGAAGACGCGGCGGCACCGGTAGATTTGAGCGAGACTTTGAAACTGTCGTGCGAGATGAAGTTCCCGTTGTCGGCGGTGGTGATGGAGAGGAATGTTCCATGTTGATTAAGACCGTCTTTGGCTGCTAGCTGTTTTTTATTACGTCTATTTTTAAATTATGTTTTTGTGGAAAAAAATGTTAGATTGATGATTGCCTTATTAGTGTGAGGTTTGGAGGGGTAGGTTGTTCAGTGGACGGAAATTGTTGACTCCCAATTTTGATGTCGTTTTCCCTGTGGAGTCAACAATTTTATGTTTTTTTTTTAAATTAACCCATGATTTCTGATTAATATATGACGATATATAGTTTGTTGTTACGTTTGAGTTGCATTTTAGAATACAAAGTTTTGGGATATCCTCAACTTAAGCTCGTAGTTCTAAACCGATATTTGGATATTAATACATTTCAATTCCAGAATTGGATTATCAAAAAACAATCAACAGTGAGAAGAAATCAAATGAGATTTTGATACTTAGTAAACTAGTTTTGCTATATTGGATGCTCGTCTGTAATCTTTATATTTTACATAATGAAAGGTAATAATTATGGAATGGTAACACAAATTACAATTATAAATTAATCATTTATAACAAAGTAAAAACTATAGTATAATGCAATAAAGTTACGTATAAAATTCAAAATGGCATAATTAAATGATCTACAAATTTAATTTAAGAAACAATTCACATCAATCCGTTCTCATCCAATACAGTAGACTCGTCCTAAAACAACAAACAAACAAAATATTTCAGTGTTAAATAGAACACAATCTATTAATCGCCATTAGACTGTGTGTATGTTATAGTTGACTATAATAAGCTGTTTTTCCACGCTATGTCTATGAGTCTTCATTTGCATGGCAAATATCAAAAAGGAAAATGCTATTTAGACATATATGTCATTTATAGAAATTAATTATTTAATTTATTAATTAAAAATTGTTAATAGACTCATATAACCTTACATCTATTTTTGTTATAATTGACTTTTTGAATTCAAATATCTTTTCCATATATTTTTAAATTAATTAAATATTTGTATTCCATAATTTAGTAATTAATACTAATATTAAGAATCAATTAATTAATACACACTATATGACCTTCACAGGGCCTGACTAGTGACTTTTCCGGTTAACCGATCATTTCATAATAAGACATATATACTTGTCAAATTCCCACTTATCATCTAAAAATAGCATTGATTCATCAACATACTTGTATTTCCCCTTCCCACCGAATTAAAGAGAAAATAAAGACACGACTGTCTTAAAGAATAATACTCAAAAATGGGAACAATCAAATAGAGCTTCTTAGATCCTCAGTAACAGATATTCTCATCATATTAGGAATTGATATAAATTCATTACACTTAAAATCAAGAAATTCAGTACCGAGACATGAAACTAAAAATACTAGTTAACTAAGAGTTTCTTGTTCAAACACGTTTCATGGCAACATTCTCCTTCTTCACGTAAAAGAATAGAAACCTACAAACACAACATAATTAATAAATACTCCCTCCGTCCCGTTCAAAGCGGCTCATTTCTTTTCGACACGGTTATTTAGGAGCTGAGATAAAGTGGTTAAAATGATAAAAAGTAGGTAGGATCCACAACTTTTAAAAAGATAATTATTTCCTAAAAAAAACAGCATCTTGAATTTTACGGTAAAATGGAAATTAATACGCACTGCTTGGATAGGACGGAGAGTAGTAAATACTTTAAAAAATTAAAAATAATATGTTTTAAATTCCTTTAAATTCAAACCACTTAAAGGATTCCACGAGGAAATCCTCATGTGTCACCAAACAACATCTCGGCCATGAAAACAATTTGAAGAGCTATTTAAATTGTAATGTGTTTAAGGTACTATTGTTATGTGATAATGCTTTGAGTAATGATAAAATGAGATGATTTGTTATATATATATATACCTTATTCATGGATTATTCTATTATAGTTTGGCAAGAAAATTATGGATGATTTAAACGTATATTTAATTGGATGATTTGGAGCATCTTGATATATGCATGGATTATTTAGGTGGATGATTTGGTGAATAATTTTATAGCTATTAGTTTGTTAATTTCTTTGTATAGACTTTACATATAATTTCCATAAATGACATCTAAAGGGTTAATTAGTCCAAATATTAAAATCCATAAATTAAAGAAAATCGATTTTCTACCAAGATGCAATTTCCCGCCCAAATTTGCTGTGTTAACATTCTCGAAATATACGCTGCATGTTGATTAGTTCTGCAAATTTCACAGTCTGAAACTGAATTTACCAATTAATTCCCGGCTGCAAAATTTTCAGACTCCGATTTTCGAAGACGTGTAAACGAAATCTTTATTCAACATTCATATAAATTATTTGCCTCTTCTTGCACGTATCGGTTGATGATAATCTAGCTACAGCTCCATGTTCTAACTCTGCTAGGGAAAAATTCATTCAAAATTTATAAATAGATACTGTATGATATGAATAAATATACACAATTTATTTGGACCTATGGCTCAAATGCGTTGCTCTAGATAAATGGGGCTAAAGCCCATAATAAACGTAAAATGAAGTCTACCATACAGAACTCAAACGGCATAGTTTATGGCGGAACTCATATATGCCTGTAATTATCTAGCAGGTGCAGTTAGGATTGGGAATCATTCCACTTCACGTGTTCTATTCACATTGTTTCAAGTACAACTATTCTAATAAACCTGTAAGCAGTGGCGGACTCGGGGGGTGGGGGCAGTGGGGGCGCTAGGCCCCATTGGATTTTTAAAAAATATTAAGAGTGTAGTTGACACGCTGTCGTTTAGTGTTCAAAATAAATTTATAACCTATTGCCCATCACAGGCGTAGCCAGCGATAAATATAGGGTCGATCCCACGAGGAATTGGTGTAGCAATCTCTGATGTCACGATGTCACTTGAAAATGATAAGAGTGGTGTAATTATCTTGATCACTATATGTGAACTAAAATAACCTGAAACAAACTCAAAGGGAATATCAAATAATAAAACGAGTCTGGCTTGGGCAACAACTTCGTGAAGACGATTAACACTCGGTCCTAGGTGCAAAGGTTTTCACTACATGACATGCATCAACCGGTTATAAGAGACATACGTCGTGACCCCGTTGTCACGTGTCACGCCCACGACGCACCCCTCCAAATCCATCATTTCTGTGTAAAGAAGGCAAGGGACACCCTATGCAAACTATCTAACCCGTAATGCCCACGCACGAGGACACCTCAGTACATGCAAACCACAGGCAGCGTTATGATCTAGACAGACCCGGTATTGGCAAAGGCAGCTGCTAGGACTACTCCAACTCGTCCACACCAACAGATTATTTGGGGTGCGGGACACCGACACCTTAATCCAATTATTACTTGCAACCCTCCATTACCCACTATGTTATTTGCAACTAACACACCGAGTTTGGTTAAGTTATATATTGCCCAGACCTAGTGCTTCGGGAACACACGCATGCAGATCGTAATGCCCTACTTAGACCTCTCGAGTTATATTAATCATGCTTCACTTAGTCATGCCCAAACCGTAATAAAGACTTAGCTAGACATAAAATAAACAAACATGCAACACTTAATCGAAACCATAATTAAACGGAGACAACTTACTATTGCTTGAATGAAATAAACCATGAGCCCAAAGTGCATGAAAAAACATAATGAAAAGCAAATAAATAAAAGTGTTTGCCCGAAGGGACTTAATGTATGTGGTGGTGATGGTAATGATAATTCGATGCTAAGAACTAAGAGAGTCTGAGCGAGAAAGAGCGGAAGAGACGCACAAATCGCGCCTTCATCCATATATATAGGCCGAGAGAGGCTGACGATGGTAATGGCCCATGGACTGGACAATCTGGTGTGGTTTCCTTGTTGATCGGCGAATTTCCTTGCCCAGACGTATCTGGGATGATCTCCTCCGGATTTCAGGGGATTTGGCCTGCGCGCGCATCCTTTCCAGATTTAGCGAGATTCACCCCGATCTCGCGTATCTTGCCCATCACCTCTCTCTTCGGCTTCTCTTGCCCAACATCTCTCTCTTCATCTTCTCTTGCCTAACATCTCTCTTCTTCTTCCTTCTTCCCTTGCGCTTGCCCATCAGCTAGCCCCTGGAGCTGTAATTGCCCATTTCCGCCCCACCTTGCCCCTGCAGACCATTGTGTCCTCCCAGACACGAAACACAACAAGAAAGACACAAAAGACTCGATCTAGACCTAGACAAGAAACAGAAAAAGAGCACAAAACTTGGGCTCGTCACACGCACACACTTTAAACATGCTTGTCCTCAAGGATGCACGCGCAATTTGCCCAAGACAACAGAAGAAAGAAAAGACACAAAAAAACACAAAAGGTTAGCACATCTTTACAAGCGGGTTATCTCAGCCAATATAAGCTTCATCAGAACAAACTAGCAATTCAAGTAGACTCCATTCAAGCAACGACCATCAAACAAGTCAAAATACGAATTTGAGCATATTGGGCATTTTCCTTACCAACACTCTGCACTCTTGTGTATGGGCTAGTGTATACGCCGACATCTTTCATTTCGATTATGCCATAGGCTTATGTGTCCTCTACCATCTCCACCGCTTAGACAAAGTTTTAAACATTTATCCTTAGGTCTTTATTTGGTTGCAATGGGGCTTAAGACATAGGTGGAAATTTTTGAACGAGGCTAAGGTCATCATGGACTCGTGTTCGAGGAATTTATTTTGTCCTCCATGGATTTCCTTTGCCTTTTCTTACGGGCCTCAAAGACAACCATCTTAGGACTTCATCAATATATATTCTCATTATTTCAAGTCCTTCATTTTTTTTCAATTCGGTACCTTCTTTATATTGGGCATTTTGCCCATTTCTTTGAAATACTTGGTAACCCTTTGTTGCTTGCCCATCACGAGGCTACCGTTCTTCCCTTTTGTTCGACTTTCTCTCTATTAGCTCCTAAGTCCAATCGACCGGCAGGCTTTTTTCAAAGCTAATTTAAGTGAGTGAAAGAAATTATTAAGCTCAAGGGGCTGATCGAGGATTAACATTAGGTAGGTCATTTTTGGCTCAGTGGGCTATTTGAAAGAAAAAATTGCCTAAGTTATCTAAATGTTTTAGCTAAGTCAATAAGGCCTCGACATAAGAGTGCACCCAAGTTCTAGCAAAAGCCTAATGAAGATGTCATTAATCACATAAGAAAGGAAACCGTGTTGATCAAGATACAACAGCTTTAAGCTCAAATCTCACCATGTGTGCTCAAATTCAATTCGTCATCCTTATTTACATACGGTCATGCTCAAACAGTAATTCCTATAACTACTAGCATTATTCAAAACAAAGCAAAATATCGCCAATCAATCCCACCAATTTTAACATGCTAACCGACACAATAAAACTAAAACCCTCCCTGACTCACACACTTTATGCTGAGCAAAGTGGGTAAACAAGGAGGAACGCAAACACAAAACAACGAAACGAAAGAGCAGGTGGCGCCCCTACTCACACACTTTGCCTTGGGCAAAGTGGGTCGAGTGGGGACCGACTCTTAACTCAAACAAACAAAACAGACGCAGCCCCACTCACACACTTTGCATAGGCAAAGTGGGTGAGGAAAGGGTTGACCACCAACAACAACAAAAACAACAAAAGCAAACAAAAAGAACAAAACAGAAACAAAAACAAAAGGGAGGACAAAAGTCAAGCGAGGCCGGATACAGAATCCAAAGGGCAAAGTAGGCTAGCAGGCATCATGGGTCGCTCTCTGTTGTTCCTCCATCCTGGCCAAGCGGGCTTTAATGTCCTCATCCTCCTGGCTATCTCCGACTCTCATCCTGGCCGATGAGACATGGCGGTCTGTCGTCATCGGGGCTGGCTTCGTGAAGATTGGTTTGCCGTCCTGGTCATAGTAGATGTCCTTCATACGCTCCAGCATAGCCGTATCAATATACAGCTCGGGCTCTACTTCCAGATCGGTATTCGCTTCGTCCCAAGACCTTCACTGTGGCAAGACGGTCACCAAATGGGCGCGAGATCCTCTGCTAGGACGAGTCGATGTCCTTGAAGTGGGGCTGCGCAAACGCCGCAAAATTAATCTTGTGGCCATGCCACATTTACCACGTAATGAACAACTCTCGCTGGGAGATGGAGTTGCCGCTGTCCACCTTCCCGAAGAAACTGTAGGACAGGAGGCGATGACACATCCTTAGCGCGTTGCTCCTCAGCTCATTGCCCTTAGTGTATCCCGACTTGAATGTTGTGCCTGCACCAATCGTTGACCATTTTTCATTCCACCTCCCTTGTGTGCTCGGGACGAGGTGAAAGCCTCCTTGTACTCTATGGTCTTCGCCTCAAAAACTTCACATACCTGTGTGCGGCTTGAAGTCGTTCACGAGAACGAGAAGTTGTTGCCCATCGCCTAAATTTTATGCGGTCGTGGTCGCCTTTACCTTGCTCGGGTTTTTACTTGAGGTTTGAATGAACTCCTTGCCAGTGATGTACACCGTCCCGCCATTCCAAAACGCTCCATCCAATCCTTGCAAAAACTTCTTCACTTCATCCTTAACCCCCAGACTTTCCAACACCTCCATGTCTAATGTCTTGGGCTTCACAATGCCCCTCATCAGTGGTCCAGTGGGCGAACTTCGGGGTAGTCTCTCCGTGGTCAGGATGGCTTTCCCTTTTTCAGAGGAGGGTGATGCCATCTTCGCAAGGTACCCCCGGGTTCTCTTTCTTGACGGTGGGGGTAGTTCCGACGAGGCTTCTTTCTCGATGGTGGTGGTGCCCTCGGAGTCTTTCTCGGCTGGGGTCTCTTCTCTTCCTTCACTTCTCTCCTTCTCGCCGGAGGGCTCCAGCATCTCGTCAATGAAAGGTAATGGGAAGTCATCTTTTCGAGTTACCGTGTTGAGCTTTCGATAGTCAATACACATCCTCCAAACTGCTTGGAGCCTCGCTGGGATCAGCTCTCCTTTCTCGCTTTTCACCACGTGAATGCTCGACTTGGGCACGACGTAATCTTGGTGACCCATTTATCGTCTGACACGGGATATATGATGCTCAAGTCGAGAAGCTTCAAGATCTCCTTCATGACTACCTCCTTCATAGCCGGGTTCAACTTCCTTTGTTGATCGCGCATCTTGGCTTCTTCTTCCATCGTAATATTGTGAATGCATATGGAAGGGCCGATGCCCTTGATGTCGGCCAATGTCCATCCAATAGCTTCCTCAGTATTGCCCAATAACACTTCTCACAGCCTCCCGACTGACCGAGTTTAGCATTGATGATCACGGCAAGGTGTCGTCCTTCCCTAGAAAGATGTACTTGGTGGTGAGGAAGAGTCTTTAGCTCGAGTTTCTGCTCTCATAAGGGATGGAACGAGCTTTTCTTCTTCCCTAGCTTGGGCATGTTCTGCATATTGACCACTGAGTCCCTCGGCTCGCTCCGCAATAAAGGTGGCTCCACATTGTCCATAAGTCGCTTCTTCGGGGCATCTTCCTCCTTAAGCCCATTTTGAATGGTCGCATCCAAAGGATCTTGCAACCCTATCTCGGGCGTGATGTCTCCCACCACGGGTTCAATGTGATCAATGAATTCCACGACTTCAATATCAATCGATGCTCCATGGCCTTGAAGATATTGAAGGTCACCGCCTCACCGTCAATTCACAAGATAACTTGCCCGTGTCGCAATCGATCCCGGTCTCGCCGCCTTCATGAATGGTTGGCCCAATAACATCACTTAAGATTTGTTACCCATCGTGCCCATATCCAGAACGTATAAGTCCGCTGGAAATATGTGTTCCTCCACTTTGACCAATATGTCTTCGATGATTCCCTCTGGATAGACGTTGGACCTGTCTGCTAATTGGATAACCACTCATGTTGGCTTCAGGGTTCCCACCTTTAATTTATTGAACATTGACAAGGGCATGACGCTTATTGATGCCCCAAATCCAGATGGCCCTTTCGATCCTCATATTGCTTATTACGCAGGGAATGAAAACGCCCCTCGATCTCCACACTTTCGGGCAATTTCACTGCAGATCATGGATACATTTTCTCCCACTGAATTTTGCATCATCTTTGTATTTCACCTTCTCGCACAATTCTTTCATGAACTTAGCCCACTTCGCATCGTGCCCAGAGCAAAGGATGAGTGGTATATTAATTTCCACCTTCAAACACGCGATACATCTCACTCATTTCTTCCTCTCTCCTGTTCTTGGCCAATCTTCCCGAAAGGGAGGTAAACCTTAGAATTAGGTTTGACATAGGTCGGCTCAATGATTGCCTCTTCTTTCCTCGCGCCTCCTCTTGATCATCGCCATCTCGACCATTGTGTTCGTGAGATCTTCTACTTGTGTATGTATGTCGTCCTTAGGCATGAAAACTTTTTCTCGCAATTTCTTCCCGCTTCTTAGGGCTACAAAGATTGGGCCAGCTCGTTCACCTCTACTTATAGAGGTAGGTTTCTTGCTTCTTCTCAAGACGCGTTACGGCAGCCGTCAATTGGGAAACTTGGTTCCCAAGGCTCTGGAGGGCTCCTCTTGTCTCAACTTTGAATTTCTCGTTCTCTTGTTGAGCCTTCACATTCTCTCGTGCCATAGTATGCACAAGTTCGGCCAACGATGGCCCACCGCTATGGTCACGCTGACTATTCCCTGCATCAGCGTTGTTGTTGTCTCCGTCCCTTGTTGTCCCGCCTTGTTGTTGTTAGACCACCTAAAGTTTTCGTGGTTCCTCCATCCCGGGTTGTAGGTCCGGGAGTTTGATCATATCTCCTCTCGCAGTATCGCCCATTACCATTTTGACCCACGGCATCGACTTCTTCTTCTTCAAACAAGCAGGGACATCGATCCGTGTGATGTGTCACGGCAAGATATTTGGCAAACTTTAGCTTTCTTTTGCCACGCCCCGTCCCAGTCCTGTTGGTTATGAACTTGTCGAACAGTTACAAAGTTTATCCACTTTGTTCTCCACGGTTGAAGAAGTAGCGGCGGCTTGCCTCTAAATTCTCCTCCTTCATCTCGCTTTCTTCGCCATCTCGCCCATCGCCTAAAGGCCTCACTGGAACTTTATTCAAGATTGATCCTCCACAAGTCGCATTCACCTAAATTTTCTCTTTGCCTCAACCCGCCATGAAATATTGGATCGATCATGATCCGAATTTGATGTTGAGGGCATTTCGCCGCACTGCTTAAACCTTCCCAAGAATCATAAAAGGTCTCTCCGTGCCCATTTTGATGCCGCTATCCTTTTCCTCATGTTCAATACGGGCGTGAAAGTACTTCGAGGAACTTCGTGAAGTTGTGCCCACGTGGTCACACTTCCAACGGGCAAGTGTAGAGCCATTCTCTTGCCCCATCATGCAGGCGGAATGACACTAATCTCACATATTCTCCAAGGTTTTCATTGGCGGATAGTCCCACACGCCATCTCAAGTCTTGTAATGCTTTGTGGATCCTCCCGCATGTCACCGAATCGGGGAGGATTTGGATGAAGGAATGCTTCATCTCCCGGCCGCCATTGATCGCGGGCAAAGTGATGCCCGCTGGCCTCGTGTTCTCGTTGTTAGGAACACCATTTCCCTCAATGTCCGCTTACTTATGGTTGTTCACCCATCGTATTGCCTCTCGGGTTCTCTTCTCGATTAGCCGCCTTGCACTTGTCGTGCCCTCCGCATCGCCGCTTCCTCCGCTTATGTGCTTTTCGATCTCGTGATCGCATAAAAGTCCTCCGCCTTCTCCCGCAAGATTAGGTCGTAGCATACAACAAAGAGAGCAATAAAAACTCAAGAAATAGAGATTACTACCGAATGCGCAACTCCTCAAAGAACGGCGAAATTCGACACGCGCTTAGCTGCTCAAAATAAATTTATAACCTATTGCCCATCACAGCATAGCCAACGATAAGTATAGGGTCGATCCCACTAGGAGTTGGTGTAGCAATCTCTGATGTCACGATGTCACTTAAAAATGATGAGAGTGGTGTAATTATCTTGATCACTATAGGTGGACTAAAATAACCTGAAACAAACTCAAAGGGAATATCAAATAATAAAACGAGTCTGGCTTGGGCAACAACTTCGTGAAGACGATTAACACTCGGTCCTAGGTGCAAAGGTTTTCACTACATGACATGCATCAACCGGTTATAAGAGACATACGTCGTGACCCCGTTGTCACGTGTCACGCCCACGACGCACCCCTCCAAATCCATCCTTTCTGTGTAAAGAAGGCAAGAGACACCCTATGCAAACTATCTAACCCATAATGCCCACGCACGAGGACACCTCAGTACATGCAAACCACGCATGCGTTATGATCTAGACACCTGTATCGGCAAAGGCAATGCTAGACTACTCCAACTCGCCCACACCAACAGACTATTTGGGGTGCGACACCCGACACCTTAATCCAATTATTACTTGCAACCCTCCATTACCCACTATGTTATTTGCAACTAACACACCGAGTTTGGTTAAGTTATATATTGCCCAGGACCTAGTGCTTCGGGAACACACGCATGCAGATCGTAATGCCCTACTTAGACCTCTCGAGTTATATTAATCATGCTTCACTTAGTCATGCCCAAACCAGAATAAAGACTTAGCTAGACATAAAATAAACAAACATGCAACAGTTAATCGAAACCATAATTAAACGGAGACAACTTACTATTGCTTGAATGAAATAAACGGCGAGCCCAAAGTGCCGCCAGCAAACATACGAAAAGCAAATAAATAAAAGTGTTTGCCCCGAAGAGACTTAATGTATGTGGTGGTGATGGTGATGATAATTCTGATGCTAAGAACTAAGAGAGTCGGAGCGAGAAAGAGCGGAAGAGACGCACAAGTCGCGCCTTCATCCATATATATAGGCCGAGAGAGACTGACGATGGTAATGGCCCATGGCCGGACAATCAGTGTGGTTTTTGTTGATCGGCAACTTTCCTTGCCCAAACGGATCTGGGATGATCTCCTCCTGATTTGTGGGATTTGGCACAAGATCCTTTCCAGATTTAGCGAGATTCACCCCGATCTCGCCAGATCTCGCCCATCACCTCTCTTCGGCTTCTCGCCCAACATCTCTCTTCATCTTCCTTGCCCAACATCTCTTTCTACTTCCTTCTTCCTTGCGCTTGCCCATCGCCTAGCCCCTGAGTCAGATTGCCCATTTCCGCCCGCCGCCCTCGCACCATTGTGTCCTCCTGCATACGAAACACAACAAGAAAGGCACAAAAGACCGATCTAGACCTGATAAGACACGTAAAAAGAGCACAAAACTTGGACTCACAAGAGTAGTAATTTTATATTTAATAGTTAAAAAAATATATTTAAAGGTATAAATAATGTGAAAATAGTCTATATCATGTTTAAAATGAATATATAAAAATTGAAAGGAGCTAAACATAGAAAAGAATGGTTTGTTTTTCTTTGCAATAAAAATATCAATTTTGATTATTTCGATGGACACATTAATTATTTTTTAAGCATATAGCACTAAGTTTCAATTTTTCATATTAAATTATTATTTATTATTAATTTTAATTGAAAATTTTATTTTATACTTTTTTAAAATTATGATTATTTGGATCTCAAATATCTTTTTGGACCCCCTGACCAAAATGTCTGGGTCCGTTACTACTTGTAAGGAAATTATGCATTTAATAGCGTCCTAGTTTGTGCGCCTGAAAATATGTCTTCGTACAAAAGACATATTTTTAAGATAATAAGTCTGATATGATCTCCATGTATGAAATCTTATTAATATTTCACCCCTTCATTTCCAAAGAATTACATGCTATTTGCTCTCAACATTTATACTTTGAAATCATTCATTTGATCGAAATCTGATTTGAGCATCGGAGTTGCTCCATGGAGAACCTTTCGGCTCTATTTTGTAGTCTCGTTGACGACCAAGCTTGTTGTGTTCATACCAATAGGACGGAGAGCTCGAAAACACCATTCTTCAATGAATCTACCTTCGCTTCATCGGATTCAATATAGACTTCTCTCTTTCTTGCCAGATTTCGAACAAAGGTGTAACAATGTATATATATACAATATTAAGAAAAAAAATGTAATTATGTATGGTATAGTAGCTGTTTATATTCTTTTTGTATCAAGGTAGTCATAGATAGGGGTGTAATCGAACTGAGTCGAGCCGAACATCATCGTGTTCAAGTTTGGTTTGTTTAGTATCGAGCCGAGTCTTGAGTTTTATTTATCGAATATTTCGAGCTCACGAGCTTTAATCGAACTCAAATAAACTTTCCAAATTTAGATATATTTTTAGAATATTGATTATTTTACCCATAATAACACAATATATTTATTGATTTCTTATAACAAATAAAAATAGTTAGAGACTTAATACAATAATTACTAATTATAGAAAGAAAATAATTATATCTAGTTAATAATTTTATATTTTCAAAGTAAATTAGTTAACGGACTTGTTCACGAGCTAACGAGCCGAATAATACCATGTTCAAGCTTGGTTTGTTTAGCTAACGAGCTTCACTAAACAAACTCGAACGAATTTTTATCGAACCGAGCTCCGAATAGCTCACGAATAGCTTGACTCATTTACAGCCCTAGTCATAGATGAATGGTTATGTATGGAATAATCTTTTCAGATTGGGAGTGAGTTCGTAATATTTGCAGATTTAACCGGAGGAGAAAAAAAAAACCATGGCGGTCGGCTATCAGCAATGGTGAAGTTGAACGGCGTGAATTAATCTAGGGTTTAGTAATTGTTTAGTTTGCTTGTATGAACATGGAATTAAGGGCTCATTTACTATGAGCATTGGTGGTGGTTGGACAAGAAAATTTATGGGTGCCGAGCTTATTTACCACTTTTTGTAAAAATAGGTGCAGTGTATATCCATTTGAAAATATGGGTGTAGTGTATACCCATTTAATTATTATAATATATTTTCATCTGAACACACACGAAAATATGTGCCCTGACCAACTGAATACACGAAAATATGTGCCTGACCACCCCTGACCAACTGAATACACGAAAATATGTGCCTGACCATCCGAAAATCTGTGCCCAGTCAAACACTTTAATTCAAAATTTTGGTTATAAAAAGTATCTCTCTCACTCTCTCTCTCACTCTCACTCTCACTCTCACTCTCTCTCTCTCTCTCAACTCCGGCTAACCCGCGGCTAACCCACCTCCGGCACACCACAGCGGACAACCCACCCCGGCGGCCCTCTCTTGTGCTAAGCCCACCGGCGGCGAACTCCGGCGGCCAACTCTCTCAAGCGCACCACCGCGGCCAACCCTCCCACGGCCAACCCTCCCGCTGCCAACCCACCCGGCGGCCAACCTCCTCGGCGGCCAACCCACCCGCGGCCAACCACCCTACGGTCAACCTCCCTACGGCCAACCTTCCCGGCGGCCAACCCCATCGGCGGCCAACCCTCCTCGACGGCCAACCCACCCCCTGGCCAACCCATCCCCTGCGGCCAACCTCCCACGGCGGCCAACCCACCTCACAAGCGGCCAACCCTCCTCGGCCAACCACCACCACCGGCAAGCCAACCCTGCTACCAACTATGGCATGTGTTTATTTTATTTTATTTTTGTTTATTTATATTATTATATTTTTGTTTATTATTTTTGTTCAAATGGATGCATATTTAAGTCTCTTTAGCCAAATAATTGATGAATTTTAGTACAAGAAATTAGACCCTTATATAGACGAATTGTTGATATTGCTTGATTTCTATTAACTTTATTTATTACTATTATTGAAAACAAAATAGACGTTATAGTAAAAATTGATAATTACTATTAAAATTGATAATATTTCAGTTAAATAGACGTTATGTAAAAATTGATAATTGATAATTACTATTAAAAATTGATAATCGATAATTACTATTAAAAATTGATAATTGATAATTACTATGTAAAAAGGCATAGAAAATAGACGTTAAAATTCATACTATTTCTGTTTTTATTGGAAAAACTAATATTACAAAATTATTTTATTTAACTTTTCATAATTAGATAGATATTTTTAAAAACATGTATGTCATCTTGAAAACAACAAATTCAAAAAACCATTATCACCAATCTGGACAAAATCTCGTATTCTATAATATATTTTATATTGTTGTATTTTGTTTATTTATATTGTTGTTTTGTATATTTTTGTTAATTATTATGATTTCAATTATAATTCCAATTATATGCTTTGTTAATTATATATTATTAATTATGTATTTATATGCTTTGTTAACTATATATTGTTAATTATGTATTTTCTATGCTTTGTTAACTATATATTGTTGTTGTCTATGCTTTATGAAATAATTCGAATATATGTGATAGGATATTAATTATGAATTTACATGAATTATTATGCTTTGTGAATCTATGCTTTGTGAATTTTACATTAATTCAATCTATGCTTTGTGAATTATTATGTATTGTTGTCTATGTCGTGAATTAATATATGTGAATTATAATTAGAATATATTGTTAATTATGTATTGATGTTAATTGACAATACATAATTATATCGACAAAAATTTACGATATTCAAATATTATTTAAATTTAGGATTATGAATTTTGCATGATATATTGACAAATATATTTCTTTTAGGTAGAAATTTTAGATAGTAAATTTTATATATGTAGTTGAAGGCGTTAGTCGATTAAAGTATAAATGAATAAGTTTAAGCTTGTTTTAAATTCCTAAATGTATATTTAAGTATATGATGATGATTTGGGAGTTTGGGATGAATTTGGATGAGTTTTGATTGATTTGGCAAATCATATTATAAACGCACTCACGAAATTTTGGTAGAATTGCTTATTAATAAGACGCTTTGAAATTATAAGCGTAAACCGTCGATAAGTAGTTAAATGATAAGTAAAGTTACTAAATTCAATGATAATCTTATGTTACAAGGATCAACAAATATATTTCTTTTAGGTAGAAATATCCACCAAGTAATTTTTAGGTAGAAATTTTCAATCCTTGATCTATGCTAACACACAAAGGTTGTCTAATGCGCTTTATTTCCTTGTAATTTTGTCATAGGGAACAAAAATTTCAATTCTATGTTAATCAAGACACAAAAAGTTCACCACCAATTTATATAATTTTGAATTAATTTCACAATATGTGTGAACACACTAATTGACATATTTCTTAATTAAGCATAGTTTATTATTTTTAATAAATAGGAAATCGAGTTCTTAAGGCCCGAGACCATCAATCGCCTATCCACAATTAGCACGCACTTCAAGCCCAATTATTTAAGAAGGGTCATACAGATTGAGAGATATAGGTGGTGAAGACCGTGATAGGTTTAGGCGAGGATGTTTCACCACTTTGTTGGTTGGGAACTCGGATCCAAGTCAAACATGAGTTTGCACCATATGGTATCCCGATGATTAGGCCCTCCTAGTCAAGATCGCGATATGGTTTTTATTAATGGGAGGACAATTTGTTTTTCCTTCGGATTTTGCGCCGTGACGGGTTTGAGTTTTGGGACGCCATCTTTCGATCCTCAAACCAGTACGATCCGCAATCCGCTGAGGTTTATCGAAGGTTTGTTGGTAGCGGAAGGACTAGTATAGAGAATCTAGGTGTGAGATTCTTTGATACGGATCGTCCGATTGATGATGTCAAGGTCATCTATATCTCCGCGGCCCACATCTTAGTTCTTTACGCATTCGCCTTGGTATCGACTTGCCACGACCGTGGATCCGTGGATTTGGGTCTTAGTCGACGATCCGGACGATTTGCCGATTTCCACGGGCTGCATATGCGTATCAAATTCTACAACACTACATGTGGAATATGAAGACCGGGCCAAATATCACTTCTACGGACCATCATGGGCATTATATATTTGGTCACTAGAGATAATCCCTGATCTTGCACGACGGTTGCAAAGTATGTCCGGAGGATGTGTATCCTAGATGCATGAGGTGGAAGTTCACGAAGATGATTGACGTGATACACGCCCCTGCTCGATCGTGAGGGCAACCGCTGTGGGGTTAGTCCCTGACGACTATGAGACGAGCATGCCAGACATACGTCATCTCTATATCCGGTGCACCGGGAGTGAACTACGGAGACCCGCTCCCATCTGTGCGCTGGGAACAACCCCGCCCGCACTAGACAAATTCGCTTCTAGAGCGTGGCCTTCATCGATGTGGGGTTAGTCGACGACCGCACGCAAAGACGAGGGCACGCATCGCTGTTGTTGAAGAGATTGATGAGGAGCCCGAGGAGGAGCTCGAGGAGCATGAGGAGCCACGACATCGATGCCCGGGGATAGAGCGTCGCCGGACGAGGGACGCCGATCCGATATAGGGGACGCAATCAGATACGGGAAGCGACGAGAGATACCACGCCTCTTCATCTAGCAGCGGTGAGCACCACAGACGCTCGAGTCGGAGGGATCGCCGCCGATCACGCATACGATCAATGATGTGGTTAGAGAATATTCATGACTCAAGACGGGTTTGAGTCTATGATAGAAGGGTGTCGATGTAGATGTTCGTGATAAGACTGAGGCATATACGCCGTCCGTCGTGGAACTATCCCACCGCGATGCGTGTGTGACGATCGTGACCGTGGCCTTCTACTGCACTCCTACATCGATGTACCCCACAGACTCTCTAGCAGATCCGGCGTCTCACGACACCACCGAGTATACACCTCATCGCCGCCTCACGGGAGTATGGATCTACCGATTCATTAGCCCATCACACGAGGATCCAGCCGTCATTCCATGCCGAGATGCCGAGACCATTGGTAAATTATCTTATTTTATATTATTGCATCATATTTGATATGTTTACTTTTTCTAACTCGCTGCTTTAACAAAAATTAGCCAACTCAGAGAAGCGAACGAGTAAGGTTCACGCGCTGACCGAGGTCACCAGACGTGAATAGCCCCGTGCCTCGTCCTATCCCCGATAGTGTATACGCTTATGAAGCTTTTCTCGAGGCGAGGACGGGTTCAAGTGATTATTAGAGACAGTGGATGCATGTCGACCTCTGTGATTTTGTTCGCATCGAAGACCCTACCGACGAGCTTGACGTGGGGTAAGTATCACTTATTTCTATTTCTATTTTCATATATGAAATCGTTATTTAAAAATAAATTATTTATTGCAGCTCTCGATTTGTACATGCCGCATCCGAGGACCGCATTAATAAACCAGAATGACTTGTTGGATGGGGTCAATGATTCGAGCACTATTATTTTGGACACCGATTTCTTTGTAAGTATATATTTCGTATTTTTATAGATGTGAATATATATGTATATATTTTTTATATATATTGAATTTTTATTTCTTGCTGAATAGTTGTACATTAGTCGAGAGTGGCTGCATATTTCTGAGCGTAGTCAAACGCGGCAGGATCTAGATCATGGTATATCTACGTGGGCTCCATCTGCTAATTGGTATCGGGCAGTCCGTGGTAGTAGCGGGGCCAAAGTCATGACCATGGCTTCTTTCGAATGTAACTTCTTTATACAATGACTAATTATAAAATATATTTTGTTTGTGCCTTTACAAAATCAATCTCTTTTACGTGTCATCATCCTTGTTTTAGCAGAGGTCGATCATTTTGGCTCGAATGCACATGACGGCGGGTGTGTGAAATGTTCGATCCGTACATTATTCATTAGACCCCGTGCGACAAGACGAGCGGTTGATGAATCGGATCGGCTTGAGGATGTTATTTACGCCTACTCGAACTCGCTGGTTTGAAGATAACAGACTCGGTGTTCATGCCTTCCGCGTGATCCGACGCTTACATTTCTCGCCTCCCGATGTACGCCAACAAGAAGACAACGCCGCCGAACGCATATGCATGTATGCCGAACGCCTCATTTCGGTTCCCTAGCATCCCGTGGGTAATGAGAATGTATATGCCACCGTAAAAAATAGCTTCTATATTTGAATTATGTGGACGAGAGTCATAGATAGAAAGTGTTAGAAACATGTTACTAATTATTATGTAATAACCTTTTGATTTGAGTGTATTTTCTTAAATATTGTAATATTTGTATTTGAGTATATTTTCTCGAAAATCATAATCACAACCCAATAAATTATATCATTCTATTAGTATACTTTTAGGTATATCAACCATTTATAATCACTTAACAACATATAATCTAATATCTTTGTCATCAAGTTTTCATTTCAACATAATATGTTTATAAAATTCAACTTTTCAGATTCTTAGTTCTCAACCTCAATTAAGCTTCATTACTCCTTACTTACATAATATGTTCACAATTCATAAGATATATGAAGAAGAACATTAAAAATCATAAAAGTATCATATGTGAGCTTAATCATCAATATTAACACAATATATTAACTTTAATATATATATATAGCAATTAAGCACCTAAACTAAAATTTTCAATTTCAACATATGAATTTAGAAAATTCTAGTAAATTCATAGAATGCTTAAATTATCATATTAAACTCATATATCAAGTTATGAATCAATATCTCATTCAATTAATGAGATGGTAAATAAGGACATGATTGTCGCGTGTGATCATGCGAACCACACAAGCCACACCTCCTACGCACGACTTGATCGCTGACCCCATCTCTCTCCACCGATCTTCGATGGGGACGCTCGGTTGATGACGATGGCGCCTAACTTTCGACGACCCGCCGGTTTGACCACAAAGCAGTGGCAATACTTCAACGGCTGCGACATCGGTAGGAAGCATCCAACCGGATTGGGGAACATGATTTACTCTGTATGAGTAGGCTGCATTAGCTTCTCGGCGTGGTAGTATTCTCCCACATAGCTGGAAATTTGGTCATCTTTATGCCGCACAAATTAAAATTCAATATAAAAACAATGATAAAGTTGTTAGTTATAAATCGCATACCGCACTAAAAAATTATATTTAGTATGTAGCTCCATACCGATAGCAAGAATCGCATGAGAACACGGATCGATCCATGTCCCACTCCAAGCACGAGCACGATTCCGCCCCGAGATTGACATTGAAGGTTTGGTTTCGCCCTGACTTTGAATGTGTCGTTACTTTTGGGCACTATAGTATACCGGCGTGATCTCTCCAGCCCGCCTGTATCTTGCGAACGCCTTCGTGGGTTAGGTCGTAGGTATGCTCGCCGCTTCAAGTCTTTGATCGAACCATTTTCTATGATATGACGAATCGCTCAACCATAGAGCAAATGGGCAATCGTCTTGCCCACAACAACCGAGCATTGAAGGACTCGGCAATGTTGGAAGTCAAAGGTATAGCGCCTCACAGTGGCACTTTGATCTCGCCCACTTCTCAACTCCTACCTGCAACTCGCCATATGCACCACCAAAGAGGTCTATCTTTAGCACGAGGGACTTTAACATGTTCATTGCTTTGTCAAACTCCGCCTCCCGATATATAATAAGCCGCCTTCCGTACAATGCCACCGACGGTTTCCCAAAAGGCGTGATTTTTTCAGCAGATGGTAGTAGCATAAGCCGTATGCCTCCCGGAAAGACATTTTCACAAAGATTGGATATACCGACGCATGCATCGGACACAATCAACGCCTCGAATTCGACCGGTAAGCGCTTCACGCGTTCTAGAAATCAAGTCCATGATAAATCATTCTCGATCGGACCAATTCCATAAGCCAATGGAAAATTGCTCGCTGTCAGCCCTTCGTAACAAAGAACAAACAATATACCCTTATTATGCCCTTCAAGCGCGTGTCATCCACAACAATAACAGGGCCTCATGCACAACATTTAACCGAGTCGGCCGGAACCGAAGCGCTACAAAAGGTGGCGAAAACGACCATCCGGTCCAATATCCGTGTCAATCAACGAACCGTGATTAGTTGTCTACAACATGTGAAGATAACCCTAAAGATCGATAGATTGTTCATACCCACCATATATCATCTCGATCGCCTATTACGAGCTCTCACCGCGACAAGATATGACGCCTGCGCGCCATACTCGCCAGAACTCGCCATAATTGATCTCGCTTAACGACTTCACCATCCTCGCGTATTTTCGCGCTATGTATGTTGCAATCACACGGGCTTTGACCTTGCGCTGCTTCGGTATTCACGAGATCATCTACACAGTGTACGGCATCAAACTTGCGCACAAACCAAAACCACCCCATTGCGATGCGCCGAATAAAACGGACACGATCACGATATCGCATTTGAACGTAATCCGGTCTCGATCCGATCGCGAATAACAAATTCGCTCTTTGTTCCACGTGCCACAACCCGATCGATATCTTAAGGTCCACCTTGTTGTCGAAGATGGAACCTTCGCCACTCATCGGGTTCGAATAGAGTCAAGAGGACTAGCAAAAGATTGTTCGAAGCCTCATGAGGAATAACAGGAGCTAGCCAATTGCTCATCTCTTCCATTTGTTCTACCTCGAGTCCCTCGGTTACCCCTTGCGTGTTGCTCTGCATAATCATCCCAAGCAATTTTTCTATTCCACCCTCTCGACGTATCCACGCATCAAATTCTACAAACGTGCGAGAGATCACATTTGCAGCCGCACGCTCCTCCTCCTCCTCCTCCTCTTCTTCATCAGACGATGTTTGTTCTTCACCGTCGACGACGATTCGCCATCATCACCGCCGTCAACGATCGCGTCACCCACTTCGCACATGTTGCGACACTTCGAGGTGTATTTTGCTCAAACCAATTATATGCTCCAAATTGTTGTGTGAATGACTCATCCAGATGAGTATTGTGAAGCGTAGTCATACGTTGTATCACGTGGTTGCTCAATGTGGCATATATGCTTCTGTTCTCGTTGGGGCCGACGCCCAGTATGTCACATACACCTCTGGTTGGGAATAAATCTCGCACAATCGAGCTAGCTGATCATCGGTAGTCAAAAGTGATTTGATAAGTCTACCACTTCGAGATCTCGATATATAATGTATTTGGTAGTCAAAAGAATTTGATCCCAGAAGGGAATTAATGCTTTCTTAACTCCCAAATAAGTGCATTATCATCCGAACAAAGGTATATGATGATGCACCGCAAGAGTTCAAACAATCATCCCAACATCCTCCATATCTAATGATAATATTCTTCCACCCCGACATCTAATTAAATCATACAAATGCACAATAATTAATTAAAAATTCATTAATTATAAAACAAACATCTAAAATAAATAATACAAATTAAATATAAAAACAGTAACATTGATCACGGATGTTTAATAATAAGAACAATAAATTATAAACTAAACTAAACTAAACTAAATGAAAATTTCAAAAATGAACGTGTATAAATCGTGATTCACCTAAACTAAATCAAATAATAATTCACATAAAATAAATAAATAATACAAATCAAATAATAATTCACATAAACTAAATAAATAATACAAATGCACAATAATGGACGTATAAATCTCTAAACTAAATAATAATTAAATATTATAATTCATCTGAACTGGACATAAACCATAATTCACCTAAACTAAATTAAATAATAATTCACCTAAATTAAACTAAATGTTATAAATTAAACTAAACTAAACTACGAGACCAACCCTACTAAACTAAACTAAATGAAAAATTCACCCTACCAACCCCTATCCCACTGGCTAAATAAAAATTCAAGTGTATTGTTGGGTATTTATAATAATTAAACTAAACTAAACTAAACTAAATTAAACCGCAAAACCATAATTTAATTCAACTACAAAATAATAAAATTTAATTTATCTTCACTACTCCCATGGCCAACCCCACCCCGCTGCCAACCCCACCCCCACAACCAACCCCACCCCAACCAACCCCACCCCACCCCACTGGCCAACCCCACCCCTCTGCCAACCCCACCACCACGCCAACCCCACCCCTCACCCCGTGGCCAACCCCACCCCTAACCCCACCCCCGCAACCAATCCCACCCCCACGGCCAACCCCACCAACGGCCAACCCCACCCCAAATGACCAACCCCACACCAACTATTAAACCGAAAATTCAACTACACTAAATTAAACTAAACTAAACTAAAATTAAACTAAACTAAACTATTTAATTCATCTAAAATTTTAATTAATTATTCATACAAATGCACAATGGTTATACGATGCCCTAAATAATTATTAATTGAAATTAATTAAAATTCACCAAAATTCATCTAACAATAATTAAGGAATCATATATATAACAAATACATCAAAATATTGAAATTACCTTTATAATCCAATCGAGCGAGAGCGAGAGCGAGAAAAGAATTCGGGGAGCGAGAGCGAGAAAGAATGAGCGAGAAAAAGAATTCGAGAGAGCGAGAGCGAGAAAAGAATTCAAAGAACTAAAAGAATGAGAAAAGAATGAAATATATAGGTAGAATGGTGAATTAAATTCAACGTAAATATTTGTTGGCATAGTTGTTTAGTTGTTGTGTTGATGATCAAGTAAATTCATCGATGAAAAGTTGTTGACTAAGTAAATTAAGTTGTTGATCAAGTAAATCATTACAAAAAGCGGTGAAAAGTTGTTGACCATTAGTTGGTCATTTAATTTACAAAACCGGTTGGTTTATATCGTTCTTTAATTTTCATCTCTATCATATAATTAATAATTAATAATTAATAATCAAATTAATTTATAATTAATTTATAATTAATTAATAAATTCAGATAATTAATAATTAATAATTAATGATATAGATTTAAATTTATAAATAATTAATAAAATTAGCGGCAAACCAAATGCCCAACCCACTCACGGCCACCAACCCCTAGGCGCGGCTAACCCTCCCTCAGGCTAACCCCTGGCCAACCCACCCATCCCACGGCCAACCCCTACGGCCAACCCCACCCCACGGCCAACCCACCCCACCCGCCAACCCCATCCCCACGGCCAACCCACCCCACCGCGGCCAACCCCACCCCTACCAACCCCACCCCACCGCCAACCCCATCCCCACGCCAACCCACCCCACCACGGCCAATCCCACCCCACCGCCAACCCCACCCCACTGGCCAACCCACCCCACCGCCAACCCACCCACCGCCAACCCCATCCCCACTGGCCAACCCACCCCACCACGGCCAACCCCACCCAAGGCGGCTAACCCACCCCTGCCAACCCCACACCCGGATCATTTAATTTAATTTAATTTAATTTGTACAATTTAATTTAATTTAATTTAATTTAATTTTTACAGAGAATTATAACTTTAGTTTAATTTAATTTGTAAATTAAATTAAATTAAATTAAATTAACGGTTTTTGATTTGATTGATATTTGAAATGATTGTGTTTTTTCAAGTCGTTGAAAATATATTTAAAAATGAAATGGGTATAGACGGCATTGTTTTTTTGAGATTGGATATATACTGATTCAAGTTTTTAAAAAAAGTGTATTTCCATATATTTCCACAAAATTTATTGGCGTTGGCCCTACTTCATTTTTCAATTTTTATTTGGCAACTTGTTATTTCATTTGGTATTTAATTTATTTAATGTTAGCATTTTAGAATTTATACATTGCAATCTTAATGAACAAATTCGGGTACATACATTACATGTTGGTTGATACATGTGAATATCTTTCGAGAGTCCGAGACACAGTTTGGTATATCTGTATATTTTCGAATCTATCATATTGAAACTAATAAATACTAATTCAAAACTGATAAACCCTAATTGATTTGACGTGGTTGCAACTTGAACTGTCGCGAAAGCATAACTTTGCAATGTGAAATCAATATTAATGTATTTGGGAATTGGTTTGAGGGTTTTGTAATTAAGTCAAGAGAATTCAAATCTTTATCTTAATTCTAACAGACAATGATCGGATCGATCAGTAGGAACAAACATTGCAAGAAAAGACACTTGACATCTTTTACAAATTTAACTCAATTAATTAAGAATTAATTGATTTAGTATAAAGAGTTCACTTTCTCCATACTGATATAGATGAGGGTCAAAATTGCAATTCATGATTATTTTTTGAACACGTAATAAAAGTCGTAAACAAAACCACGTTGATGCAGACTGCAAACTGTGGCAAGACAAAGACCAACTGCAAGAGGTAGAAACGCATGACATACGATACTGTATTAATGTAGTAATAAAATATTTGATGGAAATAAATGTGGAGATTTGGGGTCTGTGCCAAAGCAGTAATAGCTTATAGGTCTAGGGTTATGGCACGCCACCATTGTACTTTGCTTTTTCCTCTGCTAAGATATCTCGTTGTAATTTGCATCTCTTTACAATATCCTCACGCATGTCAAAACTGTCAATCAATTCCCTTACTACGCCGACAACAACTATACATATTTCTTATTTTCTTGTTCTAAAGATATTATTTTTTCTTACATAACCTTATAGGAGTTTTGGAATAGGTCAAAACTTGTATATCAATGAAATAGAATTTTACTCTTGTTATTATTAATTATTGTAGGAAATGTTGAAAAGGTAAGTATTTGTATTAATAATAAGAGTAAAACAGGAATCCCAGCTTAATGGTAAAATGTGTTTTTATTGAAAACAAATGTCACATATTTAAATTCTATTAATACTTTTATAAGTCTGAATATGTTATATCTAATTTTTCAAATATAATTTATCCATCCTATATGATATGTAAATATATAATTTGATTTGCTCGATTATGTAAGGCGAAGGCTAAACTTGAACACCCTATTTCTAAATTTTGAAACTTAGCTATATATATAAGGCTTATCCGGTAAAACTTACAAGTAATCAAATATGAAAATAACAACTAGGATTGTTGTTTCCATTATGAAAACTCAAACTGTGTGATTGAATAAATTCTTTTCTATCTGTAGATCTCAATCAAGGGTTCCTTCCTTTCTCTTCTTCAATTTATGATTCATATTTTTGATAGAGAAATCTTTGACTAAAGATACAACTAGATACGTGATAATCAAAATATGATTGTTAGAGTTGGTGTTTAATTGATTTATTTATTTTTCAGAATTTTGCTTAACATGCATGATATTATGATATTATTGGCGCAGTGTATATATATAGTGTCTGTTGGAGTGGGGGTCCCCTAAGAGGGATGCATGATGTGGCGATGTATTATTATGGAAAAAAGCGTAGTTCCACAGTAGCCGTACGATTCGGTATCGGAGTTCCTGAAGAATGGGGCTGTCATAGTACATTAGGAGATCACTCTTTTGATTGCTACAATATCTGATGAATGTCTTTTTCACTACAACTACCCTAATTTTGGGGTTGCCATATATATGTTGTCACACTTAAAAGATGTTGTCTCATGTCCAAATGTTATCCCGTGCTACATGCATAATTTTATTCAATTAAATTCAATGATAATTTTATTTATTGTAAGTAAAAAAATTTAATTGATAAATTAATTTTTTTATTTAATATAAATGATATTTTCTCTATCTACTAAAACTTTTAACTCCATCCGTCCATTAAATTCGTGTATTTAATTCTATTTTGATCCATCCATAAAAAATATTCACTTTTTTTTTTGGAAACATCAACTTTACATTTTTACCCTAAACCTATCTACTTATTTACAAAAAAAACACATATGACCCACTTTTTACACTCATAATCTATTAATATATTCATTTATTATCCTCATTGCACATCTTTTTATACTCACTTACTTTACATTCATTACAATTTATTAAAATTCGTGCCACCAAAATCAATGAATGACATTGATTTTGGTGGACGGAGGAGTATTATTTTTAGTGCACAAATTTTAATAAATTATATTGAGTGAAAAATGAGGATTTTACATTACAGGTGTAAAAAAATATCCAAAAAAAAATATAAACTTTTGACGAACGAAGTAAAAAGAAATTAAATGTAAATTTTCAGTGAACGATAAGAATACTTTTTTTTGAATAATTGACACTTCATAAGAGTTTTTATGACTTGAGAATTATTATATTGAATACTCATATACATCTTCATAGATAGTATAATACATGTTTGGATTGTTGGGAGATTCCACCTATAAACCATGTAAATATAATGTACTTTTTTTTTTAATTTTAATATATTATGATTTAGCTTAATTTTTAATTATTAACTATGTTTCACCAATCCAATCAGCATACTATTTTCTATATTAATTTACAATTTTTAGTTAAAATGATTATTTTTGGTTGATAATTTCAAAATAAAGTTATATATATTTAAAAATTTCAGTTTGGGTCATAATAATAATAATAATAGTGGGACACGAATGATTCAAAACTTTAATGAGATATTTAATTATCTACTCATTATGTGAAATTACACGATACAAAGAGGACTTATACGTATTAACATCTAATTCATCTTCAATTACGTTACTTATCCACTAAACAAATCCCTTGTTTCAAAAGATGAAGTTCTCCTCCGAGTCCCACACCCCGGTCCTATGAGAATGTGAGAGATAATCACGATGATTCAACAGTTAAAAAATTCCGAATACTTTGCTTAATTCCCACATTGAATCACACTACACGAATCCTTATTCAAGACAATTCAAAATGTTTTCTTGAATTAGTTTGAACTTTAAGGGGTGTTTACTATTGATTATTAGTTTAGATAGATAAAGATAGTATACATTAATCAATTATTTACTAAAATGAGTTGAAACTTTAGAATATCCTAGATCATTTATCATTATAATTTAAGCTAACATGTTTGATTCATATACAATTGAAAAGTGTAGAATTCATAAAAAATCTAAATAATAAAACATAAAAACTTAATTATATACTCCCTCCGTCCCCCAAAACCGTTCATTGATTTTAGCATGAGTTTTAATAAATTGTAATGAGTGTAAAGTAAGTGGGTATAAAAATGTGGGCTATGAGTAGAGCTGGCAAAGTAGCGGGTCGGGCCGACCCGACCCCGGGCTCGTCTGACTTTTAAGTTTTTCGGGCCGGGTCGGGCTTAAAAATATGAGGCCCAAACCAACCCCGGGCGGGCTTTCGGGTGGACGGGCTTTTTTTTAGATAATTTTTTATTTTTTTTAATATATAAAATTAATATTTTAAATTTAATAAAAAACTACTTAATTAAGATCTCATAACTCCTTAACTTAAATAAAGAATCAGTGATGAGAATATTTTGAGCTTACTTATTCTTATGATAATGCTTCTTGTATATCTTGACTTATTTATGTATTCATGCGATGGTATTGTAATGCAGTATAATTTTAATTCTCTAATTTAAGGAGAAAAAATTAGTAATTACAAATCAAAGATAAATTATATTATTAAACGTGAATCCAACTTATACGCATAAAATAATAGAATAAAATAAATTAATTATAATGTATATATTTAAGAATCAAGGATTCAAAATAGATTTTACATACTATAAGATCATTAATCATCAATGTATATATTTTTGGAGATCATTTCTTTTAGGAATTATTTTTGAATGATTTATGAGGTTATTATTTTTTCTAGAATTTATTTTCCTGATCAGTATGTGAATTAGTAAGAAAATTGTTACTATAAAAATAAATAATTATATAAAATATAATTAATATTATAAAAAAATTATAAATATATATATTTAATAGAAATCAGACGTGCTTTTTTAGCCCAAAACCCCGGGCTTTTTTGGTCCAAAGCCCGGTAGGCCCGGGGGTTTTTTCGAACGGGCTTTTTAGGCTCGGTTTTTTTCGGGTCTTTAATTTTGAAGCCCAAATCGGCCCAAACCCCGGATATCCCGGGTGAGCTTTTCTTGCCGGGCTTATTTTACCGGCTCTATATGAGGATAATAAATGAATATATTAATGGATAGTGTGTGTAAAAAAATGGGCCATAAATGATTTTTTTGTAAATAAGTAGATAAGTTTATGGTAAAAATATGAAGTTGATGTTTCTAAAAAAAAAATGAATATTTTTTATGGACGGATCAAAATGAAATTAAATAAATATATTTGATGGACGGATGAAGTATATATTATTTTTAAATAGTATGAAAAAACTTTAACAGAGTGCCACTGAGGCCCCATCTATCACACTATTTGAACATAAATTAATAAACTACTTGCAGGAATAATTAATTTGATGCCTACTAGTATAATTTAAATATCCAACCATCTCGCTAATAATTAGTAAGACATCATTTTTAATATTCTATACCCATACTTCAATTCATCAATACATACGATATATATGCGACGTAAAAACGTATAATGCGAAGCTGTCCAAAAGTAATCTAGTTACTTGCAGGTTCCAATTTCCATATCCGACCAAAATCTTAATTATGTGTGTGCTGTATATAAGCTGTTTAATGTTATTTGTCGTAATGAAAAGGAAGTTTTCAAATATATAAGTGGTCTGAAAGCAGTTAATTTAAGTTCTGATAAATATGTGGGTGGTGACGACGTTAATGGTGGAAACAGTAGGAGCTCAAACATCGATGAAAAATTAAACATAACCACGTGAAAATTGCAGTAATTTTCACAGCACATATTTCGCGTCGTTGGTAGAACCTACCACTCCCTTCCATTGCAATTTGCGTGGAATTGAACATCTGTTGCACTGTACATATATAGAGAGAAGATGACGACATAATAAATATTGGGAAACAAAAACACAGAATTTATTAAAGCACACAACACCGACTTATTCGATTCATCCAGAACATGAATTCGTGAAATATAAAACATTACACAAATATTAAGGGGTAATACATAAAAGTATCCATTTTATTTATCCCATCTACATTTTATATTCAATTTTAAAATGCTACGTTCTATACCTATTATTATTATTGAAAATTCAACATATTTGATCTCGTTGAAAAAAATATCAATTATGTAAATAAACGTTTTTATTCCACATCATTATTTGAGAACGTATTTCAAGATGTGAAATACGGTATTCGTTATTTATGATGGTTTTCTAATTTAAAATGATCACTGTACAAGAAGATAAATTCGTACAATAAAAGAAGATCCGTGAATTATATTGTTATTTTTGATGTAGATTGGGCTGAGACGTGGATTATCATATATGAGATGAAGATCTACTCAACAAGGAAAGACTATCTATAAGAAAAATCCTTCTACAAGTCAAAGATATATTTCAACAAAGAAATTATTATTTGGGTTGCAAGAGAAAATATAGGGTTTGAAGACTATATAAGAATACTTACTTTCGTTCAGAAAGATGGAGAAGTTTGTGCTGAATTGGTCTCGCACAATGTAGTTTCGAGAATCTTTTGTTCCTGCTAGGTGTGTCCCAGGATGTGCTACCAATGGTATCGTTCCTGGTACTTGTTCAAATATTTGTTCTAGCAGAAGAGTGTTTGTGAGGAAAACACTATCGAACATTCATTGTAAAATAGTTGTAATATTCTTGTTTATTGGTCGTTTAGTATAAGGTTTTGTTGTAACGGACCGTGTTCACGTCCAAGTTTTGTGTGGTGCAACACTTCTAATATTTCATTATGGGTGGAGATTTGGAAAATTTCATAGGCGGTGTACAAGGAATTCTTATTGTGTAAATCATTTTATAATTTATCTTCATGTAGTGAATTATTTCCCCTATACGAGCCCTTCCAGATGTAGGTGGTTCACCGAACTGAGTAACCATATCGTATGTTGTATTATTGCTTTTACTTGTTTGTATTTGTGTGAATGTTCTTCTCGCACATAGCACTCTCTGCATTACACATCTCATCACATGTTCCACGGATCAGTCATTTTTCCATACCTTTTGTCCAAAGTTGAGTTATTTTCACCTCAAATTTGGTTGTGGACAAATTTTTCTTTATGCATCAATTTGCTTGTTCATATTTGCTTCTAAAATTGGAAAAGAGCTTAAGTTTTTATTAAAATTATAATTTATTTAATATTTTAACTATTTTCCTGACCCTTAAAAGAGTCGCACTCGAATATCTACGCAAGTTAGCATAGTCTTTTGCTAAATTAAAAATAATGGATCTAAAGTTGAACCATGCGATTCCAGAAGAAGAACCACAGATACCACGATAAGGAAACTCACATGTAAGACCATAAGAATACAACCGGAGGTACGTAGTTGGATAATGAATTGATGTAGAGTTTGCAGCAGCAAGAGTTGAAATCAAAATAATGAGGTAAAGTCAAAAAATGCAAGGCGCACCTATTAGAAATTCTACCTTGGAGCCTATTATTCAATTTGGATTAATGCTTAATGGGTCCCGCTTGATACGTACTGTGTATGGGGATAGGAGGATACAACAGTTAGACAAATTTAAAACTTTTTATGACAAGATCGACCGATTCTTGACAGCAGACTAGTCGTGTTATTGGCGATCATGTGTTATTGGTAGTCAATCATCACGCCGCTTTAAATAAGAAATATATTGTACCGAGTTATATCGGTTAGTAAACCTACTGACTGCTAAGGCAACAAGCCAGTTGAACTAATAACTGATGTACATGCAAATTGTGGTGGTTATTAGATTTGCCTTAGTGAAAACAGAGATTCAATTTTAAACACTTAGTCGAATATTGATTAGTCGGTTTTTAGTTTATATATCTTGAGTATCAAAGTGATACTGATAGAGAGTTTTAAAATAATATTGTGATGTTTTGTCTGTTGATGGTAGTTCAATAACATGCAATATTAAAGCAGAGCTGAAAGTAAATAACACGTCGAGTCTTACGTGGTTTGGAAAGATCAACTCCTACATCCACGGACTGATTACCTAGTCAATCCACTAACTTAGGATTGGTCTTGTTTATGGGTACAAGAGTAAACCTAAATACTAAGATCACCTTATAGTATCCTGCATAACTTGGCATTCATCCTACGCTTGTTGGTACTAGGAACCAATAACTACTTTCAGTACGTAGTCGACTTAACCTCTAGCTTGCGGGAGCTAGAAGTCAAGTTTTCAGCAACTGACACTTTGTTGCTTACTTACTCAAACTTCTACTCAACTATTAGGGGGGGAGGGTTGTAGAGTGGTTTTCTAACTAGGGATCTGAGTTATCACAGACGATAAACTCAAGATGTCTATGCTTAAGATATACAAGGTGAATATTCTAGACGTAAGAAAGTATATGTTGAAGTCTCGAGCTGATAAGTATATGTGAGCTTTTGAGATTTAATGATACAATGATTACTTCCTTCTTCGAAATCGTTGTTTGATTGGTTTGAGCTTGAATGCTTTGAGATTTCAATTGTGCAGTGTTTCGATGACCTTCAAATGTTGGATTCTGCATATATATATATATATATATATATATATATATATAAAAGAATAAGAATAGAGCCATTGGAGTGACTACCATTCAAAACCTTCTATTTGTTGTCTGAATTCTTCCCTTTGAGAATCCTCATATGTCTTCTGACAAAGGTCGCATCATCGTACACTATAACTCTGCAACTCTGAAAATGTGGAATGACATGTCAGGATCGTCTGCATATATGCTACTACACGTGGCGAGTCAAACATTCAAGGCTGAAATCCTTCCGTATTTCTTCAGTTGAGTTGACTCTATGTTTTGTCAGCATTGACTTTAGGTTGGGTTAGTCGAGACCGCATCTCATTTTCATCAACAATCTGGACTCCATCTTCTGTCAGCTTACAACTTCTAAGTCAGTATGATGTTAGTCAAACATAGATGTTGATAGTCAACTTTGACCTTTTATCTGCCAGCTTTGATTTGATATAGCCAGCATTGACTACTTGTCTCCAGCTTTTACTATCTATAGACAGCTTTGACTCATGGGAGTCAGCTTTGACTTCTGGTATCTAACTCTGACTGCTGGTACCCAGCTTTGACTTCCGCAAGACAGTTTGCTGCCTGATATGACACTTAGTCATATCCTGACTCCTTCTCGTCCATCAGCGATGAGCTTCAGTCTTCGATCTTCAGGTTTGAGTCTTCGATTTCGGGTAGAGGAATGATATAATCTGCTTAGCACATAGATTCCCCCGAAATGGTTCCTAATACTAAATAACATGATTTGATATACTTTTATAGTTGATTACAATATCAATTGGTGTATTTACTCCTTCTCCAAGTGCAGATTTCATCACTAACTGGACTACTTCAATATGAATCCATTCCATCGTGTTGGCGATTCCGAGCTTCATATTTGTAGATCATATCTTCTGTCACTTGCTGGTATCAGTTAGATCTCGACCGATTCTCAGAAAGCTCATATGGAAATGACATCTCACTCCTCGTGACTCCGTAGACGACGTTGTGCCTCATTTTCTTTAGACTTAAGTTCCTTATAACATAGTCTATATTTCATGCTGCTGAAAAACCCTGGTATTTTTTATACCCATGGTTTTATTCATGATCTTGTCCATCAATTTTCGCAATATGATGATTCAGCTAGTAAATCCTAGCTCATCTTTGTGCTCCTGATGATGTGTTTCTCCTCCAGTTGGAATCTAATTCTGAATATCTATCATATTCTTATTCTTCAGTGAAGATTTCTTCTTGTTCATATATATTCTCATCTGAGGGTATATCTTCAAATTGGTAAACTTGTACTAATTCCTAGTAGTAAACGACATCCTCGATGTCTGGTGTAGACTGAAATATGCGTGTTCATCTTTGCTTGTTTTCTGGGCAATTTGTAGAGATATGTCCCTTTACACCGCATGTCCAGGAGTTGCAATCTTTAAAACTTTCATTTGCTCTAATATAAGCTCGCCTAAATGTCATATTTGTAGGGGCTCGTCCTTGAGAACTAGATCCCTAAGGTTGATACTGCATTCTTATTGGTCCGCTCCTCTACCCAGATTTATAATATCCGATTTTCTATCGCGACTATATCGTCCTTGGCCTCCAAAAACTTCTCATTTCTTTCCTTACTTTGTTATAGGACTGGAATCTATTACTTTTTCTTTTGTTTTAATATGATGATTCTCCTCCAATTTATGTTGGAAGATCTATCATATAACAAATCAGTGGGGTTGATTTGTTGATTTTTTTCAATTTCTTGAGATTTCTATTGGTGATTGCTTGTTGACACCAATATGAAAGCTTCCTATGGACATAAGACATTCTTCTTGATATGTTGTCATTATATGCTCATGGTTTGTAATCCCCGATTAACATATCTCTCCATGGGCTGGGAAACTTCAGGAAAAATAATTCTTTTGCAACATCTTCATTGGCCGCACTAAGATGTTGATATTTGGAAAATAGCTGAAGAAATTTATTGAACGCCCTTTGTTCCAAGACCACCAGTCTTAGATTGTATAATTCCCACAAATACTTCTTCCTCTTATCTTCATTATAGCATTCAAAGTATCATTCTCCGATGAAATAGATTTTGAAGGTATCTGCCATGCACTTTACTAGGTCATTGTAAAGGTCATTTGTGAAGACTTCTAACTTTTGTTCAACTGATCAGTACTCCCAATATTGTTTTACTATTCCTGCCAAAGTGGCTTCAAGGATCTTAACAAATGAGAGTTTTTCAAGATCTAATGTTGTTGTTGTAACAATCATGGATACGGTCCATTCATCTATGATTTCCTCCCAAACTTTGAAATTGACTTTGTCAAGATTGAGCGTAAATCCATAGGGATGAATTGGCTCCAATGTGTCTTTCCTGACAGGTGTAAACTGCATTCTTGGTATTTGTCTCCTTCCTCGTAATCTGTTTTGGTTTTTTCTGCTGCAAATTATGCATCAGGTCCTTAGCCAGCTTCGTATTGTCATCTCAACCCCATGAGATCAACATACGGCATTCCTTGTGGTAGGATTTGTGGCTTCTCTTTTGAGATATCTTGGTTCATCTTTAGATCAATCATCTTGAGATTAGCAAATAATTCTGCTAACTACTGCAACTCGTTTAATCCTACTCTTGCAAGGGTATTCATTTTCAATTTTCAAGAATCAAATTATTCTTTCGGATCGAGCTTTGTTGTCGATCGTTTCCATGGATGAAAATTGGTTTCCCCACATGTGTTTTCTGACAATTTTATGGCCTGCTTCTCTTTCCTGGCCATCAACTTTCTTCTGGATACTTTGTAATAGGATGAGAATCTCCCCATGCTGCATGGATATCATGCTTAGCTCATGCGGTACACCATATAGGTTGTTGTCGTAGTATTGCACCGTCTTCTGGATCTCTATTAATTCCAAAACTTATAGCAGATGTTGCTTCTTTGTCTTTTGACTCCATCAACCTGTGGGGTCGATGGCAATTATCTCGTAAAATTATTAATGCCTGCTTGAGTTGGGCATTGATCGTAACTTGTTCCTCAGCTCTCCTCAAATTTGTGTGGATAGCTCGAATATCTTGTTATGCTTTATTGTTTTGAACATATCATTCAAAACTGGCTTCAGTCCTTCTAATAATACTTCTTAGATGTTCCTTTTTCTCTCCATTTTTTGGAGAAAAAACATGTGTGCTCGCATCTCGGGATAAGGGTCCGGATCTATTTTTTCTCTTGGAGTCTCCTCCATTATGATAACACTTAATATATTAAATATTTATATTTTCTCAATAAAAACCTGACTCTAATACCATTTTAAAAGCATAGGATCACAAAACTCTAAGTACAGGAAATATATTGTCCATAGCCAAAAAAGTGTGCTCTTAGGCAAATTGGAAAATTTAAAGGGTAAGGAAAATATTTGGGAATTTTTTGCTTGGTTTTATAAGAAAGATTAAATCTTACATATGTATTATGATCTTGGTATTTTATGGTATAAACACTTAAATTTTGTCTTCAAGTTCCGAACTTGTATTTTTATTAATTAATTAGAGTAATTACAAGAATAGTTAGAAAGTGTAATATGATCGATTTTTAGTAAGGAAAAATTTAAATTCATAACATTAACCTGTCGCACTTATTACAATGGATAGAACTAGAGTTGTGAAAAGGAATAGGTCGGACTTATTAGTAAAATAAATTTAAAATTCATAACATTCACTTGATATGCTTATTATAATGGATAATACTAGAGCTATCAAATGGGTCGGGTTCGAGCCTGCCCAATTCAAGCCAACGACCTAAGTAGATGAATTTGACCGGCGTCTGACAAGCCTGAAAGGAATTGGACTCCAAATATTCCAACCCAACCTCATCTGAGTTATCGGGTCATCGGGCCAATTGGTCGAACTCGATTTTTTTAATAAAAAAATCACATTAACTATTAAAAACTAGATAAAATAAATATTAGATATATAATTTCAATAATCAAATAGTCAATCCTAAACTCCTATGTCCTAACTAATAAGTTATCATCTAGAAACTAGAAAAGATTATAGTAACTACGTTAGTACTGCCTTTCTTGGAATATTTAACTTTCTGAATGGTTTAAAAAGAGCCCATCTTTTCTTTTCATTAAATAAAGAAGTTTTTTAAGAATAAGTATTTTTTTAAGAAAAAGACAATAAAAACAAAACTATGATAAAGTAGATGATGACAGTATTCCATTATTGTCTATTGATTTGCTGCTTAGGGTGCATTGATCCTAACATTTGTATTACGTGGTAAATTGAAGTTTTATAAATTCCCTACACTTTTGATTGATTATAACTTTTGCTGTGTTCGCAATTTATACATTTATTTAAGTAGATACTTAAACTTTAACTATTATACTAAGTACTAAGTAGTAAATACTATTAGGAAGACAAAATTTCATAATTAAAAATCCCAAATATAAGAGTTTACAAATTACATTCGGCCAAATTATCCCAGACGTCTCGAGCTTTTATAGGTCCGACGGCTCAATGGGCGATGTGTCAGGCCATTTAGGCCTGAAATTTTTCAGACTGCTATTTCTATAATCCAACTTGATCCAAACTTCGGGTAGGCTGGTCGAACTGATTTTGACAGCTCTAGATAGAACCTCTATAGATATACTATTAAGTCTTTGAAAATTCGGTCATTTTGTTGTTAATGAATTGCATGTCCTCGTACAATTCATTAAAACTCAAAACATGCATGACAGCTTCTAGCAAGCCAAGAACATAATCCTGCAGCCAGGGGCGGACCCAGGGACGGGGCATTGGGCCCTCCTGAACTTTTAGAAAAAAAATAGAGACATATTAGTAATTTCATATAAATACGTTTATCTATAATTATATATATTGTTTATTTCATTAAAGAACATGTTAGCGTAGCGGTAGACTGCCACTGCTTGCAACACTTAAATAGTCCAAATTGATTTTTTACTTAACAAAGGTATAAAATTCATAATGCATGTATGTTTTTTTAAATGTTTTTATTTGATAAGTTCCATATATATATATATATATATATAGATTAGGGATCAAATAGACTAGTAGTGATAGATGTGTAGACTCAATCTCGTCCACTCATCTCATAGATCCTATGGCTGAGATTTTTCGAACTTTTAAGCTTAATTTCGCTGATTTTCGCTAATTAATGGTAGATTAGTAATTTGATTTGTTAGGTGATTGCGAAAACAAAAATGCATGCATTTGAACATAATAATGCATTCAAATGAATAAAAATGCATGCATTTGAACATAATAATGCATGATGTTCAAGCTCACGCCAAAGACGCGGGCGCGCCAACAGACGCTGCGTTTCGCGCCAATAGCATGGGCACACCCAGCAGGCGTCGTGTTTCGCCGCGCCCGTTGGCCTGCATTTTTACGTTTTGTTAAATGCATTGACATGTTTTGATCAATGCATGGACGTGCTTTGTTCAATGCATGGACATGCTTTGTTCAATGCATATTTATGTTTTGTGGCAAATGCAGTTTTATGCTTTGTTTAATGCATTGTCATGTTTTGTTCAATGCAGTTTCATGTTTTGTTCAATGCATTTTTATGGTTTCGACAGAAAATATCTCATTCATCCTTCTATGTCAATTCCGTCGTCTCTTTCTTTGATTACCGGCGAATTCGCCGTGAAACACCGCCGTAGCCATCATATTTCTCGATTCTTCAATCATCTATCAAATTTATCTTCTGTTTTTTCTCAAAATCCATCGATTTTGTTCTCAATTTTTTTTTCTTCTTTTTCTTTCTTTCAAAATCTATTGTTTGTTGTTGTTTGTTTATATTGTTGATGTTCGTCGATCTTGCCGCCGCCGCCGCCGCCATCGTCCCGCCGTTGCCGCCGCCGTCCGCCTCGCCGCCGCTGCCACCAAGGAGGAGAAGAAGGTTGATTTGATTTGTTCCATTTTGTCCCTTGCGAAAATTAAAAGAAAAGGAAAAAAATGAGCTGCCACGTGTCACTTGTGGTGCGCCACGTGTTCAAAATGTGTGGTCAGATTGAGTCTACATACTATCCTAATCGGATAGGATTTAACCCAACCATATATATATATATATATAATATTGGTTTTTAGAATACTTTTTTGTAGCGGTTGATCGAATATTTATCAGAATATTCTGTTGTCTGCACAACAAATTAACTTCAAACGAATCGTCGCAATTGACTATAGTTTGGATTAAATACATAAAAAACTGAACAATTTAGTTAGTCACTGTGCAAATAAATAAATAAAAGATAAATTCATTCTTTTGGAAGAATTTTTTCCAAAGTTTACATATGGATTTGAAACACATTTATTTATTTTTGGAGAGAGACAGAAGGACAAGTTCTGTAGCCTGATCAAGTGATCATACTATATCAACAGGACCGTTGACAATGAATTGTGTGCATGGCATAAATAAATAGTGGCTGCCAAAGTCGACCTAATTTAAATCCACCCTAATTTATTTTTAGATGTTTAACAATTCAATCTTTTTGCCATGCACATATATCAATCCCGCGTAGTAATAATAATAATAATAATAATAATCCTAATTATTATTATTATTATTATTATTATTATTATTATTATTATTATTATTATTATTATTATTATTATTATTATTATTATTATTATTATTTATGTTAAAAATTAATATTTCAATTAAACAACCATAAACTGAAACAATTACCAAATGTCCAAAACTTTAAAAAAATTGCATAACCATAACAAAATAAAAACAAGATATTTCATTATCACATGCAATCTGATATAAGTCGATCACAAATTAGACATTATTTTTTGCTTGAAACACAAGAACTTAGGTAGGGTTGACACTACTTAATGTCGTGTCTTCTCGCAGGTCGATCCGGTCTGATTCAATTCGGTCTATAAATTTATCATTATATCATTTATTGTGAATAAATGTATAAGAATGAGCAACATGAGCCTAAGCCTATCCAACTCAATCGAACACGTTCACTTGTATCACTTGTCAAAAACGCATCACTTTCTTCAATAAATTTATCATTTTCTCGCAATAAATCGGTAATTGTATTATTTGCTTTAAGTAAATGTATCACTTATCTTGAATAAACCGATCATCTTCTCACTTACTACAAATACATATATTATTTATTCTAAATAAATATATCATTTATGAATTGATATATTAATATTAACGAATCATGACTTGAACCAAATCAATTCGCAAGAGACCCTGGCCTTGAGTAGGGACGTCCCTATATGAGTGTCCCCCTATTTGAAATCGATTTGATCTGATAAAAATTTGTGATCCTCTTCTGCGTTACCGGCAAACCTAGTAATGGCACAAAACTTTTGTCTGGTTCCCAAAAGGAGCGGCGCCGGAATTCATATGACCTAATTAAGAATGTATTAAATCATTTATTTATTGCTTCCAAAACCGACCCATCATCAACCTATGGTACTGTTTCATTTAAATTCTTGTTGACAAATTTGAGGAAATATTAAATAAGTGTCGCGTGTAACTATTTAAAATTGTTTATATTGAGTCCAATTACAATGTATATGATGCTGAACCGAGTATTACATGCATGGAATGTTAATTCTCGATACATTTTAGGAAATGCATGCATTTCATTATATATGTATAATATATGAATGGGTGATGCGTATTTTTCATCTATATCCGAAAAATTGAATGTTAGCGTCGTTTTCCAATACTTGTAGACAAAAAAATTGAAATAATTTAAGAGCGTGATTTTAATATATCAAATAAAATTGAAATCAATTCATTGCGTGAATTAATAATCAACTGAATAACAGGGTCCAAATTGGCCTAAAATGAATTGATTGGAAGAGAATACCATGAGTTTTATGGGTGAGATTAATATTTAAAAAATAATAATACGAGTTTCACCTGTTGGCTAAACTGCTTTAATACCTTTAAAACAATTAAAACAAGGAAATTCAATTTAAGATAAAATCGAAGATCTCAAATCCTACATATGAACACGTACAATTATAAGAAATAAAAGTACGTACAAATACTCGAATCCTAACGCCTATTTTTAGTAAGAACTCAGAATCAATGTATTTTACGTATAAAACTAATATATTCTTGAATTTTGGTAAAAGACAATATTGTTTATCAATCTTTTATAGTGTGGTAATTTGTTATATAAAATATATTAATTTTGTATATAAAATATATTTATTCTTGAATTCTTATAGAAAACAGATTTTTATTTGATCTCTTCACTCTATATATATACAAATCATCTTACTCTCGCAATCTTTAAAACAAATCATTTAGTGTACATTGTCTCTTCACTCTCTATATATATGAATCGTCACATTTAGTGTACATTGTCTCATAATTTTTGTCTAAACACGGTGAGGCAAAATCAAACATATTTGTGAACACGGTTGGGAATTTAATTGGGACAGTGCATTTGCACTAATTATTTTGGTCGGAAAATATCAAACCATAGTATATATGTTGGGACACTGTATCAAATCTATAATATAGAAAGATTGCTGCAAAAGACATAATATTTTGTCGTTAGCCCATAAAATGTATTCCATATGTAGGCCAACACATGTATTGAAATGTGCGCCGAGATTTACCCTCGCTAGGATTGTAACTTGGGACTTGTATCACCACCTGTTACTAATTAATTTAATTTTGACCCCTACATTTGTACCTTATTATTGCTAGGCTCAAAAGTAGGCGGTTAATTTTCGATACGATAAGAGAACACGATACAAATATATACGAAATTAACGGGTTAGTATTTAACATTATCGTGTTCGTATCCTTATCTTGTCGACACAATAATTAAGAACACGATAATTTTGTGTCGTATTCGTGTAACAAGATTATTTTGTGTTACATTCGTGTTCGTGTCGGATCGTATCTTTTCATATAATTCGTTAATTTTGTATATATTTAATATTGATTTAATTATGTTTTATATATTTTTATTTCTTTCATTAATTTATTTACTAATTTTGATTTGAATTTGTCGTTTCGTGTCATGTCGTGTCGTGTCAACACGAAAAAATGATGTCATATTTGTTTTCTTGTGTGTACATTTCAGTACATTTCGTATCGTGTTCGTGTTTATGTCGGACAGATCCGTAACAGGTCGTATTCGTGTTTGACCTTATCGTATCGTATCGTATCGTATCGTATCGTTATCGTGTCGACACGATAACGACTCGACACACACGAATCGCACTCAAGGTCAATGACTCATTGCGATGTAATATATTTCTAATTTTCTTTTCTTTTCTTAAAATGAAAAAAATTGCTTTTCTTTTTAACTTTTCTTTTCCTTTTCCCTTCCATGCTACATAAATTTATAAAATTTAAAGTCATATGATTAATTTAATTAGTGAAGTAATGAACTTATAGTTCAACATCATAAACCAAAGTTTTGCATGGTCTCAAGAGATCAAAAGAGGTAAACTCTATGTATATGGGTTCAGTCTCATTTGATACGGTAAATAGTTCAAAATTGAGATAATTATACATAAAAAAAAAACTTTAAAAAATTTGTCACTTTTCTGGAAATGAATTATTACTTTTTAAAGATTGGTATCTTATCTAGTTCTAAATAAGGATATAACGAATCGAATCGAATCGACTATCACTGTAATCGAATCGGTGTTCGATTTCTTTAAAATATCTTTATTCGATTCGCGAATATTCGAATTGAATCGAATATTCGTTTCAATTTTTTTCAGGTTTTCAAATTTTTTTTAGGTGTATTTTAAAACTATTTATTCAAATTTTTAAGAAGAATTTTTTAAAAATTATTAAATAATATGAAGTTATAAATACTCAATAATATAAGAAGAATTTTTTAAAAATTATTAAATAATATGAAGTTATAAATACTCAATAATATATTTAAACGATGATCTCATTGTTTCAATTCCCAAATCATTTGCATAACATAAACAATAACGATCAGATGTATAAATAAATAAAAAGTTTGATATCAAGTTTATCAAAATAACACTTCACTTAAACCATTTGCAAATTGCAAGAATTCAATCTTCCATAAAGTTTGCAAATCAAGTGGTTTGCAACATGAAATAATAAAGCTATACTTTCTTCTAAATAATAATAATAATAATAGTGGATTAGAACCCAATTTTATAAAACATACATATATACATATAAATTAAGAAATAAATATAACTTACATTGTCATAATAGGCTTCTTGATCATGTGAAGCTGGCAAACCCAATTTGCTCCACAAGTCAAAACTTGTAAAACATCAAAACTTGGTCTATTGAAACGGCAACGTGGTGGCACATGACGAGAAAAGTGGAGTGGTGGCGACGACAGGTGGTTGTGGCAAAGGAGGAAAGGCGTAGTGCTCGGTGAGGCGTAGTGGTGGCATAGTGTCGGAGCAGGTATAGGAAAGGAGGAAACGAGATGTGAGGAGATGAGAGAATGATGCAAATTTTAATCTTAAAACTATGTGCTTTTTTAAAAAATCAATTTTTAGTTTTAGGATTTAAAAATATGAAATATTTTATTATTTGAAATTAGTTTTATATTAAAAATAAGATAAATATATTTTTTCTCCAATTATAACATATAAAAAATAACATAATTATATTTATATTAAAAATAACACAATATATATGTAAATATTTAGCCGAATTGAATATTTGTGAATATCGTATTGAATATCATGATTTTGAATTCGTATTCGTTAACTGATCAAATAAAAAAATTATATTTGTACTCATCGAAATTTCGAATCACAAAATTTTGAATTCTAATATCGAATAATCAAATTGAATATCGAACCGAACCAAAATTATTTGATTGATATACATCCTTACTTCTAGGTAAAAGAATCAGAGCTGGAACTAAAATTTTCCAAATAGATGAACAAGATTGCACGTATATATTTAGAAACGAGTTCAAAAAGATGATATTATATATGTATTTGAAAAGTGAAGGGAAAATACAAAATATAATCTAAATATTGTAAGGATTAAATTAAGATTGCTAGGACGATCGTTGGTGCCGCCCTTGAAGAAAATAATAATAATTTTTTAGAATAATTATAACTTTTCTTTGAGATAATTATCCTTTATTGTGGATGCTCAATAGTTTATGACGAGAACAAATGCAAAATGGAGGTGGGTCCAAATAACTCTACAAGAGAAGTTTAGCCAGTGGAATAACTAAATGATCATTTGTTCGAACTTAATAAAATGGACATCAAATTAAATAATATTATCTGCTAGAATATGAATGTGCGTCTGTGATCTTTAGGAAAGATGTTGCACTGATTGAGTTTATTCAAATCCTTACATTAAAAAATAAAAATTACAATTTGGTGTTGGAGTAAAATGCATTCGTTTAGTTATTTATAGAGTTTGTTTTATGGGCCTTCGGCCCATAATAAAGTTTTATAATTTTAAGGTGTTTATGAAGAACAAATTATATATGTGAACTGATTTTTTTATGAAATAAAAATCATGCCGTTTTCTCATTTCCTTATTTTGTTAAGAAAAATAATTAACCGAAAAAATATTTTTATACGACAAAATTAATACTCCCTCCGTCCCACCCAAGATGGTACATTTTTTTTGAAATTGTCTCACCCAAGATGACACGTTTCCATTTTAGGAAATAATTATCTCTTCAAAAGTTGTGGGACCTACCTACTTTTATCACTTTATTCACTTTATATCATTCTCCTAAATAACCGTCTTAGAAAAGAAAGGAAATTGCCTCTTGGGTGGGACGGAGGGAGTAATAATTATCTGTTTTTGAATCTCATTTTACAATGAATAAATAATTCCAATGAATTATCAAGGGAATGGGAATGGGTAAGGGTTGTCAAAGCCCAATTAGGCCCATTAACGTTAGCCTAGGTCCGTCAATAGAATGTGGCAGTGGGCCTATATTAGCAAAGTTGAAATGGGTCGAACAATAGTTTGAGCTGAGCTCGTATAAAATTTAACGAATTTGAACTTGAGCTTGAGCTTAGTTCATGACGAAAACCCTTGAACTTTCGACCAACTTGACTTCCACTTAGAATTCGTAAATAATTTTTGTTTCTTAGCAGACAGCAAAGGTGTTGTTTCATGATCTAACCTATAGAAAATATAGGTGAGATTCAAATCATCAAACTTTTTACTTGGAAACTTACTGATTTAAATATATTTGTTTATATAAAAAGAAAAGAAAATTTAAATTAGGATATATATATATATATATATATATATATATGGTGGTTCCTGTAAGAATGAAAATAAGTGTAAAAACATAAGAATAAATATAATCCTAAAATCAATGGACATGATTTATGCTACAAATAATAACTATATATACAATGAATTTTTACCTATGTTTTCAATCAAGGTTATATAAGTAATTTTATCTTTTAAGAATCTGTTTTGTTCCTTAATTTAAGGAAAAACACAATTTTATACTTATTTTTAGGAATTTGTTGTAACTTATCATTTAAATCATTATCTGCAATATTATTTCAGTTTCAATACTTTATATATATATATATAGGGAATGGTTCTTGTGAGAATGAAAATATGTGTAGGAAATAGGAATAGATATGTAAGTCTAGCATATCTTTCATATTTGTGTAGCACAATCAGAATTATTATGTTGCACGTGTTAGTTTAGCACATATTTCATCTCTTCATAGCACATATACTAAATATATTAGTTTAGCACATCTTTCATCAAACAGAAGACAAGAAGAGTTCTCTTGTTGCCGCAAGAATCCGCGTAGCATATAAAACATAAAACTGTAGCACAACCGAAATTAAATCTCAACCATTGGAATCAAAGTCCCAGATTCATTCCTATTTCCTATCAAATTATTCATTCATACCTGATCCATCTCCTATATATATATATATATATATATATATATATATAGGGAGCAGTTATTTGGTTTGTATTTGATCTTATTCCTATATAGGGAGCAGTTATTGTAAAAATCATCCTTAACCTATAAACTACGGACTCTTGAAACTATCTGAATTCATCGTGAAAGCGTCTGAATTCGCCATGTAAGTGTCTGAATTCGTAAAAATAAAATTAGCCTCGTGATTCGAACCCAAGCGTTTGAATCCATCAAGTAAATGATGAATACACCGTAGATCTTCACGAATCAATGGATGAAAATGGTTCTTATTTTATATTGTAAAATTGGTTTGTATTTGATCTTATTCTATATATATATATATATATATATATATTTATGATTCAAACTAGCAAATCTATGAAAAACTTAGGTAAAATAATATATATATTGATTCATACGCGTGGTTCTATATAGCATTAGTATAACAGTTTCATAACATTTTTTACTTAATCGTTGCACATACCACTAAAATTTTAAAAATTATTGTCATGATAAGATTAAACCTTATGTGCAATGAATAAGTAGAAAAGTGTTACAAAAATATTCTACTAGTGCAATAAGTACTGAAAAGCATGTATGAATGAATCCATAAATTTTTTTACCTGCGTATGTACAAAATGAATACACTAAAAATAATATAAAAATATGTCACCAGTACAAAGACATATATACAGAACAAAAAAAAAACAAAATAAGCATAACATATTTAAAAATAAAATATAAAATAAACTCACAACAATTTTTGAAATTTTAGTAGTATGTGCAACGAATAATTTTAAAATTATATGAAACTATTATACCAGTGTCTATATAGAACCACATGTATGAATAAATAAATAAATTATTTTACCTAAGTTTTTCATGGATTTGCTAGCTTGAATCACAAATAATTTTGTATATATATTAAGTATTATAACTGAAATAATATTACAGATAATGGTTTAAAGGATAAATTATAACGAATCCCTAAAAATAAGTGTAAAACCGTGTTTTTCATTAAATTAAGAAAAAAAAACTTATTCTTAAAAGATAAAATTACTTATTTAACCTTTGTCGTAAACAAAAACAAAAAAATTATAGCACATATAGTTATAATTTGTAGCACAAAGAAAATAAATCTTGTCCATTGATTTACTAAAATCAATAGTTTCCCTCTCTTTATATATGTTAAAATTTTAAAGTATGCTTCAACAAAAATTTTGTCCAGATCTACAAACAAAATATTCGGAGACCGGTCATGAGCCCAAACACGTGCTCCTTTTTAATTACTCCATCCATTCCGTTCTCTGGGACCTAAATTTATTATTGAGTTTTCTCACTTTAAATTGCTCATTCTAAAACATAAACTATTTTTATACATAAAAATACCCCAAACTTCGTGAGTCACACTACTTTACAAACAAAACATATCCCCTTTTAATCTACGTGTCAAAAAATGATGAGCCGCTTGGGACAAATGTAGTGTTATTTTTCCATTTTTCATAATGTTGTAGTAATTGAGGTATTATCGCATATCCAATATATATTGTAATATCCCAGAGAGCTGTCTGCTTGAGAGCTCGGCTTAATGAAAGATGATAACAATAATAATAAAGCATATATGGTTGCAGGGAGCTATTATCTATTAAATCGTGGTGAGACAAGATAATAAAATTGAGCACCTGATATTTATGCAATTTAGATTCTCGAACTTGCTAACGTGTTGTCTTTTATTTTACGTAGCGGATATTCGACAAGTGAATTTATTCCTTAATTAGATGCTAAATAGAATAACATTAAATATTTATAATAATCTGATTAAAACTTCACTAATAAATTATGTGTTACAACTTGTACTACCTAAGTTATTAAATAACAAGTTGGATCAAACAACCTAAATTTATTAGATAATATCATATCATGTGTATGATATATATATATATAGGGTTGGGTTATAATACAAACCCCTTAAAATAAGAAATAAGAATTCATCTTGATCATCCATTTGCCATTAATCAATGGTTAAAGATTAAGTTATCACATTCCTATAATTAAGGGACGGTTATTTTCGTAATATTCAGAATTACCATTATACCCTAATTTGATTTAATCACAACCACACATCTTCAAAATCAATGGTTCAAATTTGTTCTCATTTCTTATTTTTGAATGTGTTTTATTTGAACCCAATCATATATATATATATATATATATATATATATGTACGTTGGGGTGTGAATGTGCAACTAGGTACAATTAATTAAAGTATGCACATAGTGTGTGTGCCGTGAGTTATGCATGTGTGTAGCATATGTAAATTTATATATATGTGCACCAGTGCATGTATAGCAAATGGTTGTGTGTGTGCCGTGTAATGCTAGTGTGAGTATAGTGTGTAGTGTAGGTGTGTGCATGTGTGTAGAAGGACACATGCCCCTTAGGTGTCGCCACCCCATCACCCACCCAATAACCATTTCCCTACTACCCGTCAGCAACACACCACACTATTTTCTCCAAATCCACCTCAAGTGGCGATTACTCCAAAGCTATGTTTCTATCTGTATTTCTCTTTTTGCAAACCCACAAGAAGGCCACTTATTTCTCTCTCTATATTCTAGCTTGTCTCGCCTCCTACCTCACGCATAGCTCTCGGTCTCCTCTCTTACCCAAGCTTTCCCGTCATCGGCCATGGATGAGAAGCCAATGGCTACCACTCCTATATCCATGTAAGAGTAGCCCACCTCATTGTTATATTGGGAAAGAGGAAGCTCAAGCTCCTAGCTCATGAGATACCGACCGATGCACTTTGAAGCCGTGAGCTCTATTCTTCTCCGACAATCTTCGGATCCTAGTTAAAATATCTTACCAAGGTAAATATCCTCACTCCCAAACATATAGTATTCGGATCATAGGCATGCATGTATGTCTTCGTCCTAGGAGTTGTAGAGTTGGTACATACATGCGATTACATGTCGACAAATTGTGTGAATCTTATGAAACTACTGCATTGTATGTTGATTTTGTTAATTTAGTATGAGAAACTGATGAGTTGGATGTGAATTGGGGTGATAAATTCACCATTTTCGTGTGTTATATATGTGCACCTAAGCTGTTTGACGAAATGCATCAAAGAAATTACTTAAAATTATGAACTTGGATGAAAACTGGAAGTTGGCTGCGCGAACTGTAAATACGTGGAATTAATTAACTAGGTTGTAGTGGTCTGATGAATACAAAATTTATCTATGTTGTAATTAAACATGTATAGAATGTCTCTATAAAATTTCAGGTCAATCCAAGGTGTTTTACTATTTTAATTATATTTTCCAAACACACTGCACAAAACTGTTAAATTACCCTGATCATCACCCACGGTTTGTGGCTTTCGTTTTGAGTTTGGCTAACTGGAAAACTATGAAATTTTGTATAAACATAATTTAGGATGTCTAGAAGCGTTATGTAAGTTTTCAGAATTTTCTAAAAATGTTTAATATTTATTTCAGAATTTACATATGAACTGCGCAACACTGTCTCCACAGAGATAACTTGTTGTAAATTATTTTTGGCTCCCAACCTCATGTGAATATTTGAATGAGACTTTTTCTGCATTAAAGTAGATTCAAATGGCTTTCCTAAATGATGAGTCTCATCCCTATAACCTTCTTAATAAGCCCTCAATGAATTTTCGAAGTTAATGCATTCCAGTGAATTTTCTTGGCAAGCTGTCTTATTCCAAAATCCATTTTAATAAACTGTTCAAGTCTGAATTTGGCGAGGGATGTACGAGCTGTTTTTAGTCCGATTTGAATTTCGGTTTTTCATCAAAAGTGTTCCTTACCATGCCTAGTTGTGATCTGGAAAGTTTGATCTCAAACCAAGTTATTTAGGTATGCCTTTCGTCCACCCAAAGACACCTCCCCAAAACTGTATGTTTTCAATTAATCAATTTTGAGCTCCTGTATCTTCTTATGAGTCAGGTATAATCCAATACTTTTTTCATGAAACATGTTTTTCTCGTTACAAGGTTTCCAAAATGGGGTCTCTCTTCCATTTTGGCATTGTGAGTCAAAAGTTACGAGCCTCAGCAAAATCGTTCGTCGTTAAGCCAAATCTGGAAATCATGAAAATATTACGAGTATAGAAGTTAGTTCGAGTTGTCCACTTTGAGACCCTATATCTCCGAATCACAACCCTTTTGATCCGATTCCTTCTTAGAACTTGTAGTACGTGTTTAGAGGTTTCCATAATGTATCTTTACGCATCCATAGGTATTTTGAGTTGAGAGTTATGAGTCATCAAAATATATCCGTTGGGCGTTTTCTTGAAAGTTAAAACTTAAAATTTGACCAAGTGTTGAAAATTCCAATTGTGCACAAAATATGTTTTCTAATTATGTGAAGCTACTTGTCTTATGTGCATACTTTGACACGGATTTCATTGCGATGCTTAAATATTTTATGATTAAGATAAGTAAATGCAACATGGTAAAGTTTCTACGAAGTTTGACTTGGATGTAAGTATGTGAATAAGTGTACATACGTGACTACATGATTTCATACCATATCATGACATGCAATAAAAATATAAATATGGATCTAAAGATCCGACAGGAACTTTGACTCCAAATCCTAAACTGAGAATAGATAAAACTAGAGCTTAAGACTTGGGTTTTGAGAAACCATTATTAAATAATCGTGCCTAAGGACTAGACTTATCTTGTAGGACTGTTAAGGTTTATCCAAGGACAACCAGTGGATATGTACGAGTATGATGAACTGTGGTACCACTCCGGTGACAGGTGAGATCTATTTTATGCAATGTATTTCGAGTTATTAAGCCTCAAGATGTTTATTGAAATTGAGAATTGCATGCTGTTTTTATGCTCATTGCTTGGTGCTGACCTTGGAGCGGTTAAACCGCTACGGCCTCGGCCGGAAGTAGTTAACGATCGTGCCTCGAGCTAAGTACTGGCTGAGGTAGTGTACACGGAAGTCCGGGCTAGGTGAACTTGGCCAAGTTGCCTAGTCTTGGCGAAGGCGGCCATTAGTGGAACGTTGTTTCCTCCTATGGTCCAAAGAGGGTAGCATGGATGTGATGAGCAAGGAAGTATATCGTGATACGAGCTATGCTCGAGAAAACTATGTTTTGCATATATAGGGTCGACCTTTTTCTTTAAAACCCGCCTATGATATGTGTTTAGCATGCTCTTTTCTTGAACTGTTTATTAACTGTGATTTCTCAAAACAGGGTATAAGATCCCACTGAGTACACTAGTACTTAGCCCAAAACTCTTTTCAAATGTTTTCAGGTTGAGGAGCTAGTATGGCCGAGCGAGACGACTACGGCACTTGGACATTGACTGATCAAGAAATCCAAAACTCTTGGTAGTCTAGTTTTCAATTTTTTCCTCAAGCTATAAACCTGGACGCTGACTGTGTCAAATGTTTGATTTTTGCTTTCGAGTTGCTTAATCAAAACGCATAGGCCCCTATATCTGGGATGACATTTGCACCACTCTATTCTCGTACTCAGATTTTGACTATTTCACTATTTATTCGCATTTAATTCCCTTTTTAAATTATTTGTTCTCTAGGATCTCGCCATAAGTTTGATGTTCTGACAAATATATGTTATATTACCTCAATATATATATATAATATTAATGTGTGACTGTCTTCCTTCGTTTCCTTTTTTCTTTCCTTATTTTATTCATAATCCCGTGATATCCTCTCGTCCATACGACCGGGTCGGATGGGATATATATATATATATATATATATATATATATATATAGGAATGGGATTAAATAGAAACCATACACACACTAGTAACTAGGAACCAATCCTAATCATTGATTATATTAGATCTACGGCTGAAAATAATTGATCATTTTAAGGATTTTTTTTAATATATTTTACAAAAAGGAAAAAAATTGTCATTTCAAAATTTAATCCATACGTTTAGTTTTTATTTTTAGGGATTTTGAATATGCAATTACTTTATATTTGGATTTGATTTATTTTTTATTTGACGGTTGTCTTAACGTGAGAAAAGTTGTTCATGGCTCATTAATATTTTTACTCCTAGTTCATCGTGCAAATTCATCATGGATTTTAATGAACAAATTGAGCATCAGAAAACAAAACATATAATATAACACACAAACGCATTGTACAGTCATATTTCAGTTCTTACAAAATAACAATTTTCTAGAAACATGCTTTTATAGGTAGCAAAAGCATTTTTATTCATATTTCAGAAACATATTCATTAAAACACTGAAATTGTAAACATCAAAAGACATCACGACCAGATAAAAAGCATTAAAATTAAGCATAAAGAAACATATGTATTTAACAGACAAAACATTTAGATATACTCCATAGAAGCATGCATTTTAATACAAAAAAGCATAATCAATTTGTTTGCCAAAATAAAAAAACATAGCTAATTTGTTCAACAAATAAAGCATTTAAACATAATCCATAGAAGCGTGTCTTTTAATAAAAAAAAAAAAGCATAGCCAATATGTTCTTCAATACGAAAAAGCAAATTAATGTATGCGCGCACAACTTTTTGTTGATTTTTTAATTGTAATTTTTATTTTGTTGCTTTTATTTGTTGTTTTTAGTGTGTTATTTTATTATTTTGTATTTTTTTTATTAATTCATGATTAGAGTTTATTAATTTATAATTAAGGTTTATTAATTTATAGTTAGGGTTTATTAATTCATAATTAGGGTTTATTATTCAAAATTAGGGTTTATTATTTTCAATTAGGGTTTATTAATTCAAAATTAGGGTTTATTATTTCCAATTAGGGTTTATTAATTCAAAGTTAGGGTTTATTAATTCATAATTAGGGTTTATTATTCAAAATTAGGGTTTATTATTTTCAATTAGGGTTTATTAATTCAAAATTAGGGTTTATTAATTCATAATTAGTGTTTATTATTCAAAATTAGGGTTTATTAACTTTAATTAGGGTTTATTAATTCAAAATTAGGATTTATTAATTCACGATTAGGATTTATTATTTCATAATTAGAGTTTACTAATTAAAAATTAAGATATATTAATTCAAAATTATTATTTATTAATTTACAATTAAATTTTATTAAACTAATTAATTAATTAATTAGAATTAATTAATTAAGATTAAAATTAATTAGTTAATTAAAATTAGTTAATTAAGGGGTAGTCTCACTGTGCGCGCGCGCGCAGGAGACCATCCCTTGATTTATTTTCTAATCTTCAAGATTGTGGATTGGTGCAAATCCCTTCTTATTTGGTGATTGTGGACCGAAAAATCATGGTAAATAATTGATTTTTACTTTTTTATCCCAAACAGTTTTTCAGAATAAATTTTAAATTTAATTACACTATGAAAAAAAATTTTGTGGGTTAATTGGTGGACGTTGGATGATTGAAATTAATGGTTAGGATTGGTTCATAGTTACTAGTGTGGTATATATATATATATATATATATAAACCACTTTTAATTTGTGGAAGTTGGATTATTGAAATATATATATTAATTTTTTTGTTTGTTCATTAAAAGTTTTCATTTACCATTTTTAGAAACATCAACTCCATAATTTTATCATTAATCTATCAACTTATTTACAAAAAGACCATACATGGTCCATATTTTGACTCCCACTACGTATTAATATATTCATTTATTATCTCCATGGTCCATCCTTTAATCTCATTATTAATTAATCTATTTATTTATTATCTCCACTTAATTTACACTTATTATAATTTATTAACACATTGTGCCACCAAAATCAATACAAGCTTTTGGTGGAACAAGTGAGTATGACGGAAAGAAATCAGTATACATTGGGTAGACTTTTTTTTAATACAATAATCAACAAATCACATAAAAAGTTAAATTGGAAAATATCATTTTTATATAATAATATGCAAGCCACACAAATTAGTGTATGATGCCATAGTCCATTTCTATGTCTGGAAAGTTTTAGTGTTAGACAATCTATCAAACGATATAGATTATCTTATTTAAACTATAAATATTTCATTGAATTTGAATTTTGTTCCAAATACAAGTATGATCACACAGCATGCCATAAGTTTTCTTTTTATGTTCTTTGGGGATGACTAAGAGGGTGTTTGGCTGAGTTTATAAGCTCCACAAAACAACTTATAAGTCGTTTTTTTTAAAAAGCAACATAAAATTGTTTTGGGAAGCTTAGAAGCTCAGCCAAACACCCTCTAAGTGGCTGAGTGATATTTCTTTGGCCAAAGGTCACAAATTCGAATCTACTAAAATCTATATAGATTTGTCTATCACACTTGATTTTCAAGTATAGTTTATTTATTTTGTGTGATTTGACAAATGTAAATTTACCTAGTGTGCACCGATAATTGTAAGTATGATTTATCTAATTTGTATGGTTTGCATGTATTACATACAATGTTAATTTACCCAGAGTACATCGATAATAATAGTTGCCGATTTTCATGAACTTTAAAAAAGAAAGTTTTCCTTTTACATTAAAGAAAAAGAACACCCACTAGTAATTGTGGATAAAAAATTCAATTTATGGATAGCTTTTTCTTTGGGAGTCGGTTTGTGGATAGAAATTTTGAAACAAAAGTCCACTTATGAAGGATCCAATGCTAACTTTTTCAATCAAAGAAGTTAGCTTCTTTCAACTTCTTCTCATTATAGAAATAGTGATTACGATGTGGGTATAAACTCAATTCCTCAACATAAAAGCTAGTTTATCTCCTAAAGTTGTCATTTTTTTTTTTTTCACTACTTTAATAATAGGGTTAATTGTCGTTAAATACTCGAACTTTAACATAATTCTGGTTTGTCAAATAAACTTTAGAATTTGAATGACAATACATAAATTTGTCATTTTTATGATTTTCCCCATGAAATTTAATTACCCCCAAATTAAATCCAACATGACAAAATCAAAAATAATGTGACAATCAAACAACACCGTTTTGGTTTGTCACATAAAATAAAAAAATAAAAAAAATTTACACATCACTCTTCTCTATCCCTATTCCAACTCCTAAGTCTCTCATCCTACCCACTGAAGTCCCAATCATAATCCAACAAAGAAGAAGATGAGGAAGGATCTTCAGAGAAAGTCAACTCAAAACCTGAACCCAAACAAACACAGACGGCGATGCAAAAGAAATCTCAACCTCAGTTAACCGCCAAATCCCAGCAACAGCCCCCGCCACAGCAGACCCTTTCTTCCTCTGAGGAAGAAGAGTTCGAATCTGAACAAGAGTTGAAGTCCAACTGACTAGATTCGGACGCAAGGCCACTAGAGTCCAAGCCAATGGAAGAGGCTCAGAAATCAAGCGATGGGGATAGGAAGGCCAGATCCAAGCCTAATGCTCCAAAGCCCGTCACTCCGACCAAATGCCTGCTACAAAACATCCTATTGAAGACACAGTTACTAAGGATTCGAAGAAGTCGAATAAGACCATTGAGTCGGAGACTTCGACGAAAAAGTCCAATCTTTTCCAGAGGCTTTGGAGCGAGGACGATGAGATTGTCATCTTAAAAGTGATGATCAATTACACGTCTAAGTATAAATCAGATCCAATTTCGGATTTGAATGCTTTCCATGAGTTTATCAAGAAGAATTCACATATCAATTAGTTTGGGGAGCCATCATGTCTAATTTATCTTTCATCTCTCTCAACTCCACCCCATTGGTGGTGGTGGTGGTTGTCACCGGAGAGGAGAAATGAGGATGTTGATGGTGTGGCACGAGAGACATATGAGATGGAAGAGTGAGAGATGGGGGTGATGCGTAAATTACTTTTATTTTATTTTATGTGACAATCTAAAACAATATCATTTTGAGAAAAACGACATCAATTGATTGCAAAATCATTTTGATTTTGCCATGTTGGATGTGGGTAATTCAATTTCATGGGAAAAATCAGAAAAATTAAAAGTTTATGGATTGTCATTCAAATTTTAAAGTTTATGTGACAAATCAGAATTGTATTAAAATTCGTGTATTTAGTGAAATTAACCCTTAATAATATTGTAAATTAAAATAAGTGAATATAGTTGTGTTCATATGATAGTGAGGTCTATATAAAAGTTAATTTTCAAGATATATAGTTTGAGAAAAAAATAGAAGTTATAAATTTTAAAAACTGATGTAATGCTTATGTAGCAGTAAAGAAATTAAAATTTTGTTCTCACCATTAAAGATACCTTTAGGTGGTGGCTGGTAAGTAGGAATGAAATTAGATAAGAATAAAATGAACTCTAAAATAAAATGGAATGGAATAAACATGTGGTTTATATGGTTGATATACAAGGAATGAACAAATATGAATGAACTTAAGTAATTAGGATAATCATTATTTTTATAATTTATGTTATTACTACTATAATAAAAATAATAATAAAATAAAAACTAATAATACTAATTTGTTTTTTTATTGTTGTCATTTAATTTTTTTTGTTTTGTTAATATATTTAATTATTATTATTATTACTATTTATATTATTAACTAACATTATTTTATTATAATTATTTGTTTTTATTAATTTTTTAATTATAGATATTATTATTTATTATCATTAATAATAATAATAATAATAATAATAATAATAATAATAATAATAATCTATTTATTTAATTAGAAATAAATCAATCAAAATAATATTGTTAGATAACAAAATTAAATTTTCCTAATATCATATTCATGAGAATAATATCATGTGGGAATGGTGGAATAGTTAATCTCATGTTAATAGGAATAAACATGTTTTCAAAAATGATGATTTCTATTATAAAAATCTTACCAATAACAAAATTAAAAATAAATATTTTTTTATTATTCCTATATATCAATCACCACCTTAATAAATAAATTTAAAATACAATCACATCTCAAAATGGCCTTTTTTTGGGCCGTCCAAGATTCTGGGACTCGCCTCGAACGATCTCCATCTTCAAATTCCACATTCTTCGCCCACATACCACTTCTCTATGGCCGCCAAGCAATGCAGTCTTCAGCTTTAAACGATTCGTCGAGCCTACTCTTCTTCTACGCCCCCCGTCCTCCTCATTCTCTTCCGATTCTCCCTCATTCCCATCTTCCTCCTCTCCTCCGACGTCGTCTTCTCCCTCCTCGCTCTCCTATGTCCGCCGTAAATTTCTCGCCCGCCGTAGACGGCCCCAGCTCCTCCGCCGCCGATAAAACCGTAAGCGCTCTGTTTTTTTCAACTGTAAATTAATACGATGATGATTTTATGTATGATAAAATTACTGCAATTCAATTGTTACCTCATTTAATCGATAAATTTCATGTATGCAATTAGACATGCTACTGCTCATTTCATTCACTACCTCTTTTAATTGGTGGATTCCACGTATGCAGTTAGCAATCCGATGATGAATTCATGCAATTAGACATGTAAATTTGTGTTCGCCCTTTTACTCTTTGGCAATGTGTTGTTGCTTAATGTTAGGGTTTTAATGTGGTGCGTGTGAAATAGGTGAAGGTGGTGATAAAGGGGAGGGTGCAGGGGGTATTCTACAGGAACTGGACTGTTGATAATGCAAGGGAATTAGGGCTGAAGGGCTGGGTCCGGAACCGAAGAGACGGGGCAGTCGAGGCCGTCTTCTCTGGTAGCCCGGAGAAGGTTCAAGAGATGGAGCAGCGCTGCAGGAGAGGACCACCAGATGCTATGGTGACTGGCCTTCAGGTCTCCCCCTGCACTGATGATCCAGGGACGACGTTTGAACGCAAGCCAACCGTTTGATGAAATGTATCAAGGTATATATGTATATATATACGCTTAAGGAATTACTTGAACTAGTGCTGCTATATGCTAATCTGTCTACTGTAGTACTAGTAACTAGTAATCCTGTATGTCTTTATCCTGATGAGGATTTCCGGGTTGCATTTCGGATGTGCCTATACTATGTTACGAGGATTAAGCTGGAAGTGGATGTGTTACGTGTATACTTTCGAATCTGTCTGTATTAGCGGATAGGGACTCTCTCTATATCTAAATGCTTCGCCATTTTATTCGTTGGAAGCCTTGTTTTGGAGATGAGGCTCTCTTGATGATTTGGATTGAATTAGATGGTTAGTCAAGTTAATCTAAGAGTTTTCTAGGTTTGGCTACCTGAACAGTGTTTGGTTTCTCTTATACGTGTGGGCTGTATTCTATTGATTTTGCGTCTTCCTTTTTAGCTATGTGGCTTTAGCAATACCACTTATCTCAGCTTAGATGGTCTAAATCAATAACTAAGAAAAATTACTTTTGTTGCCAAGAGGTCGAAGTCTTTTGTTTGTGTTGTAAGCGACTGAATCCCGTTCAATCTAACAAAAAAACCATTTTTCGACTATTTGACAAAATGAAAAGACCAAAAGCTCGAGTTAGTAAGGATTAATCTTTCATTTCATTTTTATAGTGCATTCTGGTAGGTTCTTTAGTTCCATTTCTTTAGTGGTAAATTCTAAAGTGTTTGGTATGATGGAACGGAATGAGGGGGAATGGAATGGAGTTTAGAATGGAATGACTAATTCCACGAATCGTAAAAAGAACAACTATGCCTAATCTAGTAGAAATGTTGATTTCAAACGGAATGTTGATTTTTAAGAAACATTATACCAAGCAAATAAATGGAATGAAGGTACGAATGACTATTTCATTCCCTCCTCATTCCTTCATAGCAAGCATCTCCTAAGAAGTATAGACTTCTCTCTGCGGCAGTATGAAGCAAGAAGTGTTCTAATCATTAGATTTGTGTGGTTGTTAACTGAAGACGTGCTAAAACCACGGGAAAAAATTAACTAAAAATCGTATATGTTTCAATGAAAACACACTTGATAATCATCATGCAGGGGTTCAATGATATCATATCACTTTCGTGTTTTATTTTAAATAAAGTGTATGAATAAATCGGCTATATGATGGGAAGCTCGACGGGTTTGATTTGGTATCCATTTATTCTCTTCAATACATCAAATTCAAAGCAATAAACATCATTTGGTTGATCCATACTATATCATATTGGTTCAATCTGTTGCTCTTTCAGTCGAGTCACATCCATAGACAAGAATATTAAATGGCATACGTAGACAAAAATATTGAATCGATTTATTGTGATAGCCACTGCTAGCGCATTAATGTTCTTAGAGAGAGAATATGAGGGTGTTTGGTTGAGCTTATAAGCTCTCCAAAAACAGCTTATAAACTGTTTTTCGAGAGCTTATAACCTCAGCCAAACACCCTCTATGTTCAATTCGTAAATTTAGAGGAAGAATTTTAAGATAGCCGAATAAAATCAAAGTTTCATGTCTGATTTTGAATTAGAGATGTTCAAAGCATTGAATTGACAGAGTTTGGGATGTAATTGAGTGTTAAGCACAGTGGCAAGTCAAGACTCGAGCTCGTTCGAGTTTTATATATATAGAGATAGTTGGATTCTTGTAGTACTCAGTCTTTAGGTAGTATATATCTAAACTGTATATTTTAAAAATGTGGATGCATCACAATTTGACAAATGATAACCTCTTATTTATTTATTTTTTAAATTTTCGCAAGGGACAAAATAGGAAGAGATAAAAAAACAACCTTCTTCCTCTTATTCTTTTTCTTCTCTGACAACTGTGGCGATAGACCACAACAACAGTGACAACAGCAGCGACGACGATGACAACGACGAACATCAAATTTTGAGAAAACAAAAGAAGAAGATGATGATTTTGAAAAGAAAATTGAGTGATTTTGAGGAAAAATGAGAAGAATATTTTGAGAGAAGATTGATTCTCGAAAGCAATGGTGGTTATGGCAGTGATATTCGGCGAAATTTGCCGGTAATCGAAAGGAGGCGGCAAAACTAAAGGAGAAGGGTGAGAGAAATTTTTGCTATCGAAAAACATATCCATGAATATAACAAAATACACTTATTCATATAAATAAACATAAACTTGCATGGTGGTCACGAAGCAAAGACATGCATATATTACAACACAAACATGCATATATGGAAGCATAAAGATGCATGTTGGTCATAAAACACAAACATACACATAAAATACATTCATGCATATAATAAAATGTAATTTTACATGTTGGCCAATGGGTGTTGGGGAATGCATGTTGGGCAATGGGCGCTGTTGAATGTGCGAGTGTGCGCTAGTGTGACGTGCGAGTATGCGTTTTCAATATACATGCATGTTTGTGTTCAATTATATGCATTTTTGTGTTCAGTTATAGGTAAAATTGTGTTCAACTATATGCATGATTTATTTTTTATTTCATTTAACAAATCAAATTACTAATATACCATTATTATAGCGAAATCATCGAAATTAAGCTTAAAAAATATTAAAAAAATCTCCACCAAAGGATTTATGATATGAGTGGATGAGATTGAGTGTTACATACTACCTAAGGTTTGGATATTATATGATCCCAATTTTATATATATATATATATATATATATATATATATATATATATATATATATATATTTTATGAGAACTAATGTGGTCCTTCCATTTTTTATAATTTAACAATCAAGATTAACTATCAATCATTTATTATCTTCAAATTTTAATGGTAACTGTTTCAATCCTATATTCAAGGAATTTTATATTTTTATTTATGGTACAGTTGTAGTTTTGTTCTAAAAATTAAAATTATAAAGATCTCAAATGTACAAGAACTATAATTACACAAACAATAATATGAATTACACATACAAATAGATATAGGTTGCGATTATGGTTCTTTCGTTGCAGACTAAAAATAGGCTTTGTTGGAAACCTTACTTGCATATTATCTTGAATTGTTTGAACAATAAGACTGAACCAAAAGTTACATGAACGATGAAGAATGAACTGTGTAGATTTTCGGGATAAGGATCTCCAAATGATATGTGAGAGACTTCGAGACGTGGATCTCCAAATAGAGAAAAATTAGAGATTTCATAAAAAAATTCATCATTAACTAATTATGAATCGTTCGTCTTATTCAATCTAAGGATGTTTGTTAGTTCTTAGTTCTTATCTATAGAGTGGTTCTCCCTATGATTGAATTCTTTCTTTCTCTCTCTTTATATATATGTGTATATATATATATATATATATATATATATGGTTGAGTTATAATAAAAACCTACTTTTTCGTAAAAACCTAAAAACCAATGCACTTTACGTATAAAGTTAATGCATTTTGTGTATAAAACTAATGCACCATTGAGTTCTGATAAAAGACAATACTATTCATCAATATTTCTGTCACAGCCCCTCAATCCTAACTACGGATTAACAGGGATTGTAACTCTAAACATGGATAATTATACAGGGAGATTCCTTTTAACAATAAACTGTAAAACATATGTCAAGTATATTCTTGGACTTTAATACATAAATTTAGGTTCTTGCGTGAAGACATGTGATAAGTACATATGACGATGTACTATCAAGGTATAAACTTTTCAGCGACCATAATCCTATTGCTCAACACCGCTCCATCCATCATCTGCTCAACCTGCACATTTAAAAACAAACATGCAGGGCTGAGTACAAGAATGCACTCGGTGGACTCATGCCAAAATATTTTATCATTTGAATTACATCGCCAACATCATGGTAAGACACAGGGTTTTAGTTGAAAATGCCTTGTGCTTACTAAAACATTTTATCGATTCATAAAATCATCGCTGGCCGGGCATTTTCTTGGTGTGTATGATCCATATCCCTTACCATCATTCATCATAACATCATAGTTGAACGTCGTGAAGGAGGCCTCCTCTACGCCGTGACCGGCCGTGAATTGTCCTTACAAAGACACAAATACCTTAGGTGTACACGTTAATCCTAGCTGTATTGTCCTTCCTAAGGCATAGGATCCGATATCGATTTTCATTCATAAGTTAGAGCGACCCAACAACATTCATAACATTTCATAACATCTCATAACATCTCATGGATAGGATACATACACAAAACATAAACATTTTGGCGGTAATCATGTAAACATTTTATCAACAGTTGAAATAAGCATCGTAAATAAATATTTCAAAAGCATTTTATTTTGAGTAGAGTAAAGCCCACAGGATGTAGATCGCTTTAATCCCATTTCTTGGATGTAAGTCCTAGCTTTAACCTATCTATTCTTGGCCTTGAGGTTTTGGAGTGGAAAATCCATTGGGTCTTAGAACCCATATTTCTATTTTAGTGTATATCATGGTATGATATACACTCAATTGACCATGTGGTAGACCTAGTCAAATATTTCACGTTAAGGTATGCTTTCGTGAAAATATCGTATCATGATGTTTTATCATAATTGTACATCTTATAATGCTCTATCGCACCTTGCGACATAACATAATGAATGCATCGATTAATAGCATGTTAGTCACATAAGGCATACTTACATAGGGGTTTCCAACACTTAGTCAAATTTCAAGTGTTTTAATTTCAGCAAAACAGCTTGAAACAACCCAAGTGACGTACTTTGACGATCCATAACTCTCGATTCAGAATACGTATGGTCGCACAAAGATACATTCTGGAAACCTCTAAACATGTACTACAAGTTCTAAGAAGGAATTAAATCCAAAAGAGTCGTGGTTCTGAAGATATAGGGTCTCAAAGTGGGCAACTCAAACTGACTTCTATACTTAGAATTTTTTCAGAATTTCCAGTTTTAGCTTAACGACGAGGGTTTTATGAGGCTCGTAACTTTTGACTCACAATACCAAAATGGCTACAGGCTACCAATTTAGAAACCTTGTAACAAGTACTACATATGTCATGAAGACCAGACTGGAAAATATCCAACGCATCGAGAAATACATAAGTCCAAAGTTGACTAGTTGAAATGGACAGTTTCCAGTAGGTGACTTTGGGTCGATGAAAGGTATACCTATAAAACTTGGTTTGGGATCAAACTTTCCAGATCATAACTAGACATGGTGAGGAACATTTCTTATGAAGAAACCCAAGTCCAAATCGGATTACAAATGGCTTGAACACCTCACGTAAAAGTCATACTCGAACAGCCTATTATATGAAAAATTTACTAAGGCAGTTTGTCCAAAACAACTTACTGTAATGTATCAACTTTAAAAATTCACCGTGAGTTCATTATAAGGAATCTGGAAATGAAACCAATCATATTGAAAAGCCACTTAAGTCTAGTTTTGTCCAGAAAAAGCCTCACTCAATGATTCACAATAGATTGGGAGATAAAAATATTTTACCACAAGCTATCACTCCCGTGATAGTTTTGTGCAGTTAACTTGTAAAATCTGGAATAAATAGTAAAACGTTTTAGATAATTCTAAAAATTTACAGGAATCTTCTAGACATGCTGAATTATGTTTCTGCCAAATTTTAGAGTTTTATCATTAGCCAAACTTAAAACGAAAGCCACGCACTATGGGTGATAAACACGGCGATTTCGCAGATTTGTGCAGTGTTTTTGATAAATACAATTAAAATAGCAAATCAAGTTGGATGGACTTGAAATTTTACAGAGGCATACTAGACACATATAATTTCAACATATCAAAATTCACAATCATCGGACCACTGAAACTTAGTCAAATAAATTCGTGAAGTTACTGATCGTCCAGATTAACAACATGCAATCACTTTCAAGTATAGAACCAACACCATCAAGCTTATTGATGAACATGCATGTATATTTTGATCAAAGTAACTTATGGGTGTAGGATTTTACCTTGGATCAGATTTTTAACAAGGTTGAGGGAGATGCAACGAAGCTCGTTGTCCGGGTTTAGCTCGATTAACCATTCGAGCTATAAGCTTGATTTCTCTTGATGGAGAGAACATAGGGCTGCCATGGAGCAAGAAGAGGAGAGAAGAGAAATGGGGAAAGAGAGAGGAAGTGGGACGGCAGAAATGAGGTGTGGGTGTGTGGGGTGGTGTTGGAGAGGTATGGGGGTGTTGGGTGGTAGGCATGGGTGACATTTGTTAATACACTCACATACATCTACACTTGTCACACACATGCACAACACTCTTACACTCTCTCTACACACACACACATGCACGATTTTAGGCATATATATATATAAATTTCAGTATTTAATGTTTAGTTAGGCTTTTTAATTAATCACATTGTCATATAGTAGATACATGCAATTGGAAAAATCAACAACACACTTTGTTACACCTTCAAGGGTTTTCGGCTATTACACATAAACCATAGGTCAAAATTTTATTTTTCATGCCCAACATTGATATATGTTATGACATATAGTTTAGATGATAAATAATATCATAGGATAAATTAATGACATCATTTTATGCGACAAAAATCGAGTTCGAAAATTAGGGTTTTCGAACGTTTGAAAAATTGGTAACTATCGAATCTTGATGATCTAACATTGATTTAATGCTAAATCATACTGTAATTACATATACCAATCATAGGAAATTAATTCCTATAATTTCTTGATCGATTAAAACGCTTTTCGTTTCATCTCAAATCGTTAACGTTTGAAAACGTTGCAAAAGTTCATTATCGACTCATCTCGAAATGGTCGTCATCACTTTATTACATTATTCCATTTATAATGGAATTCAATCCTAAGCTTAATTGCTTAGAAAGATTTCATGAAGTTTTAACTATCGATCGCGATCGACGTTAAAATTATACCGATATACTTCATATACTTTTATTCCTTAATTCACAATTCTCGGTGAATATAAAATAGGATTTCATTCCTTCGTAATTAATCAAGTCATTATTCGATGTCATATCGATTGAATATCTCGGTGAAAACTCTAATTTACGGGTTTTAAATACCGCATTAGCATTTAATTTTATGGGTATTACATCCTACCCCTTAAAAGAAATTTCGTCCGAAATTTGCATACCTCATAAAGTATGGGTATCTTAACATCATAACATCATAACTTTCTATGTGCTTTTCTTTCGTCCATGGTTCTTCCATTGGACTTTTATTATAAGACCCAAACTTGCTTCTTTAATCGTTGAATCGTACGATCAAATTAGTCGTATATTTTCATCATAACCCATCTGAGTCAAAGGTCACGTCACCAGGTTGGTTGTCGTAAATTGGGCAATTTTCGTATTTCTTTAACTGCGACACGAGGAAGACATTTCGTACTTTCCCCCAAATGTGATGGAAGTACCAAGCTATAGGCTACTAGGCCTATCATTATTAGGATCTCGTGAGGTTCTATAAAACGTGATCTAATCATTCTTTGTATCGGAATTCTTATAATCTCTCTAGACGGGGAAATCTTAAGAGATTTTGATTCCGCATTTAAAAATGCAGTTTAAATTTACGCGTATCAGCGTAAGACTTTTGTCTGTCCTGAGCTTCTCTTATTCTTTTCCTTATTGAGGAGATATCTCAATCGTTTCGCTTTGCCGTCAGGACTTTATACTTTTTTTTTTTTTTTCTCACCTACTTTATTACAATAAAGTGGTGATCGATAACTCTTTTCTGCATAATGCCTCATAAGGCTATATTGATCGTTGTTTGACAGTTACGATCCTATGTAAACTTAACAGGTGGTGCTATAAGTTCCCACCGATACCTTGGTTTATCACTTGTTCTATCGTATCCTTAAACATTCATACTTGTCCTTTGATTGTCCTTCCGCGTGAGTGGACATCTATGTTAAGGCTCAATCTCGTGTCTAACTCATTTTGTGAGTTAGTTCCAAAACTAGGGGTACTCTTGAAGTCTCTATCTGAACTGATAGGTTTTGGTACTCCTTGTAAATATACGATTTCCTTTATGTACGACTGAGCTAACTTATCGGATCTATGAGTCATCTGAATAGACAGAGACAAAACATATTTGGCGAGTCAATCCACTACTAGCCATATAGTAGTGCGACTTCTTTATGACTTTGGTAAAATCTGTCATAAGATCTATTTCTATATCATTCTATTTCCATTCGCGTAGTTCTAGAGATTATACTCTCTTATAAGGCCTTTGATACAATGCCTTTACTTATTGGTAATCGAGACACTGCTCGACAATATGGTTATATCTTATCTCATTCATTCCTATCTAACCTTTCTCATAATTCACAATGTCACTTAATAATGCCTGGTTGGGCGGTATGAGAAGGATCATGAACTTTATTCACGATTTCATTTCTAAGCTTATTATTGCTTGGAAATATATGTATATCTCTCTCTCTTAGACAATATAACACTGTCCAGCGCTCCTTAAAATATCCTTTAACTCTTCATTCCTTATTTTAATTCGTATTCTGTTTCCATTTTCATTTTCTCTTTTTAGTCATATTTCACCTTGGTTGTGGAAACACTACTTACATTCGTCCCTGATTGCCCGACTATTACTGTTCTCGTTTTCTTAATCTTTCCAATGAGTTTTCCTTTTCTATAAGGACATACCATGATTTAGACTGAATTTTATATCTTATGCATTAGATTATACATTACCCTTCCTTAGGTGATTATTTATCACATTTATAATCTTTTACTGATTCGTGCCATCTTTCCTATCCTGTATCCAAGTTCCCTTGCTCGAAGAATAAATTCAAACTTTTGTAAATTGTGAAGGGTTCTTAACTTATTGTTATATGAGTGATGTTCTCGCGACTTTGGTATTTATACTCATCGTCACTATCGAGGTAATAGATTTTGCACCGTGAAGTCGTATAATCTCCTTTACATACAAATGCTAACTTGTCGATCCATAAGTAGTTTGGATTGGTAGGAAGTGAGCACTCTTGGTGAGTCTATCAACAATTACCAATATAGCGGTGTTCCTCTTTTGATTTGGGTAAGTTCGAACGAAGTCCATCGTTATTTCATCCCATTTCCACTCGGTATTTCCAACGGCCGTAACTTTCCGTATGGACGTTGGTGTAACACTTTCATCTGGCGGCAAACAAGACAATGTTCTACTAAAGAAGCTATGTCTCGCCATGTCTTCCCACCAAAACTTTTCTTTCGTGTCTTGGTACACCTTAGTACTATCTCGGGTGGGCGGTGTAGGTATTTCGTGAGCCTCAACCATTATTTCATTTTGAAGTTTTGCGTCGTTCGAACGCATATTCTTCCTTCGAGACAATAAGGCGTTGTCCGACGCCTCCGGAAGTTCTTAAATCCTTCACCTTACCCTTTCTGGATCCTTTCTAACTTTTCCTCCATCCTTTGTCTCTCGACGATCCTTTTCTTAAATCGATTCTATCACTATTTCAAGTCATGAGTTAGGAGATTCGCTCATGTGGCCTAAGTCATCGTGACACATAAGTTATTATTTATCTCATATTAATACATAGCCTTACTTTTATTAACCCGTGAGAATTGTGACTCTATTTTGGGGTAACTATCTTATCGGTCTTGTTACCTTAGAGAGTTCTTAATGGATCTCTAATGTAAGTCAATTAATCTATAAAATTCATGATCTTATTTTAGGTCATTGACGTCTTTCATCTTTATTTGTTTTGTCCTTTGTCAGATCTACATTGTTCTCTTTTAAAGACACTATGTGCCTGAGGAATATTTCTCTTTTAAGCCGAAATTTACAAAAGCGTATTGCAAAATTTTGCCCGGCTCTTAAAAGTCGTAAGACAGCCCTTCGATTTTCTTTATGTTCTTTCTCTTCCTTTGAATAGATAAGAACATTATTCATGAGGATTGAGATAAAAATTATCTAGGTATGTGTGAAACACTCGATTTTTGAGGTTCATAAACAGGGCTGGTGCATTGGTTAGTCCGAATGGCGTAACTATTATCTCATAGTAACCATATCTTGTTTAGAACGATTTGTTTTCGTATTTCGGATATCATTCTTCAAGTCCATATAATATTACATCATAATGGCTCAGTGTGGACTTTTCATACATTACTTACGAGGGTCGGTCTAACCGAGCTAACTAGATTATAAGCGTCTACCTCTTTTACACTCAAAACTTTGACACTTCTTCACCATATTCATAAACTCTTCCAAACCACGCTTATTTTACATATTATAATCACATCATTTTCATCATAAACCATTATTTACATATAAGTCTTATAGGATCCTAGGATTCTAGGTCTCGAGGACCTTCGTCGAGTTGTACTTCTCCTCGAAACTTGCCTTTCTCCAAGCACGCTTTTGTTTTCATACTGATGGTCGTTCTCTTTAGAGAGCCGTGGTCAAGCTGCTCCCGCTTCTTCTTCAATACTAAAAGTTGGTGTTACTTTTATCGAAAGAATGGTTGAGTTGGTAGCGGTAATTCTCCTAATCCGGGCGATAAGATCCGTCCTTTTACCATTCTCGTCTCTTTCTGGTATAATTGACGGCACAGGACGTGGGACGGCGTTTGAAACATCATGGTACAACCATTCCTTTATGCCGTGCTGTGTAACTTGCCGAGGTTCAGGACAAGTACTCGTAGGTGTCGTTCCCTCTACGCATTATATGTATGCTTAAACTTGTTGACAAATCCTGGTATGTCTGTCTGCACTTTGGAATTTTTCTCATGGAGAAATTATTCTTTTGATACGACTTTGTAAAATTCCTCCGATCTGTTGGCAACCGATCGATCGTCGTTGGGTACCATCCTCATTTGACACTCTATAGTTACGAGTATCCATCCGAGGTGCAAGAATTTCTTCAAAACTGTTCTAAATTCATTTCTAGTTCATATTAAAAGAGGCGATACGCCGTGTGAGTTATAAACTTCTAGGCCTTGGGTTAACTTCTTACCGTTAAACTCCTTTTCTTGTCATTTGTAAACGGATATTTTAGATAAATCCGACTTAATTTAAGCAATGGAGGAATTTCTAAACAAGAAGGATCTCTTAATGAATTATACACTTTAAGACATATATAGCCCGTAGATGACTCATGATTCTTATCTTAATACCCATTTTACATTTTACATCTTCAGTCGTATATTGCCTTAAAGATATTCGCATAGGCGAACAGTGGGTACTGATATTCTGTCGTGTGAAACCTCTAACGAAAAGGCTAGGCCCAAGCCATGAGTAACAGCCATTTCCGAAACTTCTTGTCTCTAGAATTATATTTACATTCCACATAGATATAATGATCCAAATCACTGGATAACACTTTAGGCGATTCTAGGTTCAATTCTGAGCTTGAGCAACACTTGCGATGGTCAAAATTCTCGTATAGGTAAGGGATTTTATTTCGATTCGCACCACGAGTTGGGTTCTATCGCTTCTACGCATTCTTGTGCGATGTCAAAAAGCGAAGCACCTATGTCGAACAAGATCTTACAGGTATTCTGAGAAACTTTTCCTCATACCTATTCTGCCTTTTGGGTTCTGTTTGTTCTGTTTTCGATGTGAGGTATAGGCTTTGGTCAACGGTCTTTCCGTTTATTCAAGTAAACATCTATTTGATATGTCCTTGTCCTTTCCATTGGGACATCATGTTCCCTTGCTATGGCCTTCTGTTAACTCATTCACTTTATACTTCTCGGTTTTAGTATCGTTATGCTTTTACTAATAGCATTCATGGTTAGGTTTACATCAACTTATCCTTTGATATTGATATATTTCCATAACTAAGTCTCATCTTAGAGATCGTCATGTTTCTATCACTATCATTCATTCCTAATCCAATATGAATGATTTAATTCCCCTTTTGGATATACGTCATTTCTTCTTAATCTTTTATTGATTCATCATGCAATTTCGCATAAGATAAAATCCTTTGTCCACTGGGGATGTATTATACTTTTGCTTTGACGTCAAATATCTTTACCATTTTCTTGACATTCAATGATTTCTTCATTTCCATGTCAGAGATACTTAATACCTCACTTTATTGATCGTCACAAAAATATGGGGGTGAGATTTACAATTAGATCCACCTTAAGATCCTTCCATGTGAATCTTTTCCTGTGTTCTCTTGGATGTATTTCCTTTGCAAGATCTATAGAAACTATCTTGCTTGTTAACTATTAAGTTACACAACAAGACAAGCGTTTGTGTCATTATAACTTAGGGTATTAAGATTCATTTCAAAATAATGAATCTATTTCTTAATTGCTTTCCTTACTTCAAGGAATTACCTTACTTATCAAAGTCATAACATCTCAAGCTTATATCATATCATGGACTATCTAATTGTATAGCTCATAATTTCTTCGCTATTTTGACTTTTGTCCATTTTCTTGAGTATGGTATCGAGAGAAATCTTACTTTCGTTATACTTGGTTCCCACTTTCGTGGACTAGAACCGTTATCATTGTCATATGGTTTGGTAGGGTAGTACATTTGTACACCATAACTTAATTCTAAGCATCTCATTACCATGTCTTGACTTCGGAGTTATTTCCTCCATACTTAGTTCACATACTAGGGATATCCTAGCTATTCACACATCTCAAAGATTATGATCTCTAAATTTTATTATCATCTATTTAACCAAGTTTCAATTACTTGGAATCGATTATGCTCAAGCATAATCTCATTGATTGAGGTATAAGGCGAAAGATCTATTTTCTAGGATGCTATCACTTCTTTATATATATATTCTTTGAAAGAATATCTTGTATGCATCTTTATTCTTTTAAACATGTCCAACCTACTAACGAGGTTTCAAAGACATCCAACTATCTTAAAGATAAGTTGTAATCGCTCTCGTCATGACATAATAAGGAAAATTCATATCCCATGTGTATCATATACTTTTCTTTACTTTTACTCTTTGATTCAATGCTAAATAGTATCTTATTCATAACTTTGTTATCATAACATCGTATGATGGTATAACTTCATCATTATCAATCTTTGTAAAGCCCATCAAGGTCATCACATCATGTGTGCCATAGGAAAAATATCTCGTCTCATCGAGATTTTCTTTACATCATAATTTCTTGATGTCTATCACTTTACTGATCTGAAACTTTTAGGTGACTGTGATAAGTCAACCTATTTCATGCCCGACATTTATCGCTTTACTAATTCGTACTTAGGTGACAAGGTAAGTCAACTTTCATCTTACTTGATGGTTTCAAGAGTCGAGAAGAGATTATCACGACTACTTACAGGAGGTACTGTCTAATCCATCAAGATAACATCTTTTCAATGATTGAATCGATATGTTCCTTGGACTGAATAAATGGGGCTCTAGGGTCCGAAGACCAGAATGACGACTACTGAGATTTCTTTGGTCATATGGGCTGGCCAGACCCGTCACAATTATATTCTCAGTCACACAAGGCTTTGGGTTCAAAAGGACACTTTGTAAATTTTGAGTTGGAAGTTTTCTTGTAAGAAGTGAGAAACTGAATGATTTCTCAATTGGAACTAGGTCATAGAGTTAAATTCAATGACAGAAATTGGGTAATGGATATAATTTGAAAGCTTATATACCCGTAATAGGTCATCAACAAAGTTCCCATGTATGTCAAGGTTCTACTTGTATTACTCAAGATCTTACTTTCTTAGTAACATTCTAGGATTCGTATCATACTATAATGCCTTACTCATTTCAAATCATAGAACTAACTTCAACTGATTCTCATGAATTCTGGAGTAGGAATCAGGAATTTGGTCCTCCATAAGAAATGAAGTACAGTGCATTAGGAGCACGTGACGAAAACCATACGTCGTCGGAGTTCACACGATTGAGAACGAGTCAAAACAAAATCACCGCGCAGTGCAGGAAATTTACACGCGTTCGCGCCGAGGTCATAAGCGATGCCGACACCAAGGTCGTGCATGCCGTTACCGATGCCGAGGTAGTACAGAATATTGCCGACACCGAGGTCGGACAAACTACCCCATCGACATGTCAAAGGCGATGTTATAAATGCCGATTTCGAAGTCGACAGTCGCACATGCCGAGTCGAAGTCGAGGTCGTACATGTCGAGGTCGAACAATTTCGTATAAATCTTTCACTTTTCTTCACTCAAGATGGAATGAAGTTCTCAAATCCATCACTAATCTTGTTCTTGTAATTAAAGGAAGTTCTTACTTCTATGTTCTTTCGTAAAAAGTGATCATGCTTCTTAAAAAGTCTACGTTCTGTTGAGCTAGCATGCTCATCATCATAATCAACTTTGAGATTGAAGTAAAACTTCGAATATTCCTACGTAGCTCATTTATACGCACGTATTTTGTTGAATTTAAAGAATTCAACATATCATATTTGACAATTCAATGTCCAATCTCAATCATCTTAAACATGAATAATCATAACTCTGTTCATAATAATGAACTCTTATTGAATTCCAGGAATTCCAACATTTCATCTTTGGCATATCGTGCCAAACTTTTTCATATCATTGTCATCATCTTTCTTATATCTTCCTTTCTTTCATAACTTTCTTGACAAATCATTTGTCATATCATTCATTCTCAACCTTTCTCATAGCTTTCATTTCTTTTGAAAGATTATTTCCATTATCATTCACTTCACAACATAATATTCATTTCATTTAAAAATTTATTTCACTTTCAAACCGAGAAAAATAATTTCATAAATATTCATCTGGCCAGGCTAATTTTCAAAACTTTGGAAAAAATCATTTACCTCATTTCGGTTGAGCTTGATGTGATGGAGTGTTGAGCATTGTCAATGATCTCTAGAAGTCTAATGACTCAATCTAGACTTAACCTTAAAGAAGATTTTGGGTTCAAGAGCGAACCGCCTCGATACCACTCATCACGACCCCTCAATCCTAACTACGGATTAACAGGATTGTAACTCTAAACATGGATAATTATACGAGAGATTCCTTTAACAATAAATCAGAAAACATATGTCAAGTATATTCTTGGACTTTAATACATAAATTTAGGTTCTTGCAGCGGAAGACATGTGATAAGTACATATGACGATGTACTATCAAGATATAAACTTTTCAGCGACCATAATCCTATTGCTCAACACTGCTCCATCCATCATCTGCTCAACCTGCACATTTAAAAACAAACATGCAGGGCTGAGTACAAGAATGCACTCAGTGGACTCATGCCAAAAATATTTTATCATTTGAATTACACTGCCAACATCATGGTAAGACACAAGGGTTTTAGTTGAAAATGCCTTGTGCTTACTAAAACATTTTATCAGTTCATAAAATCATCGCTGGCGCCAGCATTTTTCGTGTGTATGATCCATATCCCTTATCATCATTCATCATAACATCATAGTTGAACGTCGTGAAGGAGGCCTCCCTCTACGACGCCGTGACCGGCCGTGAATTGTCCTTACAGCACACAGTCACCTTAGGTGTACACGTTAATCCTAGCCAGGTATTGTCCTTCCGGCATAGGATCCGATATCGATTTTCATTCATAAGTTAGGAGCGACCCAACAACATTCATAACATTTCATAACATCTCATAACATCTCATGGATAGGATACATACACAAAACATAAACATTTTTGGCAGGTAATCATGTAAACATTTTATCAACAGTTGAAATAAGCATCGTAAATAAATATTTCAAAAGCATTTTATTTTTGAGTAGAGTAAAGCCCACCTGGACTGTAGATTGCCTTAATCCCATTTCTTGGATCAAAGTCCTAGCTTTAGCCTATCTATTCTTGGCTTTGAGGTTTTGGAGCTGGAAAATCCATTGGGTCTTAGAACCCATATTTCTATTTTAGTGTATATCATGGTATGATATACACTCAATTAACCATGTGGTAGACTCTAGTCAAATATTTCACGTTAAGGTATGCTTTGTGAAAATATCGTATCATGATGTTTTATCATAATTCGTACATCTTATAATGCTCTATCGTACCTTGCGACATAACATAATGAATGCATCGATTAATAGCATGTTAGTCACATAAGGCATACTTCACATAGGGGTTTCCAACACTTAGTCAAATTTCAAGTGTTTTAATTTCAGCAAAAACAGCTTGAAACAACCCAAGTGACGTACTTTGACGATCCATAACTCTCGATTCAGAATACGTATGGTCGCACAAAGATACATTCTGGAAACCTCTAAACATGTACTACAAGTTCTAAGAAGGAATTAAATCCAAAAGAGTCGTGGTTCTGAAGATATAGGGTCTCAAAGTGGGCAACTCAAACTGACTTCTATACTTAGAATTTTTTTCAGAATTTCCAGTTTTAGCTTAACGACGAGGGGTTTTGCGAGGCTCGTAACTTTTGACTCACAATACCAAAATGGCTACAGGCTACCAATTTAGAAACCTTGTAACAAGTACTACATATGTCATGAAGACCAGACTGGAAAATATCCAACGCATCGAGAAATACATAAGTCCAAAGTTGACTAGTTGAAATGGACAGTTTCAGTAGGTGACTTTGGGTCGATGAAAGGTATACCTATAAAACTTGGTTTGGGATAAAACTTTCCAGATCATAACTAGACATGGTGAGGAACATTTCTTATGAAGAAACCCAAGTCCAAATCGGATTACAAATGGCTTGAACACCTCACGTAAAAGTCATACTCGAACAGCCTATTATATGAAAAATTTACTAAGGCAGTTTGTCCAAAACAACTTACTGTAATGTATCAACTTTAAAATTCACCGTGAGTTCATTATAAGGAATCTGGAAATGAAACCAATCATATTGAAAAGCCACTTAAGTCTAGTTTTGTCCAGAAAAGCCTCACTCAATGATTCACAATAGATTGGGAGATAAAATATTTTACCACGCTATCACTCCGTGATAGTTTTGTGCAGTTAACTTGTAAAATCTGGAATAAATAGTAAAACGTTTTAGATAATTCTAAAAATTTACAGGAATCTTCTAGACATGCTGAATTATGTTTCTGCCAAATTTTAGAGTTTTATCATTAGCCAAACTTAAAACGAAAGCCACGCACTATGGGTGATAAACACGGCGATTTCGCAGATTTGTGCAGTGTTTTGATAAATACAATTAAAATAGCAAATCAAGTTGGATGGACTTGAAATTTTACAGAGGCATACTAGACACATATAATTTCAACATATCAAAATTCACAATCATCGGACCACTGAAACTTAGTCAAATAAATTCGTGAAGTTACTGATCGTCCAGATTAACAACATGCAATCACTTTCAAGTATAGAACCAACACCATCAAGCTTATTGATGAACATGCATGTGTATATTTTGATCAAAGTAACTTATGGGTGTAGGGATTTTACCTTGGATCAGATTTTAACAAGGTTGAGGGAGATGCAACGAAGCTCGTTGTCCGGGTTTAGCTTGATGAACCATTCGAGCTATAAGCTTGATTTCTCTTGATGGAGAGAACATAGGGCTGCCATGGAGCAAGAAGAGGAGAGAAGAGAAATGGGGAAAGAGAGAGGAAGTGGGACGGCAGAAATGAGGTGTGGGGTGTGTGTGGGTGGTGTTGGAGAGGTATGGGGTGTTGGGTGGTAGGCATGGGTGACATTTGTTAATACACTCACATACATCTACACTTGTCACACACATGCACAACACTCTTACACTCCTCTCTACACACACACACATGCACGATTTTAGGCATATATATATATATAAATTTCAGTATTTAATGTTTAGTTAGGCTTTTAATTAATCACATTGTCATATAGTAGATACATGCAATAGGAAAATCAACAACACACTTTGTTACACCTTCAAGGGTTTTCGGCTATTACACATAAACCATAGGTCAAAATTTTATTTTCATGCCCAACATTGATATATGTTATGACATATAGTTTAGATGATAAATAATATCATAGGATAAATTAATGACATCATTTTATGCGACAAAATCGAGTTCGAAAATTAGGGTTTTGAACGTTTGAAAATTTGGTAACTATCGAATCTTGATGATCTAACATTGATTTAATGCTAAATCATACTGTAATTATATATACAAATCATAGGAAATTAATTCCTATAATTTCTTGATCGATTAAAACGCTTTTCGTTTCATCTCAAAACGTTAACGTTTGAAAACGTTACAAAACGTTCATTATCGACTCATCTCGAAATGGTCGTCATCACTTTATTACATTATTCCATTTATAATGGAATTCAATCCTAAGCTTAATTGCTTAGAAAGATTTCATGAAGTTTTAACTATCGATACGCGATCGACGTTAAAATTATACTGCCGATATACTTCATATACTTTTATTCCTTAATTCACAATTCTCAGTGAATATAAAATAGGATTTCATTCCTTCGTAATTAATCGAAGTCATTATTCGATGTCATACTGATTGAATATCTCAGTGAAAACTCTAATTTACGGGTTTTAAATACCGCAATTAGGCATTTAATTTTGCGGGGTATTACAATTTCATAGTGCAGTAATTTTATACATAAAGTGCATTGATTTTTAGGTTTTTACGAAAAAATAGGTTTTTATTTGAACTCTTCCCTATATCTATATATATATAGTGTATATATATATATATATATGGATGAGTTATGGTGAGAAAGCTTCTTAGTGTAGGAAATATGACTAGTAACACATATTTCATATTTGTGTAGCACAATCAGAATTACTATGTTGCACATGTTAGTTTAGCACATATTTCATCCATTCGTAGCACATATGCTAAATATATTAGTTTAGCACATCTTTCATTGCAGCTTAGCACAAGAAAGGTTCTAGTACTGCACAGACCGCGTAGTACACAAAACACAAAACTGTAGCACAATCGAAATTAAATCTTAACCATTGATACAGCAAATCAAAAGCCCATATTCATTCTCATTTTCTACCAAATTACCATGTACTACCTAAATCATCTTATATATATATATATATATGTAATAGTAGTTTTTCATTGCCTATAAAACGGCATATGTTCGTTCATTGTAAAACAACAACACCAAGAGAGAATTCAATAAAATCCTTTGCATTCTCCAAAAACCATGAGTTTCTAAGCTTCTTGTTTTCTTACTCCTATAGCCGATAGCAAATTCTATACCCATCCCTGAGAGCTAAATAATATATCCCAACACCATATAAAAAAAAAATCCATTCACTTCCGCTGAACATATTTTCTGAAAACGAAGGCTCCGTCCCTGTTCTCTTCATTAAAAAAGTTCTGTGTGAGCTCTATCTGGTATTATTTCTATTTCCTTTCTTTTATGATATATGGAGTTGACCAAATGAGAACTTCAAATTTTTTTTAAAACTAATGTAGTCCATCCATTTTATAATATAACGGTCAAGATTAATTATAAATCGTTTACCATCCTCAGATTTTAGTGGTAACCGTTTAGTCATATAATTAATGGATTTTATATATGCATTTACGAAAATTATTCTTATATGTACAATTGCTACGATTACATGTACAACAACATGAATTACATGAACGTAACAATTAATTAGAATGTGATAGCATGCACAAAAACTACGATTACATGAATAGCAACATGAATTACCCGAACAATGAATAATAGAATGTGAAAAATGCAAATAGCGAAAATTTAGGAATTTGACTATTTTTGTCATTAAATAATTATGAATCGTTCGATCTTATTCAATCTAACGATGATTATTGGTTCTTAATTCTTATGTTAGAGGTAGTTCCCTCTATGATCAACCCATATATATATATGAGAGAGTTAACGTGAGAACTGTTTTATCGTGAGAACGTGAGAACTAAAAAATGATGAATTCATTGTGAAAATTGATGAATCCGATGGGAAAGTTATTGAATCAAAAAAATAAATTTTCGCCTCTCATGGGATTCGAACCCGGGTGAAAAACTTTGAGTTGTGGAATTCAGTAACTTTCTCAACGGATTCATCAACTTTCATAGCAAATTCATTTGTTTATTAGATTTTAAGATAAACTGATTCTCATTTGAACACACACACACACACACACACACACACACACATATATATATATATATATATATATATATGGTTTCTGTGAGAATTGACATAAGTGTAAGAAATAGGAATGAATTTAATTCATTGATTTTATTAAATCAATTGATAGTATTTATTTTCGTATAGCTACAAATTATAACTATATATGCTGCAAAAAAAATTCTGCGTTTATGTCAAATGTTAAATAAGTAATTTTATCTTTTAAAAATCAGTTTTATTTCCTTAATTTAAGGGAAAAATACGGTTTTATAATTATTTTTAGGGATTTTTTGTAACTTATCCTTTAAATCATTATCTGCAACATTATTTCAGTTTCAATACTTAATATATATTTGTGATTTAAGCTAGCAAATTCATAAAAAATTTAGGTAAAATAATATATATATATATATATATATATATATATATATATTGATTCATATATGTGGTTCTATAGAGCACTGGCATAAAAGTTTCATAGCATTTTTTACTTATTTGTTGCACATACTACTAAAATTTCAAAAATTATTGTCTTTATGAGATTAAATCATATGTGCAACGAATAAATAAAAAAGTGCTACGAAAACATTCACCAGTGTAATAAGTACTAAAAAGTACGTATGAATGAATACATAAATTTTTTTACCTGTGTACGTGCAAAATGAATACGCTAAAAATGCTACAAAAATATTCCACTAGTGCAACGACATATATATAGAAAAAACATAAGCACAACATATAAAATAAACTGACAATAATTTTTAAAATTTTAGTGATATGTGCAACGAATAATTAAAAAAATGCTACGAAAACTGTTATATCAGTGCTAAATAAAACCACACGTATGAATCAATATATATGTATATATATATATATATATATATATATATATATTATTTTACCTACATTTTTCATGGATTTGCTAGCTTGAATCACAAATAATTTTGTATATATTAATTATTGAAATTGAAATAATGTTGGGATAATAATTTAAAAGATAAGTTACAACAAAGTCCTAAAAATAACTATAAAATCATGTTTTTCCTTAAATTAAGAAAAAAACTGATTCTTAAAAGATAAAATTACTTATTTAACATTTGGCATAAACACATAAAAAAATTATAATACATATAATTTTGTAGCACAACGAAAATAAATCTTATCTATTGATTTACTAAAATAAATGGTTTAAATTTATTCTTATTTCTTATAAAAAAATCATTCCTACCTGATCCATCCCCCCCTCTCTCTCTCTCTCTCTATATATATATATATATAAGGGGTTGGATCCAGTGATAACTACATCTTTTTTAGAACCAGAGAACTATAAACATGACGTATAAAGTTGATGCACAAAATCTATAAAATTGTGCACACCGAAAATATTTTAAAATTATTGAACAATATAAAATTTTAGAATGTTTTCATTGGTAATCAGAAACCAATAGCTTTTATCTTTTTACATCTATATTTATTTTTTAATTTCATTTGGTATTTAAAAGGTTACTTTTGTCACTATAGTTTTTTTTTTAATACGGTAGTTACTTAATTTTAGGGATTCAATTACTTTAATCATCTATTTAATTATTTTAAATTATTTATATGACATATACGATCTTGGTCACTTACATTTTTTTCTCTCTCTCATAGATATAGCTCATGGCTAATACGGCGGCTTTGTAATTATTTTTGTTTTTGTTTTTGTGTTTATCTGTTCATGATCAAAGTATAGTATATCACGTGTTAAAAGCATTTCATGAATTAGTGCAAAAGCATTTCGCTGGTGTTATTTTCATTTATTTTTTATGTTGAACAATTGAAGTGAGAACGGAGAGTAGATTCCCTCATGTGTATCACTAATCCAAAGCATGATTTTTGAAGACAAAAAGCATACGCAAATAATACACCGAAGCATACGTTATAAGGGATTTGAATCAATAAACAAGAGCACACACCTGCAATGAAAGCATACACATATCACGAAAGCATATACCTGTAATTGAAAGCATACACCTTCGCGCTGGATTTCCCAGTCATTGCTTAGTGTAATTCTGTGGCGTTTCAACACAATTTCACTGTATTGCGTTCTATATCAGTATAACAATTTATATTTCTCAGATTGTGCGGCAAGGGTTTAGGATTATGGCTGAGATTGTGGAAGAAAATCTGAAATATGAAAATCTCATTTTGTACGATGGTGGTGTAATTTGCATATTAAGGCTCTGTATCCAAGTTCGTTATTTTAAACAAAAGCATGTTTTTTTAGGCCATAAAAGTATATTCAAGAAACGATCACAAGCATACGAATACCACTTATGCACACACACGTGCTATTCAACGCGGGACCACATAAACACATCCAAAACAGAAATGCAAATCCCGTTTTTTATGTAGATTTTTTCATTTTTTTACTATTTCAATATTTTTCTAATTTTTTATTCATTTTCAATGTTTTTTAGATTGAAAAAATTTGGAAATCGTGAACATTAGATTAAAAAATTGGAGGTTGAGATTAATTTCTAGTTACTAATTTTAGGTTAGTTTCTAGTAGATCGTATCCTTATATACAAGGGGTGAGTTATTGTAAAAACCTTGTTATTGTACAAATGTGAGAATAATATATTTTTCATGAAAGTTACTGTACAAAAAAAAAATTTTGAATTTTGCTTCTCATGATATTCAAACCCGGGTGGTGCACTTATCCAGCGAAGTGGTGCATTCACCGTATATCTTCGTGGTCTAATGAATGAAAATGGTTCTCACGTTCTCATTTTAAATAAGGTTTTCATTTGAACATTCTCATATATATATATATATGGAGTGGATCAAATGAGAATTTATTTTTTTTAAATAAGAACTAATATTATGCGTAGATTTTCCTTTATCGTGGGGTTAAAATTTATTGTTATATTAAGATTTATTTTTACAGATTTATCAATAATGATATTATTGTAAATTTGTTATTCGTCGTAACCAATTTTCTCCTAAAAATTTGGGATTCTTTTTGTATTTATGGTATGTATATTTTTTTGTACACTACATTACATATTAATATATATTAATATATATTAATATTAGGAAAATTGTTTCATCAATTTCAAAAATAAAATAAAATTAGTTCATTAGATTTTGATTTTTTTTGTGCATCATCGACGACGCTTATGCAAACAAACAATATGCTTATACAAACAAATTGAATCGTCATCATCATTATCGATTTTGAATATCCCTATGATTAGGGAGAATTGTGATCTTTATTTTAAGGTAATTATATAATTTTGATTTTTTTATGTTAATTATTATTCAATGTAATTTTATAAATTTAATATTTTTTTTATGTTAATTATTATTCAAACAAAGATTCTCAATTTTATAAGTTTGATTCTTAGTTACTGTTTTATTTCATATAACTACTTGCAATCATATACACAACTACTATCTAGTTATGCATATTAGCTTAATCACACAAATAACTATAGTTGTATATCACTATTTTTTCTCACGGTACGAGATTTGCGGAGTGAAATTCTTTTTTATGATCTATATTTAAGGTAATTTTAAAAAAAATTTACGTTAATTATTATTCAAACAATGATTCTCAATTTTATAAATTTAATTTTTAGTTACTGTTTTATTTCGCATAACTACTTACAATCATATGTACAATCATTACAATCATATGCGAACTATTAGTTTCAGAAATAAGGTAGAATTGCATAGAAAGAAAGTCAAACAAAGATGAAAAATTAGGTGGTGAATATTGACCTTAATACCCATAACATATTTAAAACCATAAAAATAGTCAAATTCGTGTGTAAGCTTGAATTAAATACAATCTATTAGATCACATGAAATCTAAAATGATGATAAGTTCTTGTTTCTTATTTTAGAGAAGTTCTCGCTATAACCATCCGCTAGAGAGAATATACGAATAAATGATAACTACTAAGTGCAAACAATATAATTATAATTACTATTACAAAATGTGTATATTCTTGTAAATTTTGACTATACCTACAAAGGTCCTATTTATTTTAATTTTTAAAGGGAGTTTATTAGTGTAAGATACGTATGTAAATGTACAAATTTATATATTTATTATAAGAAGAGAATTTGTGTAAAATTCTTCAAAAAATATTATTTAACTATTTTTCACACATATATATTCATTCAAATTCGATACTTTTACATATATTACATGTATCATGATGCTAGTATCCAAAAATTTAATAAACCGTTGGGATTTGCCTTGTAGGAGTTCTTGTATCGACCCAATCGCTCTCATGTATCGTGTTTCCTTCACGCAAGTTATGGGATACTCTATGCTTCCTAACTTGTGTGGTATAACCCATCCTTATCCTTATTCCTTACCACACAAACTATATATACTCTTAAAATAAATTACATAACAGATTCTGCTACTACTAGCCATGTCTACACACGTCAGCATTTTGCCAACTAAAACCAACCCCCTCTCTCTCTCTAAGTAGTGAGAGTTACCAGCTTTGCTTCTCAAATCACAGCACAGAGTAATATGGGATCACGTTAAAACCAACCTACATTTCTGGAGAGAGAAAGAGAGAGAGTAATATGGAATCACGTTCAAGCTTACTATATATCAAAACAAGCTGGTTGATCAGCTGATATATTTGGCCATAGCCATCTCCATAAAGTATCTTCACTGTACAGCAGCAGACATGATTGGAACATCCAAATGTCGCCCCACGGCCCCCGCACATGCCTTTTATTTCGCGCTATCATCTCCCCTCTGTTCGTTATCCTTCTCCTTTCACTCCTCACACTCATATGTATATTCGGCCGGTTTCTGTCCTTCTTACTTGTACTGTTTGGATAGGACTGGCCGAAAGCGACCCCTCATAGCCTCAGCATATGATCCATCTTACACAACCTGAACTTTTGTTCCCTCCGTTTATCTGTCTATAATATTCAGCTTCGCAGCCTGCATTTGTAACTAAACGTACCTTGTACCGTCTCTGTCTCGACTTTGGAGGATGACCCGAGGTTTACTTATCCTTAAGCTCGTTGTCAAGATGCTCAGGAAGATCCTCGGATCGAGGGCTAGGTGTAGGTACGATCCTGCAGTGGACGAAGATGAGGAGTCTTGCTTGCTCGGTGGTGTGCCAGAGGATGTGAAGAAGGGGCACTTTGTGGTGCACGCGGTGGATGGTGGCGAGCTGAGGAGGTTCGTTGTGGAGTTGAGCTACCTGGCTCACCCGGGCTTTCTCAAGCTGTTGGATCAGGCAGAGCGCGAGTTTGGCTTCAAACAGACCGGGATTCTTGCTATCCCCTGCAGATGTACCGACCTTCAATCTATTCTTCAAAATAACGCGTGACTATCACGAGATAGTTTTCTTCAATGTTTTATTGGTCATACCTATGTCTCCGCGAAAATATTTGTTTGCTTGGGTTCTGTATAAATGTAGGTTCGTTTACCGGGCGGTACCCTGCCATGAGAGACGACATAGATGAGGAGATATTCAGTTACTAGAGTACGACATCATGTACAAATACAATGTTAGCAACCTAGGAAGTGTTGCGATGATCTTTCAATTTATTGTGTATAGAGCCCAAAGATATACATATATGCCAATGAAATTCTATGGGTTATTGGTACATAAATACACCAACTTTGAGTTCATTTGGTTTTTCCCACAAACTTTAAAAATTATTACAAAATACACAAACTTAATCACTTTAGTGAATTTACCACGATTTCAAATTTAAACCAAATTAAATCTGACTTGACATCACGAAAATTTACCATAGACAAAATGGTCAGTAATATAAATGACATCATCGAAAGAGGATATCGATTGTTTTGATCTCAATTGGAACCAGACAATAAAACAAAACGGGAATACTTAATTTTTGTAATGAGGATTGACGCGATGAATCATAAAAATAAAAAAAATCTGATTTATTTTGATGGAACGACTATGCTTTATGTCATCTCTCTATGATGTCGTTTATATCACTAACCGTTTTATCTATAGTAAATTTCTTAGATGTCAAGTCAGATCTAATTTGATCTGAATTTGAAATCGTGTTAAAATCACTAAAGTGATTAAGTTTATGTATTTTGTCACAATTTTTAAAGTTCATGTGAAAAAACAAAATGTGTTCAAAGTTGATGTATTTATACGCCAAACCCAATTTCTATTAATGTTTACCTCGTTCGTTTCTTTGCAGACGAAACTGCGCCCAGTGATCAGCCCCGACTGTGGCCAGAGATGAGAGGAGGGATCTAACAACTGGATAAAATCCATATATATACACACAAATATATATGTATGCACACTAGATCCTCTAGCTCCAACACTGCCTTTATTTCCAGTTTTAGAAAGTGACGATAGTGACAAAATAAAGCTAGAACACTGGATAGAGGATGTTAACTATCAGAAATGAGCCACGTGTCTTTCTCGTTCAACCCAGTTCCACGTTGGACAGCTTAATTCGAGTAATAAGGAAATGTAAAGCATGAGAACCGAACCACAGAGATGCATTCTTACTAAGTTTCTATATTGAACTTAATTAAAGGAAAAAACTTGGAATTGTATATAAAGATGCATGCTGTAGTCTATAACTGCATATCACGGTTTGCATGCTTCCAGGGACTAAATTATAAATAAGAGGATTCGAGAGGCTTATGTGTGAAGTTGAAAACAAATACAGGTATGTGGTTATAACCGTAACCGTTAAATTGATTGTGCCTTTTTCCCATTCAAGCGTGTATGTGATATATATTGATAAATCTGGTTAAGTGAGTGTGCGAGATTTATGAAAAGCAATAAAGAACACCAAGGCTTTTACGTGGTTCGATCGTTAATGAGATCTACGTCCACGGAGGAGTGCTTCCTCAATACTTTCACTATAATGCAGTGTGGTTACAAGCTCTTAGTATTCGATAAGTTGCCAACCCTTCTAATGTCAGTTTTCCTTCTATTTATACAGCTCCGAATCTGCAACTGAAGGCGCGCCCGACCTCTCCATTGGTCGTGGCGTGACTCTTCCTCTGGCATGCCTTCCATTGGCGGGCGGGGACCTTCGCCTTATATGCGCCACGTGGAGGTGGCGCGCGACCTGGTTACGGGCGTCTTCTCCATTGGCCGAGGGTAGCGTCGGGCTTTGGCTCAGGGCTGTCTTCCATTGGCCGGGTGGAGGTTACGGAGGCTAGGGTTTGGGCAATGATTAGGGCTCGCCTGGGCTCGGCCGCGTGGGCCCGCTTCCAGCGTGAGGCCCAGCTCGTTTGGGCCTGTTAGTGGGCCTAGTCGGTTGGGCCATATCCCATCATAGCCCCCCCCGAATAGCCGAGGGACAGCGAGGCCGAGGTGGAGTGAAGAAAGCGCTTCGCCGAGGTGAGGTGTGGCTTGGCTGAAGTTGTTTCTTGGAGTTGTTGTCTTTTTAATGTGAGGGTCTATTTAGCGATCGGTGCCGGCGGGTTGGGTGGTCATTGTCCGTCGCTGGATAAAGATGGCACAGAAGGAAGTCAGTCGACACGGATATCGCGCCTCTGCGTTCTTTACGCCGAGGTGCGGTCTGAAGTGGTGTTACTCCTGTGGTGGGTGCCGCTGTCCGACCTGAGAGACCGCCCTTTTCGGGGATGTCGTGGTGCGCCCCGGGCCGCACCGAATCTGCGGCCTGGTTAGCCGAGGTCCGATCTGGATGTAGGCTTTCCGTAAAGGCGGCTTGGATTGACAGGCCGAGGTCGGCGTGGATTTCCTTGGTATTTGTGGGAAGGACGGGGTGCGACCTGAGGCGCCGCCATCTGGAGGATGCCGGGGTCCGTATGATGATTGCTAGGTCAGACTGGCGGTCCATCTTATCCTGGCGTACGTCATACGCGCCAGGCGGTAGTTGGGCACTCGAACCGCGTGCGCGCGTGTAACGCACATCCAATCACGTGTAGGCGCGTGTTGAATTTGAAACGGCAATTTGCAGGCGCCCCTAGTCTTATAAATAGGCGCAAAAGAGGCAACTGTTCACTTTCTTCTTCGACGCTTAAAAATTCTGAGAGAGAAAAATTTCTGAGAAATTCTCTGAGTTGATCCTGATCTTCGCTGAAGGAGCCATATACTCGCCTGAAAAGTAAGTATGTTTTCTTCATCTTCTTCTCGCTCTGAAAGTTCCCTTTCCGCCTCGGGTTCTGGGCGTGAGTTCCCCGGCGTAAGAGATTATATGTGCTACAATGGTTTGGGTAGGTCCATAGGGCTGAGCTCTAGGGTTCCGCCGGTATCCTCTGTATGGGATGGGTTGAGGGTGGGCGTGGCGAGGTCGGGTTTGACCTTGCAGGAACTTTTTGAAGTTGCGAGGAATCTGGGATCCGGAGGAGGCGTGGTGGTGTCTGCCGCATCCGGATGATAGGGCGATGGCCCCTCCGGAGGGGTTTGTTACTGTTTATGTAGATAGTTTGAGGGCAGGTCTTAGGTACCCTCTGTCCCCCGTTTATCTTAGCCTTCAAGAGTATTTCCAGATCCCTATTTGTCAATTGACCCCGAATTCCGTTAGGTCGTTGGTGGGGCTGGGGCTCTCTTGTTATGGCATTGCCGAGGAGTTGTCCTTCGAGGTCTTGATCGCTTTTTAGCGTGAAGACCATAGGAGGGTGTACTATCTGTCACCCGGCTGAAATTAAGGTAGCCGTCCTCCAGGTGTCCCGTTGGCGAATAGGTATTTCTTTCTGCGGTGAGGCGGCCAGTATGAGTGGGGTATCGGCACGATGGCGGACCCGAAAATCAAGCCCTTGGGCCATATGGAGGAGGTGTTGAGCGCCGCGGTGAGATCTTATCCATAAGTTACAGGGGCGACACCAAGAAGGCCGGGTGAGTGTTTACGGTCGGGCGTCGGGATCGGGAATGCAGGCGGGGTGAGGCATCCCTTCTTCTTAGTCCTTATTCGTTCGATTTTCTTTGTGCTAATGTGTCTTTCTCTTGTGATGCGGTGAAGTTGAGGGATGAGGCGGGCTCACCATTGCCGAGCAGGGGCCGTGAAAAAGCGGGGGGCTGGACCTACGAGGGGCCGAAGAAGGTCGATAGCATGGGCCGGTGATGAGTGGGCCTCGAGCGGGGTCCAGCCCGGCATTGAGTCTCGGCCTCGGGGCAGCCATTGAGTCTGGTACCGCCCAAGTTTGGCCGCATCCTTCCCAGGGTACATGGGTTCCTTCATATTTAGATTTGTTTGCTTAGCGATCTGTTATTGACTCGTGCCTCTCCTTTTCGGGTGGGAGCTCGATGATGGGGCCCTGCACTGGCCTTCTTTGAGGCTGCAGTCATCCGCAGGCTTGGCCGAGCTCGGCCCGTGAGGAGGCTGGGAGCTTGCCATTGCCGCTGGCGGAAGCCGAGACCGCCGTCCGCTGCGAGGGCGGGCGAGGCCGCCGAGGCTTCGAGGCCGGGAGGGCTGCTTCTGAAGCCGCCACGAAGAGGAGCCTTGGCAGGAGGCCGCGGGGAGGTCGAGGAGCTTAAGGAGGGCTGGCGGGCGAAGAAGGACCTCGCGGACGAGAGGAGTGCTGGTGGCCGACCGGGACCCCTGTTGAGGGCCTTTGCAGCGAGCTCATCGAGTCGGAGAGCTTCTCGGCTTTTATTGCCGATCTCGCCGCCGTCTTGAAGCGAAGGTGGTGTCGAGATCACACAGGGAAGGCGGCGGCGCCATGCACGACTTTGATAAGGTCGAGCATGGGTGGACCGAGTCGACCCAAGAGAGGTGGACAAAGCTTACGCCGGGTGATCTCTGGGTGACTCGCTTCCAGTCTTGGGCTCTCGGCATCGGCTCTACCCTCTGATCTGCTGAGGTCGTCGCCCGGTGTAAGGAGGGCGAAGATCGCGAGCCGGGGAGCTCGCTGGCGAGTGCGGGCGGGCGAGGAGGAGGAGGCGGAGCGGGAGGAGGCGAGTTGGAGCTCCATTGGAGGTGGCCAGCCGCAGGAGCATCAGGAGGTCGTCGAGACCGGCCATAGGCCTGAGGTCAGTGGACCTGATGTAATAGCTTGAGCTGCCGGGGTCGATAGGACCCTGGGTCCTTGTAATAATTTCCTCTTTTTTGAGTAATAAACGCAACTTTTTTTTTTTTTTAAAATTTGTGTTGTCTTGTTTATTTACAGTACTCCACACCTGAATGGCTCGGACTTGATCATGAGCTGACCAAGTTAAAAGAGGTCCGGGCGCCTTGGCGAGAAGAGGCGAAGAGGTGCTTTTGGAGGAGCGGTGTGCGGGTGACCCAGTTTTGGCCACTATGGAAGTCGGCTCGGCCGTCTGTGACTGAAGAAGAAGTTGGGCGAGGCTGATCGGGAAGTGGCTGTAGGGAAAACATATGTTAACCCTCGCCCCGAGGATCCATCTTGGGTGTTTAATTCACCATACATTGATTATAAACCTAGCATGCATCTATATAATTAAATCGCAACACGTTGGGGTTTTCACGTGTTTACCTTTGGATGCGAAGAGGTCGATGGAGCGAGATGAAAGGATCGAGCGGATCGGACTCGTGCTTTGACCTTACGATTGTATCCGGTTGCCCAATCTCCAGCGTCGAGTGAGGGCGATCTTTGGAGAATGCTTGGAAAATCACCCAATGCTCTCTCTTCACAACTTTGAAATTCTCTCTCAACACTATGAGGGCGAAAATTCTTGTGTAGATTATGTGAGCATTAACCTGACTTTATCTCATACCTTATATTTATAATGCACTACCTTAATCCCATATGGAAATTACCATAATCCTATATGGAAATTACCATAATCTATATGGAATATTACCATAATCTTAGGATTATTTCCATACTCTCAGGATTATTTCCATACTCTCAGGATTATTACCATAATCTTATATGGAAAGGATCTATGCATATACCATAAATATAATTATATCCTTGTGGGATAAAGAGAATAAAATCTTGCCATAGAGAGCTACTAGGGGCGCCGATTTTCTTGAGCTACGGGCCTGGATGGGCCAGCCAGGATCAAATCAAGGAATAAAGATGGGCCTCAAATAAATTAATTATCTTATGTTCACCCGAACATAAATTAATTTATAAACATTTATTCATGCCACTAGAGAATAAATCTTGACTTACCCTTTATTACGAAGTTGAGTCGGGCTTGCACTTAGACATTCTGAATCCCGTATTTAAGATATCGAGCGTCCATTAATCATTTATAGCAATCATTGCTTAAAACGATTAATAACTTCATTTCCTTAAGTAGTACCACTCGACCTTATTATTGTACTTGAGCTAACTCAACTGCGGGGTTTAGTACAATAAACCTTTGAGCTCCTTAAGGGGCGTCATCATCCTAGCGGATACGGTGACTCGTCTGAGATAACTAGCGTGACATACAAACACGCCACCACCCAAGATGCGGAGAATCTTGGGTTGAACATATAACCCTCACTCATAACAAGTCAAAGTGATGGTCAACAACTCATACTCACCTAATACCTTATCGAGGTTTAGATCATCGTAAGTCACCGAGATCTTGGTTCTTCACGACGGTCGAAAAGAAGAACACATCTCACTTGTGATCCTTCAATACGTCGAGGCGTACCGGCATAGACAAGCAACTAAGTCAGTCACTTCTTATCTATCTGCGGCTAAAAACGACAACTCGTCCTTAAGTCGTCTCGGTGTGAAACTTTTATATCTCATTAAGCTTGACCAATCATACGGACTTACGTGATCTTCTACACCTTGTATGATCTAACTTATATATGAGATAAGGGACACGATATATGCAATCAAGTATTCAAATCGGATAGGAGATTGTAATAGTGGTAACGAGGAAACATTGTATACAAGCTCAACCAAAGCGCTTTCGGTATACAAATCCAACAATCTCCCACTTATACTAAAGCAAACTTTTAGTATACAATGTGTCTTTCTACTAGCTATTACAAACAACCATCACTTTGCTTCTCCCACTTATACAAAGTTTCCTTTCTAAGTGGGTGCCATCAAGCGCAATCCAGTCCTCTAACGTGTCCATCGTAGACTTTTGCGGCGGGCTCTTCGTGAATGGATCCGCTAGATTTTCCGTCGTATCAATCTTTTCAATCGACCGCGTCACCTCATCTAACGATTTCTCGTATGACATGGTACTTTCTCTCTATGTGTTTGGTCGCGCGTGTGGGTCCGTGGTTCCTTGAGTTTGCCATGCACCGAGTTATCACGATAAACTATGATACTCTTGGGCAAACCGGTACCACATCTAGATCCATGAGGTAGTTCTTGAACCATCTGACCTCTTTAGAAGCCTCAGGCGGCTACATATTCGGCTTCCATGGTAGAGTCCGCAATGCATCATTTGCTTTGCACTCACTTGAGGATACGGCTCCACCTCCCAAGGTAAACACATAGCCGAGGTTGACTTTTTCTCATCACGGTCGACTTGGAAATCCAGTCTGTATAACCCAAGGCATTAGACTATCGCATGGTAAACTAGCCTATAATCTCGAGTCCTTTTCGGTGCTTGGTATATGCTTCTATGCGATCCAATGAGCTTGTCGAGGTTAGGCGATATCTAGCTACTATGCTACCGCATAGCGGATATCGGGCCTCGTGCATAGCATTGCGTACATGAGACTTCCTACGGCGGAGCGTAAGGAACTTGTCTCATTTCCTCTATCTCCTTGCGATCATAGGTATTGCGTCTTGAATAAAGGCGCCATGTATGCGAAGGTAGCAATCCTTTCTTGGCGGTGCGCATACTAAAGCAGTAATCACGATATCAATGTAGGGCGCTGAGATAAGCTCAACATTTTCTTCTTGCGATCTCGGTAAACCTTGATCCCAAGAATGTCTGCTGCATCTCCTAAGTCTTTCATTTGAAACCGATCGGATAGCCAACTCTTTCGTCGATAACGACTTCACGTTGTTGCCAACTAGAAGGATGTCATCTACATAAAGTCAAAAATACCACATCACCGTTGACATCTAACCGATACACACAACTCTCGCTAGGCAACGGGTAAATCCATGGGACTTTACTACCTCGTCAAACGTAAGTTCCATGATCGGGAGGCACTTAAGCCCATAAATGGACTTCTTAAGCTTCCATACTAGATGCTCTTCACCCTTTACCACATAACCTTGGGTTCTTTGCATATAGATGTCTCTACCTTCCTCAAGGTAACCGTTTAAGCGGTTTTAACATCCATTTGCCAAACCTCTAGGTTCAAGTGGTCTGCTATGGCGGAAGAATTACGATGGACTTGAGCATTGCTACAGTGAAAAGGTCTCATCGAAATCGATGCCTCAATCCGAGTGTACCCTTTACGCCACAAGCACGGCTTTAAAGTCGAAACCTCTCCATCGGAATCTCTCTTCTCTTGTATATCCACTTACTACCTATGGCTTCCTTGCCATCGGTAGATGTGTCTTTCATATACATCCATAGCCGTTATGGACTCCATTTCTAAGTCCATAGCGGTGTGCCATGATCTTGCATCTATATCTTGTATCGCCTCCTTGTATGTCCATGGGTCGATTATTGCATGTTCATCTGCTGGGACTAAATCCGAAGATTCACCCACGAACATAAATCGCTCGGGTTGACGAACAACCCTCCCACTACGACGAGGTTCTCTGAGGCACAATAGCAGCGGTGGGTGCGAGATACTTGTGGTTCTCTAACATGCACAACTTCTTTGTGTAGGTACCACTTATGCGGTCGGTATCTCGGTGGAACTCGACCCACTTCAATTTCTTGAAGTATCTGGTGTCGATCCCTCCCACTAGACTCGACATCTCGTACCTTTGGCCTATTCGGTGGTGGAATACGATCATCTTCTAATTCTTGAAGAATGATTTCATCTTTGGATTTATGATTTTTCATGTAGTCCTCTTCTAAGAATCGAGCATTAGTGCTAATAATGACCTTCGATCCTTGGGACTATAGAATAAACCACCTTCGTTCCTCTAGGATAGCCAATAAACAGCCTTGCGTCGGATCTAGCCTCCAACTTGTCAGCCTTCTTGTTCAGCACGTGTGCTGGACTGCCCCATATCCTTATGTGGCTTAAACTGGCTTGCGCCCAAACCACAACTCGAAAGGGGTCTTTTCGTGACTTGGGCGGTACTAGATTTAGCAAGTATGCACCGTCTCTAAGGCATACCCCGAACGAAATAGGCAATGTAGCATAACTCATCATAGATCTAATCATTTCTAAAGAGTCCTATTTCTCGTTCGATACACCATTTCTTTGTGGTGTGCCGGTGAAGTCTTGTTGGGATGTAATCCCACACTTCACTAGATAGTCCATAAACTTCGTTCTTGAGGTATTTGCCACCGCGATCGAGACATGATGACTTGATACTCTTACCTAGCCGTCTCCACTTCCGCCTTAAACTCTTTGAATTTCTCAAAGCATTGGACTTCGCGGTGAAGTAGGTATATGTATCCGTACCTTGAGTGTCGTCGATGAAAGTGACAAAATACTCGTACCTCCACGAGCTTGTGTGGACATTGGTCCACACAGTCGAAATGGACTAACTCCAACATTTCTTTGGCTCTATAACCGCCGCTTTGAAGGTGCGGTCGACATCTTACCTTCTATCACGGGATTCGCGATGGGAGCAGATGGCAGTGAGATCACCCAACGCTCCATTCTTAGCCGGTCTTTGGATCCTATTTAGATTGATGTGACCTAATCTAAGATGCCAGAGAAAAGTAGAGTCATCTTCTGAAAAACTTTCTCTTTTAGGGTTTGATGAAGATCTGACATAGTTATAGGTATTATGTTTTGCGAGAAATAGTATAAAGCGAATTATATAAGGTGCCAACACGTATAACCGTCATTTCTTATGATAGAAACACCACTATCAAAAATAACGAATATCCATGAGTAAATAATTTTGAAGCGAAACAAGGTTCCATAGAAAATTCGGCACATATAAACGTCTTTCAAAACTAAAGCTGTTGTCCCAAAACATAAAACATCTCCAAGCTAGCAGCCCGACTTTCGCCGCGTTGCCCATGGAGATCGTTATCTCGCCATCAAGCACTCCTTGTCGCGGGAACCCACGCAGGTGTAACAAACATGATCGATTCGCCAGTATCTACTACCCAAGAATGGGTAGAACAAGTCGCTAAACATGTTTCCGTTACTAAAGTAAGCAGTACCTTGAGCCTTGAGCATAGGGCACTTGGCCTTCAATGCCCGATCTTACCGCACTTGAAGCACTTGCCTTCTCCTTTGGCTTCTTCAAGCCTCGGTGCAACCATGTTCTTGCTCCCATTACTCCCACTATTTCCTTGCCTCTACCACCTTTGGTACCCTTTTCTATTTCCATTTTGCGATGAAAATTTTGGGCCCTTAGATGTGCTAGCAGAGCATGTGCTCCTTTTCCCATAACTCCTTCTCGCGACAGCGAGATCATTAAGCAGCGACTAAGTGTAAACTCGGTCTTGCTCATGATCACATTCACGCTGAAAGTTCTCAAAAGACTTGGGCGTGTATTGAGGATGATATCGACCTTGGCCGCCGTCAATACCTCCTCCCAGCCGATCAAGACTATCCATGAGATGAGTCGTGTGGGAGACATGTTCATGGACCGAACTTCCTTCTTCCATCTTACACGCCAAGATTTCTCTCATTGTGTGGAAGCGGATTGTCGATCCATTGCCCAAACTTACTCTCGAGACTTGACCAAATATCGATCGCGTCTACCATCGGTGATCTTTGCGGTGCAAGCCTTTGGACATAGTAGTCATCATATAGCATTTAGCCGTATTGTTTGACTTATTCAAAGTGCGCTTGACTCTCGGCTGCTTTCGTTAGTCGATCGTCGATGAGGGCATCGGGTTTAGGAGTAGTGAGAACAAACATGTGTTCTTCAATGATAAGAACATATTCCATGTTTCGTTTCCACTCGATAAAATTTGGACGGATAGCAGTTTTGTGCGAGCATATTGATAATCGGCGTAAGAGACATATACGAAGCGATAATGTAAACACATAAGCATCTGATCGCAAATAATTACGTAACAATAATATTGTAACCTTTTGATAAAACAATATTAATTGAAACCTCAATCGCCAAGGAATCCCACATGCAAGCCACGCGTGTGGACGTTTACACATGAACCCCTCGACCAGACTAAAATATACCTTTTAGTCGTTTAATTTCAATCCATGTCAACTTATCCTTATGACAAATGAAATTAACGATTGGACCTTACTAGACCACATCACTATCGCAAGAAGGGACTTCGCGGGAAGTTGTACTTGAGGTGATGTCTAAGCATTGACCACAATTTTAACAGCAAAAAATGAATTCTTAGAATTGGTATACTCACTCGGACCATACCGCTTCCAATTTAAATTCTTTTGTTATCTCATTTTATATCTATCTCTAGAGAACTTATGAAAATTGCACATGCAAGCCACGCGTGTGGACGTTTACACATGAAACTCCCACTTCTCAATAGATTTAAAATGTTTTATTTAGAAATCTCATCTAACAAACTTATGATAAGCAGTGCAAGCAAGCCCGCGGCGTGGGCGTTTACTCACGATGCGTCTCGCTTTGTTTAGAGATCAAAAAGTGGAGGTCTTGACATTTTAATTTGAAAAATTAATTTGTCGGGTTGCTTGCTTAGTCTTTTTATTCAAAAGGTTTGTCCATGCGAGATCACGTAATCTAGCATGCTTTTCTATAGAACTCGACATGTAAAACATGCTCATGAAATTCTAAAATATGCTTGATAAGCGCGATAAACCTAGCATGCTTACTATGCGCGTCGAATTCGTAAAACACTTAAAGGTTTGTCAACGTAATATAAACATACATAGCATGCTACTACATTATTTAAACATCAACGACATGCATATGAGCGATAAAATAAAATAAAACGTTCATCGGCCCATCGAAAACACTGCACATTTAAATCTAATCTATTACATAGATTTACAAAGTGCGAAATAAACTTTGAAAGCAGGCCTCGCGTGCGAGACGCGGACGGATTCAACAAATGGGCCTCGCGTGCGGGCGCGGGACGGAAAATCTGGAAAAGCGGTGCGGGCGGGTCGTCCCAATCTGTCTTGGGCAGCGCGCTAGAGCGCCGGCCAGCCCAGCCCGACCTTTCGCGCCGCGCTGTGTCACTCGCGGGCTACCTGTGATCGCTAAAGCGACCGCGACCCGGCTGCTGCGAACATGCGTGTTACCGCCCGGCGCGAGCGTCGGCGAGGCGTCGTCGCCCGGCCGAAACTTCGCGACCGCGATGCGCTCAAGCGCGGGGGTTCTCGCGCGAGCGCGCGCCCGTCGCCCGCTAGCTCGCTCGCGGCGCGTAGCCTCGCGGGTAATCCTCGCGACCATGACTCGCTCGCTAAGCGCCGAGGATCTCGCGAGCAGCGCCCCGTCGCCGCAGCCCCTTGCGATCGCCCTCGCGACCGCGAGGCTCGCTTCGCGAAACCGCCAGATGGGCGCCGAGACTGTTTTTCCCGTCGTTTCGTTCTTCGTTCTTTCGTCTTCGTTCTTCTTTTACAGATAAGATTTACAGAATAAAATCTAATCTAACCACGGATTTTCTCGTGGTGTAAAAGCAAAACCAACAAAAACAATAAGCGAGCCACGATGAGCAGCGATGATCCACAATTAATAAAGCGCACGTAATAATCAAACGTGAATTAATCCAGCAGAGCGAAGATTACGATCCCGGCTCGATACCAATGTAGGGAAAACATATGTTAACCTGCCCGAGGTCCATCTTGGGTGTTTAATTCACCATACATTGATTATAAACCTAGTATGCGTCTATATAATTAAATCGCAACACGTTGGGGTTTTCACGTGTTTACCTTTGGATCGAAGAGGTCGATGGAGCGAGATGAAAGGATCGAGCGGATCGGACTCGTGCTTTGACCTTCGGACTGTATCCGGTTGCCCAATCTCCAGCGTCGGTGAGGACGATCTATGGAGAATGCTTCGGAAAATCACCCAATGCTCTCTTCTTCACAACTTTGAAATTCTCTCTCAACAACTATGAGGGCGAAAATTCTTGTGTGGATTATGTGAGCATTAACTAGACTTTATCTCATACCTTATATTTATAATGCACTACCTTAATCCCATATGGAAATTACCATAATCCTATATGGAAATTACCATAATCCTATATGGAATATTACCATAATCTTAGGATTATTTCCATACTCTTAGGATTATTTCCATACTCTCAGGATTATTACCATAATCTTATATGGAAAGGGTTTATGCATATACCATAAATATAATTATATCCTTGTGGGATAAAGAGAATAAAATCTTGCCATAGAGAGCTACTAGGGGCGCCGATTTTCTTGAGCTACGGGCCTGGATGGGCCGGCCAGGATCAAATGCAAGGAATAAAGATGGGCCTCAAATAAATTAATTATCTTATGTTCCGCCCGAACATAAATTAATTTATAAACATTTATTCATGCCACTAGAGAATAAATCTTGACTTACCCTTTATTACCGAAGTTGAGTCGGGCTTGCACTTAGACATTCTGAATCCCGTATTTAAGATATCGAGCGTCCATTAATCATTTATAGCAATCATTGCTTAAAGCGATTAATAACTTCATTTCCTTAAGTAGTACCACTCAACCTTATTAGTGTACTTGAGCTAACTCAACTGCGGGGTTTAGTACAATAAACCTTTTGAGCTCCTTAAGGGGCGTCATCATCCTAAACGGATACGGTGACTCGTCTGAGATAACTAGCGTGACATCAAGAAACCTTGCCACCACCCAAGATCGCGGAGAATCTTGGGTTAGAACATATAACCCTCACTCATAACAAGTCAAAGTGATGGTCGACAACTCATACTCACCTAATACCTTATCGAGGTTTAGATCATCGTAAGTCACCGAGATCTTGGTTCTTCACGACGGTCGAAAGAAGAACACATCTCACCGTGATCCTTCATACTTGAGAGGCGTACCGGCATAGACAAGCAACTAAGTCAGTCACTTATCTATACTGCAGCCTAAACCGACAACTCGTCCTTAAGTCGTCTCGGTTGTGAAACTTTTATATCTCATTAAGCTTGACCAATCATACGGACTTACGTGATCTTCTACACAATCATGTATGATCTAACTTATATATGAGATAAGGGACACGATATATGCAATCAAGTATTCGATAGGAGATTGTAATAGTGGTAACGAAACATTGTATACAAGTTCAACCAAAGCGCTTTGATATACAAATCCAACAAAGGGCCCGCCTCCCGGTGAGAACGAGGCCACGAAGTTGAGGATCACGCAGGGGCGGAGTCCGTGGGACTTATCGCCCAGCGCTATCCAAGGGCGTTTGATGCGATGTGAGGAGCAACTTGAATTGACTGCGGAGAGGCTAGTTCGGGTGTCGGAGGAGCATGCGAGTCTGACGAGGCAGTCCGCCGAGCTGGTGGGACTACCATATCCGAAGCTGACGACCGAGTTCAGAGCTTGCTGGCGGAGGGCATGGTGCTGAGGGATGAGGAGGGGCCCAACAGCAAGAAGTTCAAAGCCTTCGTCAACTCCGTCGTGAAGTATATGGAGATGTATGATATCGTCATAAGCGTCACATGCCCGGCGGCGCCGAGGCCACAGCGGGCTCGTGACCCGATCATAGAAGAACCCGCAGAGGAGGCGGCTACTCGATCATGCCGGCGTGCTCGGGTTGATGGGTCCGGCGGGCGGATCATTCGAGGGCGATCCTGCGGGAGCGATCGGCGATCGAGGACCTCAGGTCGGCGGGGAGGCGGCGGGTAGGGGGCGGTCGTACTCCGGCCGGTGTCCGATCGGGGGTCGGGTGTGACCTCGGGTGCATCCCCACTCCCGGAATGCCCGTCTTGGCGCTGCGCCACTTGAAATGTCGGGGCGGGTGAAGATGACCACAGGTCGATGCTTGCATCGGACTGCCTCAGAGCCAGCCCCGGCGCTCGGGAGCGAGCCGTGGTGATTCGGCCTTATCGGTGGGTTGAAGGCACCGAGTTCGTTCGAGCATACAAATCGGCACGGAGATTTTGTAGAAAATTGGTGCGACTTGACGGTCTGGCAAGGAGCCGGAAGCCGAATGAGGCTATGTATAGTGTAGAACTTTGTATGTAGATATAAATGTATTTAGACTCGTTTCGAAGTGTATATTTCCCTCCTTGAGAGGTATAAACATAGCTTAGGACTTCGTTTTGGTCGTAAATGCATTTACACTGTATACAGAAGTGTGTATTTTCCCAAATAAAGGGGTATAAACGAGCTCGGAAGCCCGGTTGATTTGTATATGGCTTGGTACTTGGTTTATAGTCGTTAATGCATTTAGACTTTGTCTGGTGCATATCTTCCCAAATAAAGGGGTATGAGATGGCGAGATCGGTCTGCGGATGTCGCGTGCGTGTAGGCGTCCAACTTAATGGGTAATCTGTATGCTTTGCATGTAGGCGTCCAACTTAATGGGTGTCTGTGCTTTGCGTGTGACGCGTCCAACTTAATGGGTAATCTGTACGCTCTGCGTGTAGACGTCCAACTTAATGGGTAATCTGTACGCTTTGCATGTAGACGTCCAACTTAATGGGTAATCTGTATGCGTACCCTACTTGGTGGGATTTTCATCTTCGTAAGGGCGTCCCCTTGTGAAGGTTTAAATGTGGTGTATCCAAACAGATGTTCACATATGTATGAGACGAAGTGAAATATTCATTATAAAAACAGGTGTTTTATTGAACATGTAATCAACATCGTACTTTGGCAAAACAATTAAGGAACTAACATGATGCCGACTTTAAATCGAAGCTATGTAAAATACCTCCTTAAATGCGTAATGTGCCAGTTCGGGGGATAAGTGCAGGACAGTGGGCGACTTGTAAGCCCCTTGTCGAGGTCCTCGTGAGCAGCGCGGCACGGCCTTCCCATGTCGGATCCGACTTGTTAAGACGCTCAGCTCTACTGGCTTCATTATTTCTTAGGACGAGGTCGCCCACATGGAGCGCGGAGGCTTTGACCCTTTTGTTGTGGTACCGTGCGACCTGGGCCTTGTACTTGGCTTCGTTTATGAAGGCGAGCTCGCTTCTCCTCGAGGCGTCGAGGTTGGCCGAGTCTTCCTCGTTCGGCCCGGTCGAGTGAAGAGTGCGAGGGCTTGCACGCCGATCTCAACCGGTATGGCGGCCTCGATGCCGTGACCCGGCTAAAAGGGTCTCCCGTGCGGCGTCTCGAGGCATGGTCTGTGGGACCCGGAGGACTTGAGGAGATTTTCAGCCCGATCGCCTTTAGCTCGGTCCACCTCTTCTTCAATCCTTATGCGATCGTGCGGTTCGTCACCTCGGTCGACCATTCGCTTTGCGGGTGTGCGACGGTGAAGCGTTGATTGATCTGAAGCTCTTCGCACCACTCCTTGAAGTTTTGTCGACGAATTGGGTGCGTTGTCCGAGACCGGGATGTGCGGTATGCGGCGGCGGACTATATTTTCCACACGAAGTGCGAATCATACGCTTGTGAGGCTCGAAAGTGGCTCGGCCTCGACCCGTTTGTGAAGTAGTCTATGGCTACGACTAAGTATCGGTGACACGGTGCTCGATCGAGCGGGCCGACGATGTCGATCCCCACTTGCATGAAAGGCCATGGACTGCGCAGTACGCTCAAATCGATCGAGGCGGCTTTTGGCCGTGGAGTGAATCGGCACTTTGGACACTTCTTGCGAGCTCGGCGAATCTTGCGGTGGGCGATAATATCCGACCTCGGCGTCTTCTTTGAAAGAGCTCGCGACCGATGTGGCTTCCACAAGACCCCGGTGAATTTCGTTGAGCACGTGGTCGAACTCTTACGGCCCGAGGCATCTCGGGAGGGTTGAAGGTAAGACTTAGGTGAGGCGCCTCATGCATGAGATATTCGATTTCACCATCATCTTTTGGCTTCGAGCCGATCTTGAGGTAGTCGCCGTGATCCGGATAGGCCTTGGGGAGACATCGATTCGGCTCTATCTCGGTGATGATGCCGGCGTGGGACTCCGTGATGCTTCTAGAATGAACCTCCTCCTTGGTGGACTTGTTGACGACGCAGCTAACTTGTCGAGGATGTCATTCATTGTTTTCCCTGGGATTCGGTGGATCTTGAAGTACTTGAGCGAGGTCAACATCTCCTTTGCCTTCTCGGTATTGTTTCATTCGGTCCTCCTTGGCCTCGTATTTGCTAACACACGTTCACGACGACACAGGAATCGCCAAGATTTGGATCTTGTCCACCTCCGACTCCTTGGCGGTGGAGTCAGGAGATTAGGGCCTCGTACTCCACCTCGTTGTTGGTGGTCGGGAAGGTAAACCGGGGCGTGGGTGACTTCTCGCTTATACGGGCCGAGGAGGAGGATGCCCGCCCGCCGCTGTCTTGCGATGCTCCGCCCACGTACATCCGCCAACAAACATCCGGTGGTGCTAGGGCGACTTCCTCCGCCGTGGGGTGGGGCTGGAGTTACCTCATTGGCGAGCCTACCTCGTGAATTTGGCCTCGACCGTGAAGTCGGCGAGCTTGCCCTTTATGGCCGGCACAGGTGAGTACGAGATGTCGTGCTCACCGAGCTCAGTGCCCACTTAGCTATCGTCCGGACGACTCGGTTTCAACAAGACTTGTCTCAAGGGTAAGTCGATTAGCACACAGACGGAGTGAGCTTGGAAGTAGGGTCGGAGGCGTCGCTTGGCGTTCACCAGGGCCAGTGCTACTTTTTCGAGGCCGGTGTACCTTGTCTCCGGTCCTTTGAGAGCTCGGCTGATAAAATAGATGGGGAGTTATCGTCCCACCTCATCTCGTACCAGTACCGCGCTGATGGCCTCGTCCGAGGCGGCCAAATATAGAGAGGATTCACCTTGCTTGGGCGGACGGGGTCGGCGGTCGGCAAGTACTCCTTCACCAGTCTGGCGGCCCGGTGTTCTTCCCCGCGGCGAAGTCCCGAGCTCTCCTCGGGATCTTGAAGAATGGGAGCTGTTTCTCGGCTCGAGGCAATCTGCCGAGGCGGCTAGGCACCGGTGAGTTTGTGGATCTCACGGATGGTCCTTGCACTGTATGTCGAGCACGCCTTCACCTTGGTGGGATTGGCCTTGAGCCCTCACGAAAACCCAGCATCCCAAGAACTTGCGGTCTTCACCATAAATGTACATTTACGGGGTTGAGTTTGAGGTTGGCCGACACGAGGAGTTGGAGGATGGTCTGAGGTCATCGGCCTTGACTCTCCGTTTTCGACTTTGACTACTATGTCGTCGGCGTGAACCTCGACGATCTCCCGATGTGGTCTTTGAATGTTGCATCCACCATCCTCCGGTAAGTAGCCCCGGCGTTCTTGAGGCGAAGGGCATCTTCGATCGCAAGGCACGCAGAAGTCGGTGATGAATGCGGTCTTTGGTGCGTCCTCCGGACTCATCGAGGTTTGGTGGTACCGCTTTGTATAGATCCGTGAAGTCAACATCTCGTGGTCCACCAATGCCTCCACCTTCTTGTCGATATCGGGGAGGGGTAGCAATCTTTAGGCGGTCTTGTTGAGGTCGGTATAATCGACGCACACGCGCCACCCTCCTCTCAGCTTTCGGACCACAGTGGATTAGCCATCCGGTCGGGTATTTGACCTCGAACAAGATCTTGGCCTTGATTGAGTCACCTCGTCCCTTATGACCGGCCGCGCTCCACCGCGAATATCCTTTTCTTCACGGACCGCTTGGTAGCCGGTCGATGTTGAGGCGGTGAGTTATGAGCTCGGGTGACACTCGGTCATGTCGGCGGGGACCGAGCAAACACGTCCCTATATTCTCTCGAAGTTGTATGACATGCCGTCGGACGTCAGCTGGGCCCTGGGTGCCGACCTGGATGACCCTCGAGGGATCGTCGTCGTATAGTTGGAGGTCCTCGGTCAGGTCATCCCGGGGCGTCGGTCTCAGGGCTCGGTAATGCTATGCCTGGGCGAGGCCGCATCTTGGGTTGAAAGTCGTAGGCATTCTTTGCTGCCGTTTGGTCCCCCGGATGCTAAGCACTCCCACCGGGTGGGAATCTTGACGGTGGTGGTAGACCGAGCAGGCGGCCTGGTGGCGTCTGACCATCTCCCAGGATGATGTTGTGCGGAGAGGAGCTCGGACCGGGAAGAATCGGATGGCCTTGGTGACCGACACAGGGAGCTCGTCTACCATGACCGGAAGGGTAATGACCCTCGGGCTGGGCGCCTCTTGAGTGAAGCTCCGTGGCGGGAGGCGCGGGAAGTACACAATGCCTCCGACCTCAAGCTTATCCGAACAGCTACGGAAGATGATGCTAACGGAGGCCCCGATGTCGATATAGACCCGGTGGACGCGTTTTGTTGCCACCGTGGCTGTATGGTGATGGCGTCACAGTGCGGCATGATCTTGGGCACGGGTCCTCCTTGGAACGTTATGTTCTCACCATCCCGAGTCGCTTGTTCTTGGCTCTTGAGGCCGGCCTCGGGCGTCGTTCTTGAGGGGCGACCTCGTCGTCCCGGCGATCCGGTAACAACATAGACCTGCTCCATAGCGTTGGGACCTTCGTCCTCATCGTCTTCGGGTTGGGTCGCCGTTGGGGTCGGCCCGCAGTTGTTGCCGCCTCCATTCCTTCTGCGCTTCCTGTTCTCGCTTCTCGGGCCAGCTCGTCAGGGGTATTTCTTGAGGGCTCCACCTTAACGAGCTCGTCGATCCAGCCCTGTGTTTCTGCAATCCTCGGTATCATGACCATACCCTTGGTGATAGTCACAATACTCGTCCGTGGACCTCTTCTTGGATCCCCTTTCATAGGGCGGGCTTGGGAAGAGCTCGGCGTGAGCTCGAATATTTCCGCCTTGATTTGAGCGGGGGCTGCTGCCGCGAGGGGTTGGGCCGAGGTCCGAGCCTGAACTCGAGGGCCCTCTTTTGATTACGTCGGCGCTTGCGATCGGCGCCTCGACTTGGGCATCCGGCTTTTTCTCTCGGACTTACGCTCGTCCCATTTCCCGCTTCTTTCGATCCGACTCGTCTCCCTTGACGAAGTTGTCCACCGAGTTCCAAAGCTTACTCGTCGTCTTTGGTTTCTCCTGTGATTTCTTTGTTCGGCTACGGTCGGATCCGTTTTGAGCAGCGTTGATGATGTAGAGTCGTTCTTTGTCGTCGATTTTGGCGACTCTTTGATGAACCTCGAGGCGAAGTTTGACATCGTCTCGTCCATATGGCGGATTGTGAGCAGTCGGAGGAAGGTCTGTGGGCGGCATCTTCCGATAGAGCGCCATTTGAGCGATCCATGAGGTCTGGGCGATGTATCTGCTGATACGGCGGGCGAGGTGAACCAACGCCGTGCGTTGGAGATCGGCACTCGGGAAGATTTTGCACATGTGAAAATCTTCCATTCCTTGATCGCCATGTTGGTGGTGTGGCGAAAAGGAAGTCGGAGGGTCTCCGAGGCCATCGTGAGGCGCTATATTGGGTGCCCGTCTGCATGGGGCGGGCGTGTCTAGAATCTCCACGGAGAAAGGGAGATGATCCTCCGTGCATCGGCCGAACCCCGGAGATCGTTGCCATCTCTTTCGGAGGGTGGGGATCGATAGCGGCGCTGCTCGTCCCTCCGGGGGGGTTCGACTCGCCTTTCTTCCTCTCCCTGCTTTGCTCGGCTCTGCAGTCGGCATGACGAGGTGGAGGCGGCTCCGCGAACGGCGAGGCGGTGGTGGTGGCGGCTCGCCTGTGGTGGCCAGCGGCTCCGCGAATGAGGCGGCTCGGCTCGCGGTGGCGGCTCCGTGCGTCGGGCGTGATCGCGTTCTCGGCTATCACGCCGGGTGGCCGGCTGTTTCGGATGGGGGCGGCTTCGGTGGCCGTGGTGTTCGATCAGGGGCCCTCGAGGGGCCGCGCCTTTGGTCCTCCGGTTGAGAAGCTTTGGAATTGGCGGGATTGGCGTGGAGGAACTCGGTCACGGCTCGGCCGAGGACCTCGTGGGACGAATGAGTGTTTGCTCGTCCTCGTTGAGGTCGACATCTTCCCTACGTTGGGGAGGCGGTCACGAGGGTGTATGGAGACATTTTCCATGTGGCCTCGAGAGTGCGCGCTAAGTGGCGTCTGCGATCTCCTTCCATGCGACGAGTGACCACACGGTGCGTCCTCGGCCGGTTGTTGTTGGCGTGGGCGGCGGTTGTGCGTGTTCTTGCCATTTAGTTATAGAGTGAAACAAAGCTTTCTTGTTGAATGTTCCCAGGCACGGCGCCAATGATAAATGCGGTTAAGTGGTGTGCGAGATTTATGAAAAGCACCAAGGCTTTTACGTGGTTCGATCGTTAATGAGATCTCGTCCCACGGAGGAGTGCTTCCTCAATACTTTCACTATAATGCGGTGTGGTTACAAGCTCTTAGTATTCGATAAGTTGCCAACCCTTCTAATGTCGGTTTTCCTTCTATTTATACAACTCGAATCAAGAATCGGCGCGCGCCCGACCTCTCCATTGGTCGTGGCGTGACTCTTCCTCCGCATGCCTTCCATTGGCGGGCGGGGACCTTTCGCCTTATATGCGCCACGTGGAGGTGGCGCGCGACCTTGGTTACAGGCGTCTTCTCCATTGGCCGAGGTAGCGTCGGGCTTTGGCTCTGGGGCTGTCTTCCATTGGCCGGGTGGAGGTTGGAGGCTGGGGTTTTGGGCAATGATTAGGGCTCGCCTTGGCTCACGTGGGCCCGCTACCAACGTTAGGCCCGGCTCGTTTGGGCTGTTAGTGGGCCTAGTCGGTTGGGCCATATCCCATCATATATATATATATATATATAGATTGTGTTTACTACGAGAAGTAAGGTCGACAGAGAATAGAAATGCATTCATGAGATTTGAATGCGAAAGAATTAGCATAGAAGAGAGAAAGTTTTGTGAGGGTGCTGAAGCCTTGCATGGCTGATTAAAATTCTGCACGAATCTTGTTTCTTGTCTTCGCAGCTAAATAAGTGTAACCCTTCTTCTTGATTCATAATGAAACGTTGGTTGCTCTCCGTGGATATAGATCTATTGATCGAACCACGTAAATTGTGTGTTTCATTTCTATTGTTTTGGTGAAGGTGATGATTGAAGAGGAATGTATGTGTATGATCTGATTATCTGAGTATTCATTCACAACAAGTGGCGCCGTCTGTGGGAAGCAACGATCATCACTGACGCGGTTAAATAGTAGGAAGATCTGATTTCTTAGAAGAATAAACCATGGTGACGACGAAGTTCAAAACCGAAAAGTTCACCGGTAAAATGATTTTGCTCTATGGAGAATCAAGATGAAAGCCATCCTGATTCAACAAGGATTAGCTGATGCCTCGAAGAATGAGAAGTCTTTAAAGATCGAAGAAGATCCAAAGAAGCATGAAGAGATGTTACAAAAGCACACAAGTCTATAATTACGTGTCTAGGTGACAAAGTGCTACGAGAGGTAGCAAGAAAAAACTTCATTGAAGTATGGGCTAAATTAGAATCGATTTACATGATCAAATCTCTGGCTAATCGACTCTACATGAAGCAGAGGCTCTATTCTTATCGGATATTAGAAGATAGGAACATTCTTGATCAACTAGATGAGTTCAACAAGGCAGTAGACGATCTTGAAGATATTGAGGTCAAACTTGAAGATGAGGACAAGGCTATCATGTTACTCAATGCCTTGCCCAAGTCCTATGATCACATGAAGGATGCCATGATACACTACAAAAATACAGCCGATCAGTGACGAATTAGCAACGGTCAAAATACAGGTCGTGAATCAGCGACGGAATAGAAAGGAAATTTTTTAGCGACGGATCCGCGACGGAACGAGGCGGGAATTTCTCACGCGAACTGATAACAACGGCACACCCGTCGCTATTCCGTCGTTATATTTAACGACAGACATTATCCGTCGTTAAAATTAATAATTTTTGTATTTTTTTTATTGGATCGTTAAAATTAAAATTAAAATTAACGAAGGAACATATTCCGTCACGGATCCGTCGTTAAATAAACGATTTTTTTTATTTTTTTAAATTTATTTTAATGACGGAAAAAATTTGTTGTTAATTTTAATTTTGATTTTATTTATTCCCAAAAATTTTAGCGACGGAATGTCCGTCAGAACTGTCGTTATTTTTAACGACGGACTATAGTCCGTCGTTAAATTAATTTTTTTTATTTTTTTAAATTATGTACGTAAATTAACGACGGATATGTGTCCGTCGTTAAATTTAGTCCGTCGTTACGGCCTTGATTCCGTCGTTAATCCGTCGTTATAGGGTGTTAAATATAACAACGGATAATTCCGTCGTTAATCCGCCGCTAAAAAGTTTAATAACAGACGGGCTTTTTTCCCACCTCATATCTGAACCTAATTAAACCCTCCATCCTTCCCCACCCCAACCCCGCCGCCCCAACCTCGCGACCCCACCCCCGACCCCAACATGACCCCACCCACCGCCTCACCCCACCCCCATCGCAACCCACCCCACCACACCTGCCACCTCCACCACGCCGCCGCCTCATCCCCTCCCGACCCCCACTCACTCCAGCCCCGCCCACCCCACCCCCACCCCACCATTGTACCCCACCCCCTTGACCCGCCTGCCTGTTCCGTCCCACCGCCGTGTCGCCGTCCGTCCGCCTGCCGTCGCCCGTACATCCGTGTTATATTTCGATTTTTTTTTGATTTTGTTGTTATATATTTGTTAATTATATTAATATGCTAGGATGTGTTAATTATGCTAGGATGTGTTAAATTTGTTAATTATGTTAATATATATGTTAATTATGTTAATATATTTGTTAATTATGTTGATATATATTTGTTAATTGATAAGCTTAGATGTGAATTGGGCTTATGAAATTGTCAACAGTTAGTCTTGTGATTTGGGCTTGTGAAATTGATAAGCTTAGATGTGAATTGGGATGATAAATTCATCATTTCGTTAATATGTTTAGCTTGGATGTGAATATGTTTGGATGTGAATTGGGATGATAAATTCATCATTTCGTGAATTAAGATGTTTTGAGTTATTAAGTGTATAATTAGGCATATGGTGATGATTTGGTGAAATTTGGATAAGTTTGGTTGAATTGGGAATGAAATGGTGATTAATTTTATAAAACTTACTCTGCCGAAATTTTGTTAGAATTGGTATATGAATAAGATGTTTTATATGTAAGATTTGCTCACTTCATGCTTAGGTTAAAATTAAGTATATGAAACTTGAATTATGGTTTATGTTGCCTTGTAGATAAGAAACCAATAATTATAAGTAAGATTTGATCATTCCACTCAATAAACTTATGAGTGTATAATTAGTCTATATTGTACAACTTATGTTAAATATGTTTAATTAATTATTTATAATTAGGAGCTTGAAGAATGAATGACAATCGTGAGTGGATGTATAAGAGGTTTAGTTCGGTTGGTGGATTAAATATTAAATTTCGAGAAGGACTTGAAAGTTTTATTGAATTCGCTAGTGCTCAGTTTTTATTCGCGGATGGAGAGAAAATCAAGTGTTCGTGTAAGAAGTGTAAGAATATACCTTATCAGAAGAAAGATACTGTGCGATATCACTTATCAAAATTTGTATTTGTTCCAAATTATCACACATGGATATTTCAAGGAGAGACAACCACAAGTAGGGACAATGTTGTGGATTCAGATGATAGCCGTCAACCAAATACGTATCATACGATGGTAGTGGATGCTGCTGGTCCACAGTTCAACTTTGACGAGATCGAAGAGGAGCCAAATTCTGATGCACAAAAATTTTACGACATGTTGAATGCTGCCGATAAACCTCTGTGGTCGGGTTGCTCGAATCACACACAATTGTCATTTGTGGCTCGGCTTCTGAGTTGGAAAGCAGAGAACAACATTACTGAGAAGGCACTACAAAAAAACAGGCGAATAGCGACGGAAAATTCCGTCGCTAATCATGTCGGATCCGTCGTTAGATTGGATTAGCGACAGATTAGTGACGGAATAAAGGGGTCGCTGGAAACCTGGTTGGCAATCTTTTAACGACGGATTAGCGACGGATTTTTCAGTCGCTAATCGACAACCTCCGAACGGTCGTCTGATATATAATCCGTCGTTAATACGACTCTAAGCCGTCGTTAATATGGACGGATTAACGATGAAACGACGTCGTAGTTAAAAAACCGTCGCAAATCCATCGTTAATTCGATGACAATCCGTCGCTGATCCGTCGTTATATAGCGACGGACACAGTCCGTCGTTAAAATTATGATTTTTTTTATTTCACGTAACCAATCCGTCGTTGAAACGCCTTCATCCGTCGCTAAATCAGAACTGCTCGTTGAACGCCGCCAAATGTCGCTAAATGTACAAACCGTATAGAGATTCAATTTTATTTCGGACGGCCGTTTACAACAAACAACAAACCTGTTTTCAAACAAACACAATCCAAACAAACCAATTCTAAATGATAAACATTATCATTCTAAATCGAGCGACACAATTAAAACAAAACAATTTCACGTCATAATATTAAACAAACCAAATAATTCTAAATCATACGATAAGTTTACAAACAAAATGTTTTGTTTCTTCATAAATTCATAATACAACCCAAATATGACGATGGTGGGGAAACGAGGCGATATCACGAGGGTGGGGAAGCGGAGTCGGCCATGAAGCGCCCGAGGCCTCCTGCCGAGCGTGCAACCGAGCTCGAATCGTGCGTTGAACGTCATCTCGCTCTCACTCAACTTGCAACTGGCTCAGATTGCTCGCGCCACCTTGCAATCGACCTCGATGCCTCGTGCCGCCGCCGCTTTGCTATTATCAATCTGCCTCGTGTGCCTCGCTACCGCCGCTGCTCGCCTATCAATCGGCCTCGTGTTGCTCGCGCGACTTGCAATCTGCCTCGTATGCCTCGCGTTCTTTGCGCCGCTCACTATCAATCGGCCTCAGATTGCTCGCGCCGACTGCAACCGCCTCCATCTCCAATAGTTGTTGATGATAAGCTATCGTAGAGTCAACCGCCGGATGAACTCCTTTCTGCAGCCTTTTGCAATCAAAATAAGGATAAAATGAAATTTTTACATTATTTTACTATAAAATCAAGAATGGGTCTAGTCTGCGACGAGGCATCGATACGAAGTCCATCCTTTGTTTCTCGTTTTTCTCTAGATTCTTGACTACACTCGTATGCGAACTCAAAGCTCCTTCGTATTGAATGACACACTCAAACCATCTTCCTCGTATTCATTACATACGAGTTGTCATGTTCCTTCAATTTTGCTAAGATAAGCATATAATGTGGATCATCCTCCTCATTGGAAATGAAATTGTAATGATAGTCTTCATTATTGTATCTTAGCTTTCATTCGACTTCGTCCTCTTACGCTCATCACATATTCTTGGCATATGACACGTGTATTGCTTGTCCATGCCGTGAACAAGCAGATTCTTTTGATATTACCCGATTCATCGCAGATAATGATTGTGATTATGAGCAGCATCAAACTCATCCTTACTGCTTGAACAAGAAGTAAGGATGCTCTAACCGCTTGAAAAATAAGTGAGGATTCTCTTAATGCTGCTCATAATCATAACCTTTATCCTGCGATGAATCAGATAATATAAAAAAAATGCTGCTTGACAACAACATGGACATGGAGTACACGTGTCATATGCCAAGAATATGTGATGAGCAGAAGAGGACGAAGTCGAATGAAAAGCTAAGATACAATAATAAAGACTATCATTACAATTTCTATTTCCAGTGAGGAGGATGATCCTCATTATATGCTTATCTTAGCAAAATTGAAGGAACATGACAACTCGCATGTAATTGAATACGAGGAAGATGGTTTGAGTGTTATCATTCAATACGAAGGAGCTTTGAGTTCGCATACGAGTGTAGTCAAGAATCTAGAGAAAAACGATAAACAAAAGGATGGACCTTCAGACGATGCCTCATGCAGAGACTAGACCCATTCTCGATTTTATAGTAAAATAATGTCAAAATTTTCATTTTATCCTTATTTTGATTGCTATTTGATTTTTCACGCAATAATTAGAAATGAAATGATCAAGATCAAGATCATGACATTTTTATCAAACACCACATATGCCTAATTATACACTTAATAACTCAAAACATCTTAATTCACGAAATGATGAATTTATCATCCCAATTCACATCCAAGGTTATCAATTTCTGCAAACATTTTATCAAACACCACATATGCGTATGTTAATTCACGAAATGATAAATTTTTCATCCCAAATCACATCAAAGCTTATCAATTTCACAAGCATATTAACATATTAACATAATCCTAGCATATTAACATATTAACTCAACACATCCTAGCATATGTATAAACATATTAACATATTAACATAATCAACAAATCATATCCTAACATATTAACATAATTAACAAATCACATCCTAGAATATTAACATAATCAACAAAACAAATATATATCAACAAAATAAAAAAAAAAATTGAAATACAAATAAAAAAAACTCTCTCGGAATGGGCGACGGAGGCAATGGGCGGCGGAGACGGCGACGGCAAATGCGGACTACGGCGACGGCGGCGATGGCATGGCAATGGGCTGGGGCAGGCGGGAGGCGGAGCTGGTCCAGGGCGAGCAGCACGACAAATGGATGGCAAGGATCGGCGCGGGATTGGGGTTTGGGGGAACTAGGGCGCAAGATATGAAATGGGAAGAAATCCGTCGATATAAAAAATTTTAGCGGCGGATTACCGACGGTCTAAATCTGTCGTTGTATTTAAAAGACTATAACGACGGAATAACGACGGTTTAAAGACATTAACGACGGAATAAATTTAACGACGGACACATATCCGTCGTTAAATTACGTACAAAATTTAAAAATAAAAAAATCATTAATATAACGACGGACACGTTTCCGTCGTTAAATTTACCGACGGTTGTACGACGGAATTGCCGTCGTTAATATTATTTGGAATAATTAAATTTCAAAATTAATATTAACGACGGATTCATTTTCGTCGTTAAATTAAATACAAAAAAAAATAAAAAAATCCGTTAATTTAACGACAGATCAGAGACGGATAGAGTTAACGACGGACAAAAATCGTCGCTAAAGTAAAACTGCAATAAAAAAATAAATAAATTGTTAAGTTTAACGACGGACTAGCGACGGGTATGACGTCGTTAACAGTTCGCGCGAGATATTCCCGCGCCCATACGTCGTCGATCCGTCACTAAAAAAAATTCTTTCTATTCCGTCGCGAATCCGTCGCTGATTCACGACCCGTATTTTGGCCGTCGTTAATCCGTCACTGTTTTGCTGTATTTTTGTAGTGGGGGTTTTGATCAAATATCAGAACTGATGAAAGAATCGCATCCAGATGGAAATTGTGTGCCTGATGATTTCTACAGCACGAAGAGATTGTTGCGTGGCATGGGGTTGCCCGTACACAAAATTGATTGTTGTCCATTTAATTGCATGATTTATTGGAGCGAAGATTTTGAATTGACGAGCTGCAAATTCTGTAACCATCCTCGTTTCAAGAGCAATACTCGAGCTGGTGAAAGTCGACGGAAAACACAAGTAGCATATAAAAAGATGTATTATTTTCCTTTAACTCCTCGACTATAGAGATTGTATGCATCCAATGCTACAACGGAAAATATGCGTTGGCATGCATCGTCGGTCGATGATGGGGTCATGCGTCATCCGCGACTCAATTGCATGGAAACATTTAAAAACGAAGTTTCCCTTATTTGCATCAGAAATTCGTAACGTGCGATTGAGACTCTCAACCGACGGTTTTCAGTCATTCGATCAATCGAAAAGCAATACTCATCATGGCCCGTTATATCGACCCTTATAATCTTCCTCGTGGTGTGTATGAAGGAGCAATACATGTTTCTTACGATCTTAGTGCCCGGACCGCGTAATCCGGCGAGAAGATTGATGTGTTCTTGCAACCATTGATAGCGAGTTAATAGATTTGTGGGATGACGGCGTTCTTACTTATGATGTATCGTTGAGCGAAATTTTCAAATGTCATTTGCATTACTTTGACAATTAGTGACTTCCATGCATACTCTATGTTGTCCGGATGGAGTACAACCGGAAGATTAGCTTGTCCGCACCGCATGGAGTATACCAATGCTTTTACTTTAGCTAAAAGTGGTAGCGGTCATGGTTTGATAACCATCGAAATTTCTAGCTCCTAATCACCCATTTCAAGGGATCAAGAGGCTTCGTAAAGAACACGTTGATTACTAACGATCCACTAGAAGCGCGATCGGGAGATGAGCTTACGTCACTAATTATGGGTATGGGACCAGTTCGTAATGTAGATTGGCGTGATGAAATAAATAGCGAATATCCAAGCGCTTTGGGCGGATGGAAGAAAAGTATTTTTCGGGATCTACCTTCTCGAGTTCTCTTTTGATTCGGCATAATTTGGATGTCATGCACATAGAAAAGAATGTGTTCGATAATGTCTTCAACACACCATGAATGTCCAAGGAAGACAAAAGATACGAGCAAATCTAGAGAAAACTTAATTTATACTTTGCTACGCACTGAGTCGACGATGAATGAATCAACAGAAAATATCCAAAGGCTTTATACACTTGACAATCGTGAGAAAAGTCTTATGTGAGTGGGTAAGAGGTTTAAGATTTCGGATAGGTACGCTTTGAACATGGGTAGATGTGTAGACATGACAAAACCAAGATGTTTGGGATGAAGAGTCATGATCGTCACATTTTCATGCAATAATTCTACCGATCATTTTTCGCGAACTTCTCCCACCCAATGTTTGGAAAGTCAGAATGTAATTATCTTTATTCTTCAAAGATTTAACTTCTCAAACATAGGGCTTGATGATCCGTGCGTGCTCCAAGAAAATATTCCATGATTTTATGCAAGCTTGAGCGCATCTTTCCCTAGTTTCTTCGACTCCATGGAACATCTTCCGGTTCATCTAGTGATGAAGCCCGTATTTCGTGGCCTGTTCAATACCGATGGATGTATCCATTTGAAAGGTACTGCTCGTACATTATCTCTCTCTCACACACACACACACACACACACATATATATATATATATATATATATATATATATAAATTGAAGAAAAACGTTTTAAATTTTGTAGATACTTACGTAAGTTGAAGAACAACGTACGAAATAAAGCCGTGGTTGAGGGTTCTATCTCAATGCTTACTTAGTAGAAGAAGCATCGACATTTTGCTCGTATTATTTTGACGATCACGTAGAACGAAGTTCGTAGATTTGCATCATGGTCAAGCGGAGATTAGGCACGAAGACTATCCAGATATGCTTCAAATCTTCAAGCAAGATGGCAGACCTTTTGGAAATATGTCAACGAGATATTTGGATAGTAGAGAATATGATGCTGCTAGTTTATACGTGTTGCTCAATTGTGTTGAAGTTGCAGACATTTACATGGCGTAAGTGTCGTGTTTTTCGTAGAATTAATTATTATTATTATTAACTAGGATCGTAAATATATGTTGATGTAGTTTATTCATCGAAGATGTGAAAAGATCAAATCCACTGATCTCTAGCTCTGATATTCAAAGGTCGATTGAAAGAGGCTTCCCGTTTTGGTTTGAGGCATATGTGAGTGTTCTAATGATTATTAGTAGGAAATATTTAATATGTACGTTTAGTCATTCTAATCGTTTTTTTTACTAATAATAGGTCAAAGATCATACTAACAACATTATGAATCTGTTCATATTGTCTCTCGCCAAAGGGCCTTCACTCTAATTAAGACGCATCTGTGGTATTATATAAATGGGTACAAATTTCACACATTAGAACATGGGTCACAAAGATCAACTATGAATAGTGGAGTGTGCATTAAAGGTGAAACTTATGGTACATACACGCAAGAACTTGATTTTTATGTTCGATTATTGGAGGTTTGTGAGTTGGAATATCCCGGCTACCAACGAAGACCACAACATTGTTTAGACGCGAGTGGTTTGATCCTTCACAATTGGGGTTATCAATTCATTTCGAGTACAAGTTGGTTTCGGTAAATCATACGCGAAGATATAACAAGTTCGAACCGTTTATCCTCGCCAATCAAGCCATTCAAGTATACTATTGTGCATATCCAAGTTTAAAACAATCTATGAAAGAGTGGTGGGAAGTATGCAAAATTAAAGCTCGATCTAATGTGGAAGTCTCAGATGAGAGTTCTGCATCGATAGTACATCCCCCTTTTCAAGAGGATGCATTAGGTTCGATTACTAATGTCGTTGTGGATGAGGACACGACACTAGTTCATCCTGACGGTACACTCATAGACATTGAAGAGACATCTGATGATGAGGATGATGAAGTTGAATTGTCAGAGTCAGAAGACAATCATACATTGGATGATGATGATTACGACGATGATGAATAGGGTTTGAATCTATTATATAGTATGCACAAGAAACGTTTTATTTTCTAGTATGCACACAAAACGTTATGATATGTATTATTTGTGAATTTATAATACAGCATTTTTTACCTTTGTTTGCAGATGTCTCACAGTGGACGAGGTGCCTCGTCATCACGTAGGAGGCACCCAGGATCATACATGCCGTCGCCCTCACCTGCCAGCCTAGAAGAAGGCATGGAGGCACTGTCTCACAGCCCCGCCTCCTCGAGCAGTAGTGCAGTGCGATCTAGAGAGGGGATGAAGAAGATAGCCATTGTGAATGGGTATGTTATCTCTTGTATGTCTCAGTTTAAATAAATTATAACATTCTGGTGTCTTTGTTTCGTAAATTGTAGCATTCGATGTCTTTATTTCACGTAAATTGTAGCATTTGGGTCCGAGCAATGATATAGCCGCGTGATTACGAGTCATTCCGTAAATTCATGAATCACAACGGCTTCAATTGGAAATTGGTGCCTCAAGAGTTCAAGCAGATTTATTTCGATGAATTCAAGGTTCGTGTTGTTTATACGAAGTCATTTATGATTTGACCTTTGCATATTGTAATCATATATTTTTGCGTAAATATTTTATTGGGATGATACGATGGATGAGGCCATGGTCTACTCCTCTTGGTGCGCAGGTCGCGAACGCTATAAAGATCTTGTTCACAAGATCAAGCGGCATAAGACTCGCCAACCCACCTCCATTTATCCCCGAGCGAGATTGGGATAATTGGAAGGCATATTGGGCCCGGACGCCCAAGAGAAGGCGGCAAGGCCCACAGAAGGATGTCCGAGCCGGATGGCGAGGGTACGGGATAGTCAAGCATCGGGTGGCTCACGCCCGCATTCGAGTATCGCGAGAGATTGTAAGTACTTTGAAGTTTTAGATATAGTAAATTTATTTAAGAATCGTGATACTTGTTAATTATTTAATTTGTTTGACTTATTTATAAGCAAGAGAGCGTGGAGTAGCCATAGAAGATGTCCAAAGGATATATTCCGAAGATCATGCCACCGACGACGGAAAGCTCGGAGTATCGCGGTAAGTATATTCGTTAGCGCAACAACGAGCATTTAATTAAATAATAATTGTATGAAATTATATTACAGAGGCAGGTTGAGGAACAGGTGACCCAATTGAGCCAATCTGGGGGGAGTGATGAGGCGACACCAGAAATTGATAGGACTCAAATTCTAAAAAATGTCCTGGGAGCTCCTCAAAGAAAAAGAATAGGATGTTTGAGTCGGTTCTCTATCACGGACATACATGCAGAGCGAAGTGTCGTCTCATTCGGTGGAGAGTGCCCATCCTGCTGATTCCATAGCTTATCAACAACAGCTATTGGAGATGGAGGCCAGATGGCAATCTGAGCGCGAGGCATACGAGGCCAGATTGATAGTCGAAAGGCGAAGAAGAAGCAGGCATGAGGCATACGAGCCGAATGATAGCCGAGCAAAGAAGCAGCAGAGCGAGGCATACGAGGCCGAATAATAGCCGAAAGCGCAGAAGCAGCAATGAGAGGCATACGAGGCCAGAATGCAAGCTGAGCGCCAGCAATACGAGGCCAGATTGCAAGATGAGCTGAGAGCGCGAGATAGCGTGCAAGCACGATTCAGCTCGATTCTTGCGCTCAGCAGAGAGCCTTAGAGCGCTTCATGGCCAGCCCCGCTTTCCCCACCCTCGTGATATCGCCCCGCTTCCCCTCACCTCGTCATATTTGGGTTGTACTACGAATTGTTTGGATATTACGGCTTTTTGGATTGAATTGCTTTGTTTGGATTGAATTGGTTTGTTTTGATAGTTTGGATTGAATTGGTTTGTTTTGATAGTTTGTATTGTATGGATTGAATTGGATGAAATTGGTTTGTTTGGATAGTTTGGATTGTATGGATTGAATTTGATGGAATTGGTTGTTTGGGTTGTTTGAAAACAGGTTTGTTGTTTGTTGTAAATGGCCGTCCAAAATACAAATTGAAACTGTCCAGATTTTGCATATCTTGCGACGGGTTAACAACGTGAAATAACTGAACCAACTATAACTAGCGACGGAATAGAGACGGTTTAACGACGGATTTACGACGGCCTTATTACGTGAAATAAAAAAAATTATAATTTTAGCGACGGATCAAAGACAGATTTGGGTCAGATGAACGACGGACTTGCGACGGCATTTTTTAGCTTCGGCGGTACTCCGTCGTTAACTATGACGGATTAGCATCGTATTAACGACGGATTTTATATCGGACGACCGTTCTCGAGGTCGTCGATTAGTGACTGATGTTTTCATCGATTAGCGACTGATGTTTCCATCGCTGTTCCGTCGCTAAAAATTAGTATCGGCCGTAAATCAGTCGCTAAAAGTTTGCCAACCAGGTTCCCAATGACTTCTCATTCCGTCGCTAATCCATTTTAGCGACGGATCAGACATGGTTGGCGATAGAATTTTCCATCGCTGATCGACTGTATTTTTGTAGTGATATATGGCAGAGAGTCTACAATTACTTTGGAAGAAGTGATCAACGCTTTGAGATAAAAAAAATGCAAAAGGCTGCAGAATCAAAGCAAATTTCTGCAAGTAAAAGCCTAAATGTGAAGGGAAAATTCACAAAGGGAAAAACAAAGAAATGCTGGAAAGATGGGAAGAAGTCTGGACCATTTAAGATTAAAGAAAATGATGAGAAAGAAACTAGGAGCTGTCACTACTGTAAGAAACAAGGCCACTTAAAGAAAGACTGTTACATATCAGACAAGTTAGAACCAAGAGCACTTAAGTGTGTGATGATTGGATATCCTCCTGGGGTTAAAGGATACAAGCTCTGGTGCATTGAGGCAGGAATGGGAAAAACCATACTGAGCAGAGATGTGATTTTTAGAGAAGATGAAATGTCATTTTTGAAAAAGAGTGATCTGAATTCGAATTCTGATGATATTGCAGAGGTGCAGGTGGAACCATGTAATTCAAATACTGAGTATAGATATGAGAGAATTCCAGTGATTGATGATATGATTAAACAAGAAAATCATGATACTACTCAAGGGTCTGATTCAGATTTGAGCAATTACCGTCTTGCAAGAGATAGAGTGAGAAGAAAAATAAAGCCTCATGTGAGGTTTGGACATGCTGATCAGATAGCATTTGCTCTTAATGTTGCTGAGCAAAGAGCCTATCATGAACCTAGAAGCTATGAAGAAGCTACATCTTGCTCAGAGTCTAAATTTTGGATTAAAGTTATGCAAGAGGAAATCAATTCCCTGATAAGAAACCAGACTTGGAGACTTGTTGAAAAACCTAAGAATAAGAAATGTGTCAGCTGTAAATGGCTTTACAAGAAAAATGTGGAGCTTATTAATGATACAGAGGTGGTGAGGTATAAGGCCAGGCTAGTAGCCAGAGGTTTTACACAGCAAGAAGGGATTGATTTTAATGAGATATTCTCTCCAGTTGTTAAACATTGCTCTATCAGACTGCTTCTTGCGTTGGTGACTCAGAATGATATGGAGCTATATCAATTGGATGTTAAAACAGCCTTTCTAAATGGAGAATTGAAAGAAACCATCTACATGGACCAGCCAGAGGGATTCGAAGTTCCTAAATCTGAGGGAAAAGTGTGTTTACTGCAGAGATCTTTGTATAGACTGAAGCAAAGTCCAAGGCAATGGAATAAGAGATTTGATGAGTTTATGATAAGTATTGGATTTCATAGATCTCTTCATGACAGATGTGTATATATAAAAAAGACAGGAGAAGATGACTTAGTTTATCTATTACTGGTTGGCAGTATCATGTACTCCATGAGATATACTAGGCCTCATTTAGCCCACTCAATAAGTATGGCAAGTAGGTTTATGGCAAATCCTGGAAGATCTCACTGGAAGGCTTTAAAAATGATCATGAGATATCTTAAGTCATCACGATTTTGGATTATTGTTCGAACAAAGCTCCAAAATAATGTTTTGTTGGGATATGTAGACTCTGATTATGCAACTAATATTGATACAAGGAAGTCTCAAAGTGGTTATGTGTTTACTCTCTTTAGAACAACAGTTAGTTGGAAGTCAATGTTGCAATCAGTAGTTGCTGTATCTACAACAGAAACAGAATTTATGGTTGTAACTGAAGCTATGAAAGAATGCATCTGACTTAAAGGAATGCTGCAGGAGCTTAGCATTGAGCATAAGATGGTGATAATTTTATGTGATAGTCAAAGTGCTATACACTTAGTAAAGCATCAAGCTTTTCATGAAAGATCAAAACACATTGATGTTAGATTGCACTTTGTGCGCGATATTGTGGAAAAAGGAGATGTCGAAGTAGTTAAAGTGTCTACAGAAGATAATGCTTCGGATATGCTAACCAAAGCTCTGCCAGTATCTAAGTTCAAATATTGTATCAGTTTACTAAACTTATGCTCTCTGAAAGAGAGCATGAAAATAAGACATTGATGTAAGAAGTTGAGAGTTACCAACGTTGTTTGCTATGCAGTTAAGGTGGAGAATGTTGTAGTCTATAACTACATATCACGGTTTGCATGCTTCCAAGGACTGAATTATAAATAAGAGGATTCGAGGGGCTTATGTGTGAAGTTGAAAACAAATACAAGTATGTGGTTATAACCGTAACCATTAAATTGATTGTGCCTTTTTCCCATTCAAGCGTGTATATGATATATATATAGATTGTGTTTACAGTTCTGAGAAGTAAGCGTAGAGAATAGAAATGCATTCATGAGATTTGAATGTGAAAGAATTAGCATAGAAGAGAGAAAGTTCTGTGGATGCTGAAGCCTTGCATGGCTGATTAAAATTCTACACGAATCTTGTTTCTTGTCTTCGCAGCTAGATAAGTGTAACCCTTCTTGATTCATAGTGAAACGCTGGTTGCTCTCCGTGGATGTAGATCTATTGATCGAACCACGTAAATTGTGTGTTTCATTTCTATTATTTTGGTGAAGGTGGTGATTGAAGAGGAATGTATGTGTATTCATTCACAACAATGCAAATGTTTGTTCACATTACACAAATATGTAATATTAGATACAAAGAGATGTAATAACTTCACAGATGATGATAATAACAAAAAAACATAAGACCATTCCTCTACATTGCACACAAAATCTTCGTTCTGACATGAAGAGATGGTGGCGATTCCCTCTATTGATTTTCCAATGGAACAGCTGAAGTATTAAAGCTAAACAAATTCCCAGTACTGCAGATTTCAATTTACCTCGGAGCAACTATTGGCACCCGCTGGTTCTCTGAGGCAAGTCGATATGGCCATGACAGCAGATTCAATAGCTGCATCTTCTCCCTTTGAAATACACTATTCTTATTAGTATAAGGCTCATAAATATGGAAAGTATCAGAATAGGGACGAGAAAGTTAACCTTTTCTTTCCAATAAAACATGTTTCCGTATTTCCCTGCTAGTCGGCTCCAAAAGCTACGCGGTACGTCTAAATCAACTGTAGCCCCGACGTTGAAGTTAAGTATATTTCCTATATAAAACATGTAAGTGAATACTCTAGCCAAAGGAGGAAGGAAAAATAAGCTCATTTTAGATAGATACCAAATGTCGGATCAGCAACAAATACAATTGTATTATCATCCACTTTCCAAAAATCTTTGATTGCTAGCCCTACAGAAGAAGGGGGGTGGGGGTGTTGTTAGATTCTCAAAATACGACGAAGTTAGCTAGGTGAGGGTGCATCTGCAGCCATACCAGGTGTATCGGGATAATTCTGCGCCAAAAGTCGCAACTTATATCCTGTATCCTTTTCGAGGGCAGCTATCTCCTGCGATATTCTCTTTTCCTGCCGATCCAAGTTTGAAGCCTTAACGAAGCTACATTTGAGCATACATCTTTACCAATATAACACTACATTATTTGACACAATTTTACGAAGTGATAATCTCACACGCCTACAAGCTGGATATACGAGCCATTTCCTATACTTGCAAGAATATCACTTATTTTATCATCACACAATACTACTTGGCAACAATCCCTCCAATAATTCACTAGCTAAACACATTCATATATCTCCAAGTAAACTAAATGGTTTGCTCGTGGAAGCTAAACCAAGATCTGTCAATAGGGCGCTCAAACTTGACTCCAACAAGAAAATCTAACGCGTTTGAAGCAAGATTATGAAAGCAAACTTCTGACATAAAAACAAGCAAGAAGAAGCAAACCTGGCCATCAGATAGGAAACCTGCAACATCAATTACAGTAGTGAACTCTTTAGGTAGCAATTCTGGCTTGTTTACCCCAACTTTTCCCTCAGCAGGTCCTACTCCTACAAATTTCAGTTGTAAAAAATTTCAAACACTACTCAATTGAGGTAAATAAGTACATAAATGATCTTACTATTCGACAGTTATAAACCTTATACAAATTTGAGGTACAAGATTCAAGCCCGGATCGTAATTATGCAAGAATTCCAACACACATTTTCATTACAGAAATCTAGCTCAAGATATTGCAAATTAACTTCAACAATCATATAGTTCTGAAGAATAGAAACTGATCACCATATATTATAACATTACGAATTACAAATCCCAAAGCCGTCTCGAAATGGGTAACTGACCGGAGAGAGAGAGGGCAAGAGAGAGAGTGCCGGACATGAAGAAATTCCAAGATTTGGAGCGGAGGGAAGAAGCCCATGAAGGTAACTGTAATGGTTGTGGGGGAAGTGATGGATGAATGGGATCTGTGAAGAAAGGGAGAGGAGTTTTTTGGGAGAGTTTGAGAGATGAGGATGATAGCTGCATATGAAACGCCATTTTGGAGATGTGAAGAGTTTGGAATTGGAATTTTGTGTTGGATGACAGCAGCTTTATCACTACGTGGATAATGTCATCACCTACTAAATCTTCGTCCAAATAATAAGCGAAATAATAACACACGAATATATTAGGCTTTTTATATATACAGGATTATCCACACATTCAAATAAAAAAAGAATACACATTAGAGTCAATTGAATAAATTATAGTAATCCACCTTTATCTAAATAAATGACATCAAAGTGTAAATTCATTGAGTTTGGAGTTGTAGAAATACTAATGACATTGGTTACTGAGCGGATGATTATTTATTTAGTATACATTAATTGGAAATTAGCAGTTTTATAGACGCTGCTTTATACAAAAATAAAAATAAAAAATAAAAAATTTATACTATCATTTTATGCTTCAATTGTTGAGTCGTCTAAATATAAATGATTAGCAAAAAAAAGAAAGAAGAAAGGAGAATGCACATGACATTAATCCACAACTACGTAGAGAAGATATAACAAAATTTTAAAACAAGTGAACTTGTCTAATTATGTAGGATGTGTTAGATGTTATTTTATATTTGCAATGTAATATAACAATGACAACAATTTGTATACATTTGGATGTATAAGATGCATCAATTTCTATTTGTTTATTATTTATTATTCATTATTACGGTAATGAATATGAAAATAGTTGTTCGATCGTGTCATCTCCTTCTTTACATTCTTCCTTTTTCATCCCAAAAATATCGAATCTCCCTCTTTGGGTTAAAGAAGAAAAAGTTATAATTATACTAACTAAGAAAAGTTTAATCTAACATATCAATAGATTTTCATAAAACTATATGTACGGTTATTACACATAATTATTCACTTTATTCCAAAAGGTGTGTGTGATGTTGTTTAGCTGTGAGGATGTTGATCGGTTGGAGATATTTATTGTACGGTACATAAAATAAAATTGGAGAAAATTTTTATTGTTTAAATCTTTTACGAAATCTAATATGTTTCTCTCAAATATGGAATTTTTCGTATTATAAATTTAATAGGTAAAATGTTGTGTAAAGTTTATAACAATGTCATCTAAATTTAGAGCAAGCAACAGAAAAACACGCCGAACAATTTGCTGCTAGAAAAAGGAATTAAATATTTTCCAAAGAGAATGTGATAAAGCATCGAGTTAAATAAAGTTTTTATTTATAAAAATAGAATAAAGGACAAACAAATACTCTTCATCTCATTCAAGAAGCCTCATTTTTTTTCGATACGATTATTTAAAAAAATATATAAAATGAATAAAATGATAAAAAATAGATAAATTTTATAATTTTAAATAAATAATTATTTTTTAAAAAAAATCATCTTAAATGGGACATATTAAAAAAAAAAAAAATAGGGACTACCTTGAATGGGCATTGGAGAGAGTATTAACATTTCAATTTACGAAAACCTCAAATAATCATCGGCTGTGGCTCCGCCTATAAATACCCCCTCTGATCTCTCTCTTTTGACTTTCTCGCTCCTCTCGATTTCTCTCTCTTCTCGATCCAAATTTCCATATTCAGATTCGCAGTAGGGTTTATCACTCCGCCACAAAATCCCCAAATCAAATTCCATTTCCCCCCAAAACTGTCATCTTCAAAGTTAAAACCCTAGAGTGATGATTCTTCCTCTCTCTCTCTAGGGTTTTATCACAATTGAATTCAATCCCGCTCTAAAAAAATATTCAAATTTGTCGAATTCGAAGACGTCCCTGAGAGTTGCATCAATTGTAAGTGCTCGAAACCCTGTTGCACGCTGATGCGTTAATTTAAGCTCACGTATAGATATATTAGCCACATCCCGGTTTCCCCCTGCTTCGATGTTATTCCAGCTGGTATCTAGGGTTTTTTCTGGATTTCTTTTCCTGGAAATGGATCATTGAATTTCTTGTTGCTGGTGAGGTTGGAGTATCTAAGTTCTGAGTGTTTATTGAGGTATTGAAGATTAAGAAACCCCTAAATGATTCTTGAATCTGAACATGAGCGATGGAGGTGAAGCTGAAGGCAAGAGAGACGAAAAGAATGATTCGGATTTGCGATCTGGTATCGGTGATTATAGTCGAGCAATATCAAGAGTTGCGATGGCTCAAATATGCGAGGGCATTGGGTTTGAGGGATTCAACGAGTCTGCTCTTGATTCGCTTGTTGACATTGCAATTAGGTATGTATGTGAGTTGGGTAGAACCTCAAGATTTTATTCGAATTTAGCTGGTAGGACGACGTGCAACGTCTTTGATATCGCCCAAGCATTGGAAGACTTGGGCTTGCCCCAAGGGTTTACTGGCGCTTCAGAGATTTGTGCCGACTGTGTAGTGAGTTCGGGTGCAATTAGAGAGATCAAAGAGTATGTAGAGACGGCTGACGAGATACCATTTGCACAACCGGTGCCACAATTTCCCCTGATCAGGGAACGCAGAATTACACCTAGTTTCTTGCAAATGGGAGAGACTCCGGCTTTTAAGCACGTACCACCATGGCTGCCTGCATTTCCCGATCCCCACACATATGTACGAACACCTGTTTGGAATGAGAGGCTCTCTGACGCTCGTACAGATAAGATTGAGCTAGCGAGGCAGCATAGGAAGGCAGAACGGTCGTTGCTAAGCTTGCAACAGCTGCTTGTATGTAATGGATCTTCAGTGGCGACAACATCTGCTGAACCATATAATGAAGGAAATGAGTTAGGAGTTAGTGGTAATCGGTTTTTTGAAAATCCTTTTGAGGCTGGGGAAATAGAAGTGTCGCGGGTTACCATTCCTCCAAAGCTTTCTGGTCAAGCTCAAACAGAAAAACAAGTCTCTTTGTTGGAGACATTTGCTCCTGCCATTGAGGCAATGAAGGATGGGCTTGATTCTGGAAGTGATGGCGAGAAGATTATTCCAGAAAGGAGGGCTTCTGTATTTTTAGAGTTGAAGGGGGGTAAAAAAGTATTTGGCGAGCCATTGGATTTGAGGATTCGGAACAAGGCTGTGGGAAGAACAGCTTCATGGTTTGGTCACGAGGGCGAAAAGGATGACAAGAAGAGGAGGGTTGAGTTTATATTACGGCAATCTATGGAAAACCAGCAGGAGCTTCCTCAGTTGTAAATTTGTAGTTCATTGAATGACATCGATTGGCTAATGTTCAAGAAATAGCAGTTGATTAGGTTAGTCAAACTCAAAACATACAGTAGTTTGTGCTTGTGCATTTGGTGCTAATCCATTTAGAACGGAACCCAGATTAAGACATTTTTCGAGATATGTGAGGTCCTTTCCAAATTTCTTCTGTCATTGACATTATTTTTTAATGAATGAGATTGTAACATCTCTCTCTCTCTCTCTCTCTCTCTCTCTCTCTCTCTCTCTCACACACACACACACACACACACACACACACACACACACACACACACACACACACACATACATATATGCATTTGTAGTTGTTAGCAACTTAGTACCTCTTATTTACCGGCTTCATGAGGCTGTGGAACTCTTTTAAAAACCAACTGTTAGTAGATTTATTCAAATGCTACAGTGATGAGAGCTTTGGTTATAAGGAACTTTGCTTTTTTGTTGCTCTGTGCACATCTCATCCTGCTCATGAAATACCTGTATTTGTTTCTTCTAGTCAGGCATATGATGAGCTAAAATTTTGATCTCTATGTACGAGTATTCTAAGCAATAAATATATTTGACATAATTCATTTCAACCAAGCAACAGAATGCAACTTAAAATGCATATTTTGTCACGGTATATTATCAGATTTTCGTAATTATTTATTACCATGTGCTTGGTGCCTTTCTTTACAATCTTGTCATGATTTTGTTGGGAAACTCGAGTTAGATATCATTTTGTTGTTTGTTCCCATTTTTAAATTTTATCCTTTTCATCCGGTCTCCCTCTGTTTCATGTTCTATTTCTTAGTTTTGGCGCATGAGAGGATTGAAAGTATCGTGCGTATTTCCTATTGGGAGTCTGGTGGCCTTGTTGATACTTGAGGAATTACAGTCAGAAACCTTTTTTGGGATTTCAGGACATTGAGTTGTTTGATCGAAAAATCCAATATCATGAACATTAGAGTTTGAAAGATATGGTAGATTAGTTCAAGATAACAACTGATTGTTTATGAAGCCCTGGAATTCTGTACTTTGCTTAAGCAGGCAACACGCTGCATGCTGTATTAAAGGGGCATGCTTGCTATCTTTGAGAGCTTATGCTGCTATTCCAATATGAACTTGTTGGTCAACATGATCATATATATTACATATGCTAGAACGCTTTGCGGCTGCAGTGGTAAAGTGAGTGAATTTGGTGAAACTATGAAATAGTTTTTCACTTGAATTTTATTAATGAGTCTCCTTTCAAGTATGGATCTGATGACAAGAAGGATGCAATTTTGTTGTGCTATTCCCTAGCAAGGCTGCAGAAGTGATTCTTTTTGTGGATCGATTATTTAAAGCTGTTTTAGATTATTCTCTACCATCTATTAGAATGTAGGGGGGAAATAGATGGTTTCTTTCGTCTCGAGTTTCTTAATTACAGTGCGCGACAAAAGATGGAATTACATAGTACTGACATTATCTTCAGACATGAGATAACATTTGTTGCAGCTCATTTGCTTCACAAGGTAAAGTTAACACACCTTTTTGTTCAAATCCGTATTCTCTTTCTGCTGCTTCCAGCAACCTGACAAAAGGGGGATATGAAAGCAAGCGCAACCCCACCAGGAACTTCTTCGATTCGCCAGTGCCAGACGTAACGACTGAGAAATGCCCGCTCTTGGTGCCAGAACTTGTCATTGAAGATCTTATTCTCCAACTGATGAGGTAACAACTCAAATACTCGGGCACTTTCTTGACAAAATATTTTACCCTAAGGAACGAGCTTTTCTTTTTGCATTCAGGCCTCAAATCTTTTCCCTTCTCTTGGTTTCTTTTCTGCATTCTTGACTTCTTACTGTTGATCGGCTGATTGTTTGGTTTCAACCCCGTCATGATTTATCAAAGAAACTCTAGCAGGAAATATATACTTAAAGTTGAGTAGGTATGGATCTATGGATATGAGTAACTCTAATTATTGTTATTATCTTTCAAGAGTTTGCTAGAACAAGTTCATGCTTTAGTTTCCAGCTGTTTTGCCATAGGCCCTTTTAGCTTCGTGCAACTTGGTAGCCTTTGAAAGAAACAAGAGGGGCATGTATGTTGCAAATGGAAGAGACATGTATGTGGTGGTTTCTCACAACAGAAATTCCTTATCCATTTTTATTGCCAAAACCACAGGAGTAGCTGTACTGTTCTAACACTTACGGGAAACACTTTCGCCTTTTGTCTTGTTCAGATGCATTGGTGCTGCAGAAATGATTGGTGAGTGACAAAACAAATCTTGAGGGCCCTGTTCGTGGGGGCAGAAAAGAACGGGACGAGGTGGAGGAGGAGACAGACATGCCATTGTCGCTCTCTGAAGGGAATGTTTGTGGATTTCTTTCGACATCAAGCATTTAACAAGTGAGAAAATACGACTTCGTGCACAGGAACTAAGCCAAAGGATGCATGAATCTTAGTGTGAGTGATGTCACATTCGCGTTTATGGGCGTGGGCTGACTGCCAGCCTGGCCTTCTTGATGAGGAGTTATGACCATTGTTTGCGTCTCCTTTTCTTCTTTTCTTTCCCCTGGTGGCTAATTAGTTGGACTAATTTCAGATGATCATATTGAATTGATTGTTGTTGGAAGAAGAATGTGAATGAGTTTTAGGAAGATGACATCTCTTATTTGGTTGCAAACACCACAAACTGGACAGATTAGTGCAAGGGTGTAAATTGTAACTAAGAATCTCAAATTTGGGTTGTGTAAGAAATCGAGACAAAAAAGCATCAAGTAATTTCTGCCTAAGTCGTGAAGAATCTTGAGGCACTTCAATTCTACAGTAAGAGCATCATGTGATTTTGCGCTTTAATCTACGTTTAGTGCTTTGTTTTGGCGTTAATCTTTGATTACTTTTTTAATTTTATTTTCTGGTAATTTTTACATAAAAATCTGATGGGTTCAATAACAAATAGTCATTTCAGGATTAAAATATTGTTCGATGCCCAATCTGCAAAGTTCGAAGATTCAATTGAATCAAACACCAAACTATAAAAAATGTAAATATAACTTTGGAATATCGTAATCCCTCCTCCCTCCATCAAAAACTTTAATTGATTTTAGTATCACAAGTTTTAATAAATAATAATGAATATAAAATAAGTGAAGATAATAAATGAGAAAAAACTTCAGTGTGAGCGCACTGTTTAATTTTAAAACTCACTGCTGGTTAATTACATGGTCTCCTGAGCATGCATAATGCGCCAGAGCCTAAATGAATAGATTAATGGTCTCCTGAGCATGCACAATGCGCCAGAGCGCACAAGAGACCTACTCTAAATGAATAGATTACTGGGTTGTAGGATTAAAAGGTAGATCATGTATGATTTTTTTTGTAAATAAATAGGTAGACTGAGAGAAAAAATATATAGAGTTTATATTTGAGTCAATGCTATGTCCAAAAATAGAAAATGAACATTTTCATGGACGAATCAAAACGAAATTAAATAAATATTTTTCGTATACAGAGAGTATTTATTATACCACACGAAATACATAAAATCATAATGGTATAAGTAACACTTTTAATCTTCTATCTGTTCTAACTTCTGAGGAATACAGGAATATCTATATGAGAAGGTTCATAAATTATGGCCGATGCACGGATACTGACAGCATTTAAACAAATTCCCAACATCTAAAACTATCTTGTTATATTTTCATGAAACATTAGTAAACATACAATAAATGCTGCACTCAATATAGATATTTTCATCAATGAGATCTTAGATTGGCATCGAAAATGCAAGCTATGCAACAAAAGATTTATTTAATTCAATTTTTGTTACAGATAATTAGTCTTCTGGAAGACAGAACCTACTGGAGTTGTCTATAAGCAAGCATAATACAACAACGATTACCATAAAACAACGAGTGCAGCACAAGCCCATATAAAAGATTCAAACTCTTGCAATTGACTAAAATATAGCAAACAAACATGAGAAGCAGACCAGCTGCCTTTGTCCTTAGATCTCACTCAGGATGAATAAGTATCGTGGCAGCTCGTGGTGCACACGAGCAATGGTGAAAATCAATACTGTCTAGTTTCCAGTAAAATTAACATCTATTTTCAGTTACTTTTGGTCCTAGATCTCACTAATTAACCAAATGCAATGGTGTTATGATATCACTTTTGCTTCATGTTGACATGCCCAAAGAAAAAGCTTTTCCACGATGGTTGAAGATCATGAAATCCAGATTGGAAGGTAAGGCGACTACCCTGTTTAGACAGAGGAAGAATGGTGTGTGAGTAGCCTGAAGCAGTTCAGTTCAAAAAATGAAGATCAAACCTTAACCAGCAAGTATATTTCCTGTATTAGTTAATGCAATTCGTGATAGATAAAGCTCATACATCTTTCATACTTGAATTCAAACAAAAGCAAAATAAAATAAGTGGAAGGATATAATTGTCCCCGCAACTCTTCATTCATCTCCTCTTGAATGTTTGATGCCATAATGTTACCTGTTATGCATTCGTTAGATCTGTAGAACTAATGAAGCAAAATTTCATTAATGTTCCTTGAAATTACCAGTTGGACATAAATGGTGCACTATGTAGCCTATATAAACTGAAATACCAAATTTCAGGTCATTTCTGACAAATAATCCAGCTACTTCCTTATTTAAGTTGGTAATGGGATAGGTTTTTCCCCCTCTAAAGGTCAAGACAGCAAAGCTGCTGGACAATCTCCCTGATAAAGCACGTTTAGCCTTCAGTTCTATCCATTTCTATCTCCATAGGCAAACTGTAAATTTGATAAGGCAACTCTTATAATTAGGATCCAGTTTTCTACGTACTAGGGTGCATTGGCACTTGACTTCCTAGGCATGAAGCTGATTTGTCGAAGGGTCAAAATAGTTTATAAATGAAATCTTTGGTGTAGGGTAACAACATCTTACTAGAGAGCTTGATACTCGGCCATTATCTCTTAGCCAATTCCCACAGCCACTAATAATACATGGGAAATCAAGATTTAGACAGGACACTCACAGCGGACACGATATGCTCCATGAAAAGTCATAAACATGGTTCAGGAGCTATATCCTACCAATCTCCAACAAACCTCATAATAACACCTCTGTTCTCTTGTGCCAAATTACATGCGACATATCTTTTACATCTATTATTTTCTCAGCCTAATCAAATTCCTCCTCATACAAAGAATCAACAGACCAACTGCAATTCTGTCATGACATACAAATTTCACAGAATTTCACACGATACAATATCCTTCAAATAAATAAGCAGCAGCAGCAGATGCAACAGAAGCCAAAAACGGGGGAAGAGAAACACTTAAAAACCTGTTCTCATCCGATTGAGGGAGAATGGACAAGAATTTCCCGGGAACGGTTAAAGCAGCCCACAAACAAAACATCAATCCTGCAACCAACTCCATAACTACCTGAAAAATTAAACGAAAACCCCAAACCTAATTAGCGGCAATCATCTGCATATAAAAAACGCATCTACTACGCATATGTTAAGGTATAATAGACGACATTACAGTGATCGGCGGCCCCGAGAACTGCTCTTCAGTAATCTTGAGCAAAGATCTATCTGGAAAAAAACAAATAGATCGGGAAATTCAGAACTCGAATTCAGGATTTGTTCAAAATAAAGATCTTGAATGCGCACATTGGATAGTGGAATAGGCGGCGTGTGCGAGGATCAGAACTCCGACGACGCCGACGGCGTAACCTAAGCCCATCTTTTCCGTTGAGGCAGAGGAGAAGTAAATCGCGGCTGCAGTTTGGCGTATAGTTTTCTGGTTCAATCCAAATCGGTTCTCTGTTTTAGGGGGTGGGGTTTTTTTTTTTTAAATATTTATCTTTTAAGGGTTATTAATATATAAATACATAAACTTTAATGTGATTTTTGTTTTGCATATGAATTTTTAAAAAAAGTATATAAATATATGAATTTTGATGTGATTTTGATTTTGCACACGAACTTTAAATGTAGTAATTTTAACACAATTTATTTTCCGATCAAATTGAAACTACAAATATTATTAGATATGATGAGTTGGCAACGATGTGAAAATTTTAAAGTTCGTGTGTGAAGAATAAGAAGATATTTATAATAGTTTACTTGTTCTCATTTACTCCATTTATAAATGGTGGGTTAAGATTTGAAATCCTCTCTTCGTTTTGTGTGTTTGTGTTATATTCCTTTATTTATTTTTTCTTTGTTTCTCGTGAAGTGTATATATATTTTATGTGTATGAATTAATCAACTTGTGTATTTTGCCAAATGTAAATTTTTCTTTTATATTTTATTTATTAATATATTTCCACGTCGTTATCAACTTATCATATCTAATGCAAGTCGAAAAATAAATCGTGATAAAATTATTAAAATTAATAAGTTCATGTATTTATATACTTTTTCTAAAGTTGTGTGCAAAACTAAAATCATATCAAAGTTCGTATATTTATATACTCATTTTAAAGTTCGTATGTAAAACCAAAATCACATCAAAATTCGTGTATTTACACGTCAATAGCTCATCTTATAATGTTTTCCTATAAACGTTATTTTTTATGGGTTTTATGTGTGAATGAATCTATTTAAACCCCAATTCACATTGCCTAATTTATTTTTATTGGTTTTGTTTTATAATGTGTTTTTATTTATTTTGTTGATTATATATTAGCTACTTATCATATATTGCTGTTTCGCTAGTGACATAGATGAGAGTATATTCCATTTTTTTAGATATTGTATATTGATTAATGTTTTGTGCATTGTGTATTCTTTCGTTTGCATGTGATATTAATTTTATTATTGGCGTCACTATTTATATTCTTATGATTGAAAGTGCGGGAATTTTTTTAGCACTGAACGCTTTAAAAGTTATAAAAGTAAAATCAAATTCTCACGACTTAATTATCCACATTTTATTTAATACATGTTATATCCATATTAATTTCTAATATATATATTTTCTTTTTCATATCCGAAACCCCACGTTAATATCAAGTGTGACGGCTCGTATCCATAAAAGTGCTATTACAGTTCGAATTTGTGACATTTAAAAATAAAAACTCATTTTACCACTTTATCGTCCTAAATGAACCAACATATTTTTTTTTTTGGTCAATTAATACAGAAATTTTAAAAGCTGCGTCACGGTGGACTCGAACTCGAGACCTTTGGCCTCGGGCATTAACCACTCTACCACTAGGCCAACACACACACTACATATTCTCTTTTTGATATCAATATAAGTTCAACATTACTTTTTGAAAAGGTGATTGATCGAGCAAGTATATCGGTATATGTGTTTCATAATGGGAAATATATACAAGTACACACTTTTGTAAAAGTGTGTATAACCTATAACCATATTTAAAACTTGATACCGTGTATACTCATTTGCCTTTTTTAATATATATCTATTGAGTCTTTGTGCGGTCTTCGGTGTGAATTGACATAGCACTGACGAGTCTTCGGCTGACTGGCGAAACATTAACAAACATGTGAATGAATAAATGATTGCGAAATTATATTCAGTCTATTCGATATTATTTGTTAAATTACTTTATTTATAGTCTAGAGCAAAAGTGTGTGAAAAAAAAATAATTAAGTGATTGAATCATGTTTAAAAAAAAATAACATAAATGAATCAAAAAATTAATTAACACATAAAAATCGATAATTTCGGTCGATAATTCCTTGTTTCCGGTCGACATGAATCAAGGAATTATCGACCGGAATCAGAGAAAGAGAAAATGAAAATAACAATTTTAATTAATTCATATCTCCTACGATAGGAAACATCAAAATAATCGAATGGGAGATATGAATTATCGACCGGAAACAAGTATATATGAAATGAATTTAATACTAATTATTAATTCATGTCTCCGGTCGACCGGAAACGTCAAATGGTCGACTGGAATCAACGAATTTTCGATCGGAGACACTTTTTCTGTTTTAGAAATTAATTTAAAATGAAGGGATGATATTTAAATCAATATTTATAGGTAATCTATAATGGAAATTTTGCAAAATATTGAAATGCTGAAATTATCACATAATTTATTAATTTTGAAATATTTAATATTGAAATTATCCATCATATTTACAATTAATTTAATACTGCACAAAATAGTACTACAAAAGTAAAAGCTTACAACTAAAAAGAAGACAAATAAATGCTGAAAATTTACAAAAATGAATGACATGCAGACAAACATGTGAATCAATTAATTATTATTGCGAAATTATTTTGTTAAATTACTTTATAGTTTTAATTAAATCAATTAATTATCACGAAATTATTTTGTTAATTTATATAGTTTTAATTAAATCATTGAATCATGTTTTTTTTTAGAAACATAAATGAATCAAAAAATTAATTAACACATAAAACTAGCTGATTCCGATCGACCGAAAACAAGGATTATCGACCGAAATCAGAGAATTATGAAGTATAAAAAATCGACCGGAATCAGATAATTATAAATTATAAAAAAACAACTTAATTAATCATGTTTTCGGTCGACCGAAATCTTCGAATTGTCGACCGGAAACAAGGATTATTGAATTATAGTCTAAAAATAACTTATTTAATCATGATTCCGGTCGACCGGAATCTTCGAATTGTCGACTGGAGAGAGCCTATTTTCTACCGGAATCTTCGAATTATCAAATGAATTTAATACTAATTATTAATTGATGTCTCCGGTCGATCGGAAACAAGGAAATGTCGATCGGAGACATCAAACTGGCGACCGGAGAGAGAGCTTTTTTGTTTTAGAAATTAATTCCACTTTAAATTAAGGAAGACAAATTAAAAACAGAGGAATCTCTGCAAAAAAGGAAAACCCCTAAAACTGAAAAATAAGAGAAATACTACTGCAAAAAAGCAAAAGCTTACAATAAATACTACTGACCACCAATAATTCAATTTTGAATTTTACACAATTCTCTCTCCATAAATACTACAACTGGTCGATCATAAATCACAAATCACAAATCCAAGCCTTTCGGTTTTAGCATTCAAAATTTGCTCTCGATCCTTTTAGCATTCAAATTACCCATTTCGGTTTTATATTCAACATTTTCAAATCCATTTCTTCAATCCAGATCAAGCTATGTCTCAACAAGTAAGTTATTCGAATTTTGATTTGTTTAGGTTGATTAAATTTTGATTTAGGAATTTTTATGTCTTTAGGTTGATTAAATTTTGATTTATGAATTTTTATGTGTTTAGGTTGATTAAATTTGGATTTAGATTTATTATTGTTAATTTTGTTTAGATAATTCGATTGTTTCTGCTATTTATAATTATTAATTCGTGCACCACGGACATGTAATAATTCGTTTAGATAACTCATTTAGATAACTCGTTTAATTTCTGATATTTTGTTTAGATAATTCGATTATTTCTGCTATTTATGTATTTAGGTTGATTAATTTTGTTTAGATTTTTTTTATTTTGTTTAGATAACTAGTTTGATTTGATAATTCACCGCTTGTTTAATATAATAACTAGATTGCCCGGATATAATTATTAAAAAATAATTCAGCACTTTTTTTTTTAAATGGTGCATTCATAAAAAAATATAATTATTAAAAATAAAAGCTTTATAAATAGGTTTCAGTATCCTTTGGAGATGATATAAACGCCATGTTAATTTTGATGGTAAAATTTATATGCAATTAATTAAAATAAATTACTTTTCAATATAGTAATTAATTATGATGTAAATGACAAATTAATTCATGCGTTAATTATTGTTGTTTATGATATTTATTTTGTTTAGATTTATTATTGTTAATTTTGTTTACATTTATTATTGTTAATTTTGTTTAGATTTATTTTGTATATTTGTTTAGACTTTAGATAATTCGATTGTTTCTGCTATTTATAATTATTGCATAATTCGTTTAGATAATTGGATATAATTATTGGATAATTCGTTTAGATAAGTCCCGACATAATTCGTTTAGATTAGTCCATTTTTAATTAATTTATTGTAAGAGACTTTAATTATTTATAGTAGAGACTTTAATTATTTAATTAGACTTTGATTAGATTGCTATTTTTTTCTTATTGTAGCAATAATTTTAGTGTAAACATTAAGACTGTATATTTGTTTTATACATTAGAAAAATCATATTAAGACTGTATATTTCTGCTAATCTAATCTTCTTGTTGTTGTTATAGAAGTCGGGATGGAAGAACATTATTATTAGATATGGAGGATCGAGATCCTTCTTTATGTTACATTGGGGGGGGTATCAGTCAAATACCTTTGTTCGGATGGACAATGTAATTATCTCAGAGTTCATAGAGATGATTGATCAAATTGTGTTGGGAAATTCGTTGAGTACAATCTACCAATTGCATTATCTATCGAGATCTCGGAGTGGTAGAATTATCAAATTAGTTGTGAGTAATGATGATCAACTTGTTTGATTGGCTCATGATGCCCAACCAGAGGTCTATGTGACTCACGATGCCGACACATCCCAATCGGAACAAAAACTATATAGACCTTCGCTTGAGATACTATCCTCGTCAACATATGACTACACTTCCCAACACATATCGTTCGATGGGTCGTTTGCACAATAATTTGCATCATCTGATTGGTTTGATGCTGATACACCTCAATATATGTCGCAACACATGGATTCATTGAGGAATTATGTTTCCCAACATATGCTGCAACCAGTGGCTGATACACTTGTCGAGGACAGCGATGATGAAGACTACGTTGAAGAAGAAGAAGATGAAACAGAGTCAGATGAAGAGGAAGAATATCGCGAGTCTGCTTTGGTGAGCTATGGCTCATTTGTAGAGTTTGACGCATGGATCCGTCGAGAGGGTGGATTCGGGAAGCTTCTATCTACGATTATGCAGAGTAACACGCAAGCGCACGTAGGAGGCCTAGAGCCAGAAGAAATTGAGGAGATGAGCAACTGGCTAGTTCCTGTTATTCCTCATGATGCTTCAGTTAATCTCTTTGCTCGTCCCCTGGACTCGGATCCAGACCCCGATGAGCTGAGCGAAGGTTCCATCTTCGACGACAGGGTGAATCAAGATATCCGTGGGGCTATGGCATTTGGAACGTCGAGTAGAATTTTTATTCCTCGATCCGATAATTCGAGGATTACATTCAAATGTCGATATCATCCTCAGTGTCCTTTTCTACTATGTGCATCGCAGCAGGGTGGATTTTGGTTTGTTCGCAAGTTTGATGCTATACATACTTGCGCACAGAACCTAGTGAATATCGGAGTAAGGAAGTTGAATGCCCGTGTAATTGCAGCACACATATCACGAAAAATACGCGAAGACGGTGAAGTGTTAAAGCCGAGGAACATTATGGCTGATTTGCAGCGAGAGTACGGTGTACACGTTACATATAGTGTAGCAATGTGAGCTCGTAATATGGCGATCGAGATGATATCCGGTTGACATGAAGAATCATTTCAGCTACTACCGAGTTATCTGCATATGTTACGGATGAGCAATCCCGGTTCGATGACTGACTTGGATATTGGATCAGATGGTCGGTTCCGTCACCTCTTTGTCGCGCTCGGTTCATGCAGATTGGCGTACACACTATGCCTCCGACCCGTGATTGTAGTGGACGGTACGCACTTGAAGGGCCGCAATAAAGGCATATTATTTGTTGCCGTGACAAAGGACGGCAACGAGCAAGTTTTTCCATTAGCTTATGAAATTGGTCCGATCGAGAATGATGTCTCATGGATTTGGTTTCTGTCTCGACTACAAACTGCTTATTGATCAAATCCGAGATGTTGATTGTTTCGATGCCCATGTCAGTATAATGAATGCGGTCAAGTGTGTCTACCCTGATGCAACACACAGATTATGCTACTACCATCTGAAAAAAATCACCCGTTTGGGCAACCATCCGCAGTTATTCCATAAAGCCGCTTATGCGTGCAAGATGCATACTTTGAAAAGCGATGGCTATGTTAAAGTCTCGTCGAGGCCGATGGTAGTGGCGCATATACCAAGTTGGTGGAGGTTGGAGTGCGAGTAGGCTAGATCACGGTGCCCGTTAGGCGCTACGGTTTTATGACATCGAACATTGCCGAATCATTCAATTCTCGATTATTGTGGGCTGAGCGATTGCCAATTTGCTCAATGATTGAGGCAATCCGTCATATTACGAAAAAATGGTTCGATGAGAGACATGAAGCATCAAAAGAGGTGCTGTTCTTTGAATTGACCCACAAGTAGCGTAAGATTTGTCATTCTATTTTGTATATAAACCAATCACGGATAAATATATATTCTCTTTATTTTGTATTTTTCTTTTCTATCCTTTGCGTCATTCTATTTTCATTGGATGGAAAATATTTAGGATTTTTTAAAAAATTGAATGAGCTAAGATTTGTCATTATCCAAATACGTAGGAGACTAATTCAATGTTAATCCAAAGCTGAAATTTCAAATGATAATATGGATAAAGAGTTTTTTACATATTATGAATTTTAAATAAATAAATTTTATAAAATAATTAAATTAAACTTGAAGTATGTTATAAACTTGAATTTTCGTATATATCTACAAACTTGAATTTTCTTATATATCTACAAACTTGAAGTATGTTCATTTTTGAAATTTGTTGATAATTAGATATGCTTTTATTTTAGTATTATAATTGTATATCTAATTATCCCAACTAATTAATTGGTTGATTGAAAATTTCCCAACTAATTAAGTTATGTTACCATATATTATTGTGTTTTATTCGTTAATAAATTAATTTTTTAATCGTGTCACAAATTAAATAGTATTTCTTATTTGTATTATACTTTAAAAAATGGCTTTGATTAAGCCCTTAAAAATCTTAAATAATTAAAATCCTTAAAAATCTTAATTTAAACTATCTAGGATCCATTCAATGAATATCTCACATTAAACGGAGCGAAAGTTTACAGGAGCAAAAACAAATATTCAATCGAAAACATATAAACCATAAACACTATTTATTCAATCACATTATTCAAGCCAAAACAAATATCTCATTCAATCGAAAACATACAAGCCATAAACACTATTTATTCAATCACATTATTCAAGCCATATCGGTAAATATTAACTACTCATCTTCAATCACATTATTCAAAATATTTAATTACTCATATTCAATCATATTATTCAATCACATTTAACAATATTTATCCAAAATATACATACCGTAAAAATCGCATAACTATATTGTTTCAAAATAATATACACGAGAACATACCGGTAAGTCCGACATATTGTCACTTGTTCGTGTAAAATATGGTTTCGCCTGCAATTATTACAAAATTCAATTAATAACTAACTATTAGAAAATTAAATTGATATCAAAGCCAATGTTGTCTCCGGTCGATGAATCAAGTGTTAATTGAAAATTAGAAAATTAAATTGAATTGAAAATCAAGTGTAGTTTCCTGTTTCCGGTCGCCAATGCTGTCTCGGTCGAGGAAGGCTTCTCTCCGGTCGACCGGAGAGAAGCCTTCCTCGACCGGAGACAGCCTTTACACACTTGATTTTCGAATATATACATATAACTCTTATTTTCGATCATTGCGGCTTCTCTCGGTCGAGAAGCCTTCTCTCCCATCGACCGGAGAGAAGCCTTCCTCGACCGGAGACAGCCTTTACACACTTGATTTTCGAATATATACATATAACTCTTGTTTCCGGTCGACTGCGGCTTCTCTCCGGTCGAGGAAGCCTTCTCTCCAGTCGACCGGAGAGAAGGCTTCATCGACCGAAAAGAAGCTTTAGTCGATCGAAACAACGAGTAATATGTACATATTGAAAAAATTACAGATATATGGTTGGGAAATTAGAGAATTACCTTCAGAATGATTCAGCGGGTTGTTCTTCACGCTTCACGGGAATGAGAATGGGTTGTTCTTCACTTCACGGGAATTACAGATCTACGTGACTCTCTTCTTATCTTTAAAATTTTTAAAATTTTGATGAAGGAAGCCAAATTTTAATTTAGGAAGCCAAACTTCTATAAATTTTGAAATTTTGAGAAGGAAGCGAAATTTAGTGCGTTTTGGTTTTAATGTGCAAGAAGGTGTGTATAAAGAAACAGTCATGTGAACTTAAATGCCCAATTTTCAAGTCAAAAGGATCTGCACTTTTTTGTTTGAATGTGCACAGATTCTAACAAAAATACCATCCCTCACATCAACGTTTCCTTTTTGCAGAAAAATCACATCACAATTCATTTAAACTACAATAAATAAATCAAATGGGTAGGTGTGGTAGCAAAATTTTGAAATGACTATAGATGGTTCACTTTTCTTCACAATTGGACATTTAAGTTCACACCCCTTTCATAATTGTCAATCACCTTTTTAGTTAATATTCATTTTAACTTAAACTTTTGAAATAACTATAAGAGTCATGAAATAGGTAGACATCATAAATCTATGTGAAACAAATTTATTTATACCGCTATAATATTATAAAATGTAAGAAGATTAACTATTCATTTTATTTGGAGTCGAAGACTAACTATGCATCAGAAAAATGGATATGCAAAAAATGAAGTCATGGGAAAAATGTGAATTGTGAAACATTTCACTTCAAATGTTATTGTATTATTTTCGTGTATATTTCTTCTTCAATTGGACAATTAAAAAGATGTAAAGCTAAAGGTTTATGTTATTGAAAACATCATTATCATCACTATATATGTATTAACGCATGGTTAATTTTTTTGTGCAATTAGATGAACAAATTTAGTGATAAGATTGTGTAAAATTTAAAGTAATATGGATTGTAAATGGATGCCCATTAATTTTTTTGACTTTAATTGATGTCAATTAATTATATAACTTGTGTCTTATTGCTATTATCATTTCTTCCTATAATATCCGCAGCTGCTCGGTCCTATGCTGATGTACATACACAAAAATAATTGTACGAGTTTCCTTTGTCATTTTTTTCTCCACCGAATTTTTGTAACATGTGGCAGTTTAGTGAAAAGGCATGTGCGATCAATTTGAAATAATTATAAAAGTTAAAAAGATAAGTATTTACTTTCAAAAGCTTTTGACAATCTAAGTCAATAATCTTAATTTTTTTGCATCTCTGGGAATCACATGCCACTAAATATTCGACTAATGAAATTATTATAATATTACTTTAATCCATGAGATCGGTTCGAACGTGAATTTCGCGAAATTTTATAATTGCTCTGTTATTTATTTATTTTTTAAAGTACAATTTACACATACATGTATATTTCACGTATTTGAGATAATTTGAACCTTTAAGGATGTTTATTTTATATGATTAAATTGAATAAATAAATTAATTCAATTTAATCAAGTATTTCTTTTTAAGGATCAAAAGTTCAGGATTTTTTAATATTTTGATTTATTCTCCACTGATTTTAATTCAACCAATATCAATGAGATTTGAATAATCCTCCAAATAAAAGAAGAGTTGTTTATCTCAATTTTAATATTTCACTAATCATTTGTAGTAAATAAAAAATTGATAGATAAAAATCAACTTATCATATATTTAATCCATCAAATACTCCATCCTTCAAAATATTAAATATGAAAAATAAATGCTCATTTAACTTACTAATTAAAGGATAAGCGTCTTATCAATTGACATATTCTATTATAGAATGAAAAAAACAATCTAGATAACTAGTGAATTTCTTTTTGGCGAAAATTCAGTGCCTCAACTCAAAATAATGCCATACATAATTTTCAACTATTTTTTTTAAAAAAAATTGCTCTATAAACCATGCCCACAAACACAAAGTATCTCGACCATGCCCATAAAATATCTCATTTTAAAATATTCGTGAGATCCATTATTTTCTATGACTTTAACCTAATCACATATAGATATCCTTGAGGAAAAGTAGTACATACTATGGTGACAATAACAACAACAACAACAACAACAACAACAACAACAACAACAACAACAACAACAATAATAATAATAATAATAATAATAATAATAATATGATATTGGATCTCGAATGATTTATAATCCGAAAAAGCGAGAAAGATGTAATAATAGCTATGCATGGCCTTTTTATTGTATTGAAAATAACAGTGATGAAAACCTTTTAATATATCAATTTAGAAATTACCCTTTTTACATGATTTTAGGAGTTTAAGCCGTGGATTTGGAAAATTTGACAGATGATGAAACACCCAAAATAAATTGGTGGAATTGAAATGTCAACTTTTTAAAGCCATAAACAAGCAACTTTTTAAGTTATATATGAAAGATTAATGGACTAGATATTAGATATGGGCCCAATTAATTAAATGTTAGACATTGTTAATTAAACCTAAAGCCCATTGAATAGTAGTGGGTGGTTATCTTATAATGGAGGTTAATCTTTGAGATTAACGTGAAGAGAACACGAACACACACTACGAAAACTACCGCAATATTGATAGGAGATTCTTGCTTCTCTCGTGGAATATTGATATCGAGAATAGTTCATGCGGTGATTAAAGACACGTGGATACCATAGTTGTGGAAACGCCTCGAAGGTTACATTGGAAGCTTGGAAGCTTTACTACTACACGAAGCGTAATAAACACGTAAGTCTTGATCTTCGTGTTCTAGGCTCATCGCATGCTTTAATTATAGATCTAGATCATTCTTGATGTTATATTCATTGCGCATTAGATGTTGTCAAGAATGAATACTAACAGTGGTATCAGAGCCCGGGGCTCGATCTATAATTAATTCGTACTAATTTAATTGTGGATTTTAAAATTTGGAATTTTGATAATCTGATTTTTGAAATCAGATATTAATTTTAATTTTTTCGATTCGGAAAGAAATCTAAAATTTTGGAAATTTTAGCCCACCGCCGGAAACTTTTCACCGCCATTCCACCGACGACTTGGAGTCGTCGCCGTCGCCGGAATCGCGACGTTGGAAGATTACTTCGCGGCGAAGAAAAGAAAATCGAAATGAAAAATCGTGTAATTGAAAACTGATTTTGGAAATCAGAAATTTGTTTTGTGTAATTGAAAATTGAAAATTGAAATATGGAATTGTGTTTTGTGAAATTGTTTTCACCGGAAACTGAAATCGCCGTTCACCACACGCCTCTGAAAACTCCGTCGGGAACGATGAGGGCCGCGCGCGCGGCGCGCGCTCATCGCCGCCGCGACCGTCTTTTGCTGCAGACGTTTACGCTAAGCATCTGTTTGACAGAGGCGGAGACGGAGGGTGAAGACAACGTTTCGCCGCCTGAACGCCGGTGAAATCGCACGCTAGGCGTGGACGTGTGCCGGCGCTGGGGTTCCGCACGCACTGGCGAGGGCGGAGCACGGCACCGGTCATCGACGGCGTCGGCGAAGCGGCGGCGCGACCAATTTCAGCCAGAAACCCTAATGGGCTTCCGCGCGCGGGCTGGGATTAGGCGACTTGGTTGTTCTTTCGCTGGGCCGCGGGTCGCGAGCTCCGGGTTTGGGTGTCTCAGTCACGGACAGGCGGCCTCCGTGTCTGTTGGCAAACGCGGGTGTGTGCTATCTTCGCGATGGGCTGAGGTCTACGCGATCGTTTGGGCTTAATTTTTATATGGCGGTTGGTCACTAAAGCTTAATTAAAAAACGTTTTATTAATTTAGAATTAATAAAATTGACTTTCAATTACACAAATTAATTTATTAATTATATTAATAAATTTTATTTTAATATTATTATTTTCGAAATAATAACATTAATTTTGATTTTGTATTAATTTAGAATTAATACAATCTACTTATGTACATGGATTTAATTTATTAGTTTAGAATTAATAAATTAATCACAATTTTCAAATTAATTTATTAATTAGATTAATAAATTTAAACTTTATTATTATTTTGAAATAATAATATAAGGTTTGATTTTATATTAATTTAGAATTAATATAATTTACTAATGTACATGGATTAATTTTATTAATTTAGAATTAATAATTCTAATCACTATTTTGAACATTAATTTATTAATTAGATTAATAAATTTTAACTTTATTATTATTTTGAAATAATAGTATAAAGTTTGATTTGTATTAATTTAGAATTAATGTGATTTACTAATGTTCATAATTAGAGAATTGATTTATTAATTAGATTAATAAATCTTATTAGATTATTATTTTAGAAATAATAATGTTACATGAATATTTATATTGATTTGTAATTAATATAAATGCATAAATCCACTTTTAATTAGAGAATTAAATTATTAATTAGATTAATGAATTTATTCGTTGAGCCCTATTGATGTTTTCTCGTGATAAGCATGCTATTTGATTTTATGCTTATTTTAACTACGTGAGTTAGAGACCGCTTTTATGTTTGGGTGGCGCGCCCAATACTTGTAGTCCGTGTTACTATGTTTGGGTAGGCGGCGCCCAATATATGTGGTCCGCATTTTATGCCTGGGTAGGCGGCACCCAGTAATTGTTTTGAATTTAATATTGGATATTAAATAAACAATTAGTATCACATGTTTTTATCCCCACTAAAATACAAGTCTAGTTTTTGAAACAAAATGCATCGTCCATCATAATTGTGTGAGGATCCTAGCCTCTTTCGTCCAAGAGTTTTACACCAAAGTGTTTACTCCTAAATCGACAAGCAAAGGCTCATTCATAGATGCATGGTTGGCATCGTGTGATGGGTTGATTTGCTTAATTATTTTGAAACGACCAAAGCGATCAAAATAATTAGTGGATGCATATTAATTGATTAATAAACCAAGAATTGCAAATTTATTTGTTGCGATCGGTTTGAAGCCCACCAAGTATTATTATTATAGTCATCACCAAAGCAGAGGCCATGATAATATAAGACTTGAATCGCTACAAATCAATGTTGCAATCGGCTTGAGGCCCACCGAGTGATATTATTTATAGTCATCAGCCAAAGCAGAGGCTGTAATAATATTGACTTGGATCTTGGACTACTAAGATTTATATTTGTTATAAATCCGTATTTTGCATTTGGGGTGCAATATATGTAAAATTAGTGGGAGCTAATCAATCTGATAAACCCTTGTTTGATTAGTGATACGATTGTGATCTGCGTTTACTTTGTTCTAATTTTGTTCTAATTTACGTAAATTTTCGTTCGATTCGATGTCGACTATGTTGTATAAGTGTTTGATGGAAACAAATTTGTTGACTGGGTCAAACTATACGGATTGGCTACGTTGCCTGCGTTTGGTATTAAGGACGGATAAGATTGAGTATGTCTTGGACAAACCAATCAATATCATCCCCGATGAGTGTTCTCCTGAGTATGCCTCATTTGACTGGGTTGCTCATAAGAAGCACATTGAGGATGCTATGTCGGCTCAGAGCATTATGTTGACTTCTATGAGTTTGGAACTCCAGAGGCAACATGAATGCATGCTACCCTATGAAATGATTCAGCACTTGAAGATAGGGCTGTGCATCGGTCGGTCGGTTCGACCGACCGACCGAAATTTATCGAACCGATAACCGAACCGAATTTTGTATTTTAGAACCGAACCGACCGAATAGAATTTTCGGACCGACCGAAAACCGAACCGAAAAAACCGATCGGTTTCGGTCGGACCGAAAAACCGACCGACTATATTTTTTTAATATATATTTTTCAAATAACCTGTTTTATCTTAATTTCAAAACAAAGCAACAAATTCATAATATCACAGATAACATAAAAACATCAAAAGTACTTAAAGCAACATCCAACACATAAATATTCAATCACAAATAAACAAAGAATCTAAATATTTCAAAACAAATAACATAAATATGTAGTCATGATCATGCTACACTTTTGTCTTCCAATCATTTGGCTTTCAAGTCTCCATGGTAGCATCATTCACATCACCACCAATGCCAAGACTTATCAAAGCTACACAATAAAAATGAATAAATGATTAAATAACTACAAATTAAACAAAGAGATAAAAAGAAGAAAAGAAATAATTCATAAGTTAAAAAACCTTCTTCATGCTTTTGAATGCCCTCCAAATCTTCTTCAATTGTAATGGATTGCTTTGACTTCCTTAACCAATCTTGAGTGCAAACAAGGCTCTCAACAATTCTAGGAGTCAACGAACTCCTAAAAGGATCAAGGACTCTTCCTCCAGTGCTAAAAGCTGATTCGGATGCTACAGTAGAAATAGGTACTGATAGTACATCTTGAGCAAGATGGGCAAGAACAGGCAACCTAGGTTGGTTAATCTTCCACCAAGCTAGTATATCGAAATTCTTAACATTATCAATCCCTCTTTCTTTCCCGGGTAGGTACACATCCAAATCATTAGGCAACTCATCCCTTTCATGAAGCTTTTGTTTTTTGTACTTGTCAACCAAAAGATAAGTAGTTGACAAAGATTCTAAATCATGGGAAGCTTCACCTTCTTCTTGTGTTGTTGCATAACTTGGAGACTGATACAAGCATTTGTATTCCTCATACAATTGATAAAGTTCTTCTTTCACACTTTTTGCAATTGCTTCACCAATATCTTTTCCATACACTTCAATAAGTATGAATTCAAGGACTACAAACTTGTATCTAGGATCAACAACAACGCTAAAAAAAATGATCTTGTTCATTTTTTTTGGTTCACCCCAATACTTATCAAATTTTTCCTTCATCTTCACCCCTATTTCTCTCACATCAACTGCCGAATTTTTCACCCATTCTTTCAACAAGCAATACATATTGGTAATCTCATGCAAGAATACATTTGAAGTGACATACAATGATCCAGAAATCCTAATAGTCAAATCATAGAAAGTTTTCAGCACTAAACTCAACTTTCTTGCATTCTCCCAATCCAAAAGTCGGTATGTCATTACAAGATCGACTTATAAAAGGATCTCTCAACTCAAAGAGTTCAAAAGCTTTTTCAAACTTGCAAGCAACATTCAACATTAAGTAAGTTGAATTCCATCTAGTAGGCACATCCAAACATAAGAGACTCTTGCAATCAATATTTTCTTCTTTACAACATTCTTTGAATCTTGCAAGTCTAGCAGGTGATTGCCTAACAAATCTAACAGCATCCCTAATCTTTTTAACCGAGCAATCCAATTCTTTCAACCCATCTTGCACAACCAAATTAACAATATGAGCTACACATCTCATATGAAGAAATTTCCCTCCCACCAAGCAACAATTACGAGCAGTCAATTTATTTTCAAAGCAACAAGACATGTATCATTCAAGAAGCATTATCAATGTGACCGAAAATACTCTCTTAATTCCCACTCGCAAACAACTATCAATTTGCTACCAACATTCTCACCCTTATGACTCTCAATAGTGCAAAGTTGATAATTTTCTTATTTAATTTCCACCTCATCAATCCATGGGCGAATGCACATATAATTAATCCTTTGCAAAGATGTCCAAGTGTGCGTAGTAATACGTACACTTTGACTAAATTTTTAAAAACTCCTCAACTTCACCTTTTCATCCTCAAACAACTTATAAATATCACGTGATATAGTCCATCGTGAAGGAATTTTGAACTTAGGTTGTAATGCAACAACAAATTCTCTAAATCCTTCACCTTCTACAATTCTAAAGGTAGTTCATCCTGATTATCATTTCAACCAATTTCACCCTACAAATTTCTTGATCAAATCTCCAACTATTTAAACTACCAATTACGATGGACTCATCACCCCTTCCTAAGTATCGGTTGCAAAGACAATTGTGATTGTCTTAAATCCGAACTACAAGGATGTTTCTTGCATTTAGATAAATGTGTATTGAGTGCGATCGTACCATTTTTTGGGGTCATGTAGTAAGTGTTAGCACAAGAATTGCATTTTGCTTTAGCCTTCCATCTTCATCTTCAAACTTTGTGAAATGATCCCACACACCGATTTAACCCTTTTACCTTTAGCTTTTGAGGTTGCTTGAGTCGAAGTGGTCTTACTAGCCCCGAGTAGGTTCTTTTGTGGGAGGCGGTGGCATTTCATCTTCTTTTGTATTTTCACCATGTTTTAAACACTCAAAGACCTAAACCAAAATGAAATCAAATTAATTACACAATACATAATAAAATTGAATCCTCGAAAGTCTTTAAAATTAAAACATATGCCACACATAAAATAACAAGATACCGGCAGATGGTAATCGAATTCTTGAAAGACATTCCAAAATAGTTCAATAGCCCAATTTGATATGGATGTTCGACTTCTCATTCAAAATAATTGGTGAGGAAAGATTGGGCCAACCTATAGCCCAATTGAACACGTGCCTCGATAGTGAGATGCATATTATCTTCTTTCACCGCAATCCCATTGCATCAACGCATCTGACATTTGGGTGATTCAAAACAATACAAGTATACAATTTATTTATTTGTCTAAGCATTCATTTTAGATCTAAGGCAAAATGCGACAAGGAAGAAGCATTGCTCCTTGTAATCTGAATGGTTTTATTTATTTATTTATTTATTGAATTTCTATTAGTATTTGAATGTGGTTTGTGAGGAATGGCCCAAAGATGATTTTCCTTTCCTTATGATAGATTTTGTTGGATTTATAGCAAATGAATACCCGAATGTAGATGATCAAGATTCAAATAAAATAAATAAATGAATGTAGATCATCTAGGATAAGGGATCTACCGATGAAAAGGGTCACGGCCGAGCTTCTTGCGACTCAATGCGCTTCACCTTTCAACGCAGCTTCTCGCAAGGTTTGAGAAGACGGCGTGCCTGAATAGAGGAATCGGAACTCCGGAAACCTAATGGCAGAACGGTGTAAATGGGCGATGTTAGTAGCAGCGGCCGCCTTTCCGACGAGAACAACGTGAGGGCTAACGGGAAAGAGAGAGATGTGAGGCGCTGCAACAAGAATAAAGGAAGAATACTCACCGGAGGAACGTCGCTTTCGTCGGAGGAGCCCGGAGATGCTTCTGCGATTCTTTGCTCTGCAACCCGCACTTCACGGCATGACTCCCCTTCACTTCACCAAGGCTCACGGAGGTGAGAAAGTGATTTTCGTGAGTGACAGAGTGAGAAAAGAGGCGCCGCATAGCATAGAATGAGATGAATTAGGGTTAAAGTTCACTACTTCACTTTTCATTCCAGACTTCCAATTTTTATTAATTATAAAATATAAAATAATATATAAATAATAAGTTGAGCTCGGTTCGGTTCGGTACCCGAACCGACACTAAACCCAAAAACCGTAACCGAACCGAAAAACCGATTTTTATGGGAAAAAAAACAGAACCGACAACCGTTCACCTTAAAAACCGAACCGAACCGACCAAAACCGATCGGTTCGGTCGATTTTTTCGGTTCGGTTCGGTTCTTGCACACCCCTACTTGAAGAGTTTGTTTGCCTCAGAGGCCCAAACCTTGGAGTATGAGATACTTCCAGAACACTCCAAGTGCACGCTTCACGAGAAGGTCTTGGAAGAGAGACCGCCTAAAATTTAAGGCACAAAGTGCAATGAGTGATAGCTCGGGTATATTTGTCGTTGAGATAAATATGTCTATAAATAATTCACATTCTTGGGTATTGAATCTTGGTGTGGCTCACACATTTGTAATTAGGGGTGCTTAAACGGGTATCGGTTATCGGTTATCGATAACCAAACCGAAAAATCGGTTATCGGTTAACCGATAACCGATTTTTTCGGTTTCGTTCGATTATCGATTACCGATTGCATGTGAATTCGGTTATCGGGTATAACCGATTAAAACAGTTATACCGATTAACCGAAATTAATTAATTAATTAATTTATTTATTTATTTATTTAATTATTAAGTCAAAATTATTTAATTTAATATATTAATTTCTGTAATATTTGAAATAATCTCGGTTAATTTCGGTTATTTTCGGTTAATTCGGTTATTTTCGGTTATTTTCGGTTAATTTTTGTTTTTTTTGTTTTTTTTTTTTTTTTAAAATTTAATTTAAATTTCGGTTAATCGATAACGAACCGACTAACGAATCGGTTAATCGGTTAACCGATTAACGATTGGTATCGATTCTGATTACTATTTTGGTATTTTCGGTTTGGTTAGCGAAATTTCGGTTCGATTAACCGAAACCGACCCGAATCTCACCCCTATTTGTAATAATGTGGAGGGGCTTATAGACAGCAGAAAGATGAATCCTGGAGAGGTTGACCTACGTGTGGGAAATGGAGCAAGAGTTGCTTTGCCGAACGCGTGGGGACTTATAGATTGGATCTTCCTTCGGGTTATAGACTAGATTTACATGATTGTTATTTCGTTCCAGCTATTTCAAAGAATATTATTTCCATTCCTATGTTGAACATAGAAGGGTTTTCTTTCCATTTTGGAAACAATCGTTGTACTTTTTAAGCTTAATGGAGTGTTTTATGGAAATGCCTTTCTTTCGAATGGTTTATATGTAATGACCGACTCACCGATCCCAAAGACTGCCTTATCGGACCGCGACTGGGGTTTTGATTAAAGAAATGGCAATTTAGTATTTGGTTTCTAACCATACCACTGATAAGAGAAACATGAATAATTGCGGAAGCATAAGTGATCTGAAGGTCGATTCGAAAAGTTCAACCATACGATGGTTGATTATGAAATCACTACTAGGGTATTCATGAGTTCGACATGTAACTAGAATTCAAAAGAGTTCGCAGCGGAATAAACATGTGAGATATGCATATGAAGATGCATTCTCAAGGTGAACCAAAAATGTTCCATTTTCATTGACCAAAAGAAATCTCGCTCAACTCCACTCCATTCCATCATCGGCTCAATCTGCACATTTAAAAACAAATATGCAGGGCTGAGTACATGAATGCACTCAGTGGACTCATGCCAAAACATTTTATACTTTAAATTACATCGCCCCTTCATGATAAGACACGAGGGTTTTACTTGAAAAGGGCATGTGCTTATTAAACATTTTCATCATTTTCATAAATCGTCGGCGGACATTTTCTTTGTATGTATGATCCATATCCTTTCATTCCTCATATAACATTTCACGAATCTCGATCCCGAACGCCGTAGAAGGGCTCCCTCTACGTCGCCGCGACCGACCGTGAATTGTACTTACAAGACACGTCGACTTGAGTGTACACGTTAATCCGTGCTATAAAGCACGGGATCCGAATTCGATTTTCATGAATTGGGGCGACCCAACAACTTTTCTTTCATTCATTCTTGACGAACCAACACATTGATAGGATACATACATAAAAACATAAACATTTTGGCGGGTAATTTCATGAACATCATTTTCCTTATCATTTCTCAAAGAGAAAGCATCATAAATAAATACTTTTCATTTTGCATAAAGCATCATAAATAAATCATTTTATCCTTGAGGATAAGAAAAGAAAAGCTCACCTCAAGAATTGACCTTCTTGACATACATGATAGTGATCCTTTGTCGTTTTCATTTACGTCCACGCTGGACCTTGTCAATGTAAGAAATATAATTAAATACATCATTCATTTTTTTTTTCTTTGAAGCATCGTTAAGATTTAACGAACTCATTATCTTTTAAATCTTAGAGTTTCATGATTTTCATTATCGATACGACTTAGTTAACAATCTATACTTCGTCTATTAGGTATGTCTCGTCATGACGATAGGCAACACTTCGTCGTTGCATTCTTTCCTTCCATCAATGTTTCTCCACGTCGTTTCGTATAATTTATGAATCCTAAGTTCATAACTAATCTTAAATGCTTTGTTAACGCCAGATCGACAAATTCGAGTTTCAAAACCGATCCATAATATCAATATTTCTTCGTCATGGTTCTCACCTCACACGTCCCATATTTTCTATTAAAGAAAATAATATCGATACTACGATTAATAAAATTTCTATTACTTCAATCGTCTTCAAATAATCATTCTATAAACTTGAGTTACTTAGAAATAATATTTCTTAAGTATCTACTGACATAATCAACTCATTAATTAAATCTATGATTTAATTAATTAAATCCATAATTAATCTTAGTTAAATGGATTAAATAAAATCAAATAATATTTGATTAATCAATCAAATTAATTTAATTTATCTTAAATATCCACTAATTAGGATTTTATTCCAATCACTCCTTACATAAAGTCCATCCCATTACATACATAAATCACTTAAAAAGAATAAATTCTAAAATTATCCCTCAACATAATTAATTAATTATGTTATTAAAAAAAAAATATATATATATACATATAGACTTTATTAAATCTCATGAGTTTAATTGACTCACTATAATTTATTTGATCTTTATATTACTCTTTAATTCAAGAGTCCATCCTTCATTTAATCTACGACCCAACATTAAAATAAATCTAAGTCCACCTTAAATTTAAAGTATAGCTCATATCATATTAATTCAATAGTCCATCTTTTATTGAATTAAAAGCCCATGGTTCATTAATTAAAAGTCCATAGTAACTTAATTTCGGCCCATGGTCCATCCTATTATTCTCGGCCCATCTCAATTTAATTCCAAAGGTCCATCGACATTAGCCTATCCTCAAATTTTATTGAAGTGAATTAAACATAATTAATCCCATAATATAAAATTAAGCCCAAGTCTCACATTCTCGCCCAAAGTATTATTCATAGGTCCATATAAATTATTTTACTCAATTAATTTCGCCCATACCCTTTTGGCCCATAACAAATAAAACTAATTAAACTAATCTATCCTATTAAAATTCTAGGAGCCCCAGCCACCCCCACTCTCCGCTATCAACAAAATGAATAACCAATAAATGAAAAGGAAACCCAACCCCTTCATTTACGTCTCTTTCTCTCTCTACTCCACTGGAACACCCATTTACCAAATTAAAATATGTAACCAAGCAGCCCTCTTCTCTCACATCTATCTCCTCCTTCTCAGACACACACACGCAGATCGACCGCCGTCCCCATAGCCGGCCGGCCAGTCGCGGATCGGCGAGTGCAGCGCCGTGACCAATGGTCTCCTCTCTTTCTCCCTCGTTTTTTTTCTCTCACAGTTTCAAGCACACACGCACTATGTTGTACCGTCTTTCCTCTCGGTGAAAACACCCCACCGTCGTCTCTGGCCGGGCACGTCATCGGCGATGAACCGCGATGCCACCGCGACCTCCCTTCATTTCGGTTCTCTCGAAAAATATACACGCAAGCACACAGATCTATCTCTCTCTCGCTCGATCTCTCTCTTCACTTTGCCGTCGTCGGCTTCCAGGTTCGGCGACGTGTGTCGCTGCCGTCGAGACTCCAGATCTGGAGTCATATACTCTATTCCGGCAGCATCGCTGCCGTCACCATATCTCCTATCCCCTCGGCTCAACTCTCTTACTCACGTCTACACGCGCACTGTCCTATCTTTCTCTAAATCTCTCACCCTCGTCTTTATTTTCGTGTCACCGTGTAAGGAAGGCCCTATCGAGGTGCTTGGTGTCGCCGCCGTGCTCATCCACCGTGAAGCCCTCGGGTTTGCCTCCACCGACACCAAGCCCAGGCTCGGTTCATATTCTAAGTTCATATTCTAACTTAGAATATTCTAAGTTCATATATGTATAGATTTATTTCAAACTCTGTGGTAAGCTATGGTATATGGATTTAAAATTTCCAGATTCTGTATTATGGATATAGTTTTTATTACCTTGAAATGAAACTGGATTGACTTGTTGAAGTTCTGGAAGCAAGAGCTTCGATTCTGGAAAGAAAAGAAACAAAATGTGTTGCAGTGTAGAATAGAATTAAATCAAAATAAGTATTGGGAATAATTTACCCTTGAAGAAGCTAAACTCATCTCATTCAACTTTCCTCCTCAAGTCGTCGGTTCAGTTTGGAAAATGGAGAGTGAATTGGTGAAGTGAATTAATTGAGTAGGAGAGGAAATGGAAGTTGTATAATAGTTTTCATAGGATTCTTTGAGTGTAATGATGAGGTTTGAAAAGAGTGATGAGTGTATTGGGTAAAGTTGAAGATTTCATGGGATTTGAAATGATGTGTTGTGATGTGACAATTTATCCAGTGAAAAACATCTCGGTTCGATTAAGAATCGTATTCGTTTAAATTTTCTCATTCAAAATAAAATCGAACGTCAACGATTATAAATTTTTAATAATCGCTCTAATATCAAAACCCGATTTAGCTAAATAAATTAATAATTCAAGGTTTTAAATTTCTGGGTATTACATTCTATCCCCTTAAGAAAATTTCATCCTCGAAATTTGTACACTTATGACATTTCAGATTATCCTTTCCTTCATCATGCTCTCGAATTTCGATGTTGCTTTTTCGAACCCATAATATCTTTATGAAATCTTAACTTTCGATATTGACTAATCCTTAGTCTTAAACCTTCCGCTAAGCTCAATATATTCTTGATTTAGTAGGATCATATGAGTATATGTTATAAACTAACCATATCGCGAAATTTATCGATTTGTTGGTAGTGAGTCCCGTGTTTAACTATAACTCGTTTAAACACACACTTCCATCATAATTCTTTCCATTGGTGAAAGAAAAATATAATAATCCATTTTCTTCGTAACTCCTTCTAGGTGAAGTTCTAAGAAATCCATATAGGTATTTCTAACAAAGTAGCTTGAAGTTCTTTTCCCGATAATATTATCATCTTCTAGGTGATATCATTTGTAACGACCCGGCTTCCGGATTGACGGCTGACCCCACAGACCAATACGAGTCTTTTCAGTGTGCTTTGTCCTCACTCACACACTCCCTGAGAAAATTTTCCAGGGGGTCACCCGTCCCACAATTGCTCCAAGCTAAGCACGCTTAACTTTAGAGTTCTTATGAGATTTCTATCTCATAGCCATGCCAGTCATATAGTAATCACAAGTAGTTCGATGATCGCCATCTAGATCCTCACCCTACGAACATGGCATCCGTCATTATCATCCATTCTTAATTCAGTCTGAATAATTCAGTTTCCTTTCCTCTCTATTGCTCTTAGGAATATATTTCTCATATATTCTTACTTTAAAATATTTTCAGAGAGATCCTTATTCCGGCATTTAGTGCCCTCACTTGTAATATTGGATATACATCATTTGTTGCCATTCTTATTGATCCATCATGCAATTTCGCATAGGATAAAATCCTTGGTCCACTGAGGACATATCATACTTTTGCTTTGACGTCAAACATCTTTACCATTTCTCGACATTCAATGATTAATTCATTTCAATGTCAGAGATACTTAATATCTCATTTTATTGATCGTCACAAAAGTATGGGGAATAATCTTCCCAATTAGATTCACTTTAAGATCCTTCCATGTGAGTCGTTTCATTTGTTCTCTTGGAGATATTCCCTTTTCCTTAAACATGGTATCTGAAAATAATATTACTTTCATTATACTTCGGTTCCCACATTCAGATTAGAACCTTCATTATTGACATATAGCTTGGCAAGTTAGTACATGTGTACCCCATAACTTAAATTCCAAGCATCTTATTACCATGTCTTGACTTTAGGGATACCTTTTCCATACTTGATTTAAACACTAGGGCTAGCCTAGCCGTTCACTCTTATCAACATTTATGATCCATCAATCTCATTATCATTGGTTTTACTATGGCCTCAAATACTCGAAATTACGTACCATGGTAATCTAGTTCGGGATACTTAGTTTTCATTTTGTCTTTAAGTTCCCTTGTGGCCTCCTCCATACCGTGATGGTTCCACTTTACTTTGACGAGAACAAATTGTTTGTTTCGTAAAACTTGAACTTTTCTATCCAAAATTTGGACAGGTCTTTCTTCATAACTCAAGTCCTGAGCTAATATTACTTCATCGTGATTAATTACGTGTTTCGAATCAAACACGTGTTTTCTTAATTGCGAGACATGAAACACATTGTGTACGTCTCAATTGCTTGGTGGCAACTTTCTTATGTATCAAAAGGTCCTATGTATTGGGGTCGTAACTTTCCTCTCTTGCCAAAACGTATAACTCCTTTCGAAGGAGAAACCTTAAGAAACACTCGATTCCCAACGTTGAACTCTAAATCAGATCGACGTTTATTCGTATAAGGCTTTTGTCTATCTTGAGTTTCTTTGATTCTTTGCTTGATGTGATCGACCTTCTCAATCATTCGTTGTACTAGATCTGGACCTAGTAACTTTTCTTTCACCCACTTCATCCCAATAAAGTGGTGATCGACATTTCCGACCATGCAAAGCCTCATATATTCGAAATCAATTATGCTCAAGCATAATTCTAAGGGTTGAGGTATAAAGCGAGAGATTTATTTTCTGAAATGTTATCATTTCTTTATATAGATATATATTCTTTGAAAAGAATATCTTGCATGCATCTTCATTCTTTTTAGACATGTCCAACCTACTAATGAGGTTTTAAGGACAACAACTATCTTAAAGATAAGTTGTAATCTCTCTCGTCATGATATAAATAGGGGAAATTCATATCCCATAGATATTATATACTTTTCTTTACTTTTACTCTTGCGTTAAATGCTAAAGAGTATCTTATTCATAACCTTCATTATCATAAGTACTTGGTAAGCCCATCAGGGTCATTGCATCGATGTGTATCATAGGGAAAATATCTCGTCTCATCGAGATTTTCTTTACATCAAAATTTCTTGATGTCTATCACTTTACTGATCTGAAACTTTTAGGTGACTGAAATAAGTCAACCTATATCATGTCTGATGTTTATCGCTTTACTAATTCGCACTTAGGTGACAAGGTAAGTCAACCTTTATCATACTTATTGGTTCCAATGATTGAAGAAAACTCATCATGACAACTTACAAGGGTAAGTGTTAAATTTCGAGTGATCTTACTTTTGAGAGTTTGAACCAATATGTTCCTGAATTGAATAATTGGGATATAGGGTCCAAGACCACGAATGGCGACTCTTGAGATTTCTTTGGCCAACACCGTCACAAATATTTTCTCATCACACAAGAACTTGGTTTCGAAAGGATCCTTTATAAACCTTTGGGTTAAAATTTCTTTCAACGGTGAGAAACTCACGTGATTTCTCAATTGAACTAGGTCATAGAGTTAAACTCAATGACAGAAATTGGGTAATGAAATTGAATTTGAAACCTTATATAACTCGTAATAGGTCATCATCAAAGGTTCTCATATATGTCATAGTTCTACTTGTACTACTGGGAATCTTACCTTTTTGTAACTTCCTAAGATTCTTATCGTACTGTAAAGTCCTCATTTTATAAAATCATAGAACTAACTTCCACTGATTCTCGTAATTTCTGGAGAAAGAATCCGGGGTTGGGTTCTTCATAACAATTAAATTACGTCGCGATAGGAGTACGTAGGCGAAAACCATGCATAAATCGGAGTTCAAACGAAGGAGAACAGGTCAAAACAAAATCACTGCGCAGTGCAGAAAAGCCCGCGCTGAATTCATTCTTATTTTGAAAACTCACAATACTTAGATCAATTCATTCTTTGATCACATTTCTTTTTTGTTTATAACGAATAAGTCATAGTCGATTTGGAGTTTCGTCGTGCGTGAACGTCCAAATAAAAAGACTATACTCATATCGCTTATCACATAGTGGCATTTATCATTTTGACCTCATGTCCACTTCTGCTCGTAAATTCTCTTCTAGTCTTTCATTTCGAGATTCTCATTTCGACCTCGCTTTTGTTTTAGTATAGAATAAAATTTTCATAATTCATCCTTCTATGTTCTTTCATGAATGGGATCATGCGTCTTAAGCGATCTACGTTCTTTTGGGATAACATACCCATCATCATTAACAACCTTGAGATTTGAAATAAAATGTCGAATATTCATATCATAGTTCATTGTACTCATGTACTTCTTTGAATTTCAAGAATTCAACATAACATATTTGACATATAATGTCCATTTTGAGCATTTTCATCATTAATAACAATAAATCTTTATTGAATTCCATGAATTCAAACATTTCATTATTGACACATATTCGTTAATACTTTCTCGTATGATATTATCATACATTATCATACGTTAGTAGCGAACCAACAACTTCCCGATCATGATAACATCCTCCTCATAAACATCATTAAACCATTATATGTTGGTAGCGAACCAACAACTTTTCTTATTATTTCATCATTCGTACTTCATGACATGAAACTTCATTTGCAACATTTGCAATAACTTTCACTTTCAATAAATACTTTCGACATGAAACTTCATTTGCAACATTTGCAATAACTTTCATTTTAAATAAATCCTCATAACTTTCATTTCACTTGAAAATTTTACAAAACTTTGAGAAAGAATTATTTACTTAGCACAAATCAAATCAGTAAGTTTTCCTTAAATATGCGGTCTATACCGCATATTGTGGGAATCCTTTGAGCTTTCCTTAAATATGCAGTCCCATACCTGCATATTATGGGAATCTCCTTTTTTTTTTAAAAAAAAACAAAATCATTTTCATCCTTTCTCACTTTCAACTTTTCATTTCAAAGCTTTTGAAGAAAAATCATTTACCTCATTCCGATTGAGCCTGATGTGATGGAGTGTTGAGCGATGTCGACTGATTTCCAAATTCTAGTGATTCTAACTAGACTTGACTTGAAAGAACATTTGGGTTGAAGCAAACGAACTGCTCTGATACCACTCTGTAACAGCCCGACTCCGCTAATCCCGAAAGACTGCCTTGTCGGACCGCGACTGGGGTTTTGATTAAAGAAATGGGAATTTAGTATTTGGTTTCTAACCATACCACTGATAAGAGAAACATGAATAATTGCGGAAGCATAAGTGATACGAAGGTCAATTCAGAAAGTCTGACCATACAGTAGTTGATTATGAAATCACTACTAGGGTATTCATGAGTTCGACATGTAACTAGAATTCAAAAGAGTTCGCAGCGGAATAAACATGTGAGATATGCATATGAAGATGCATTCTCAAGGTGAACCAAAAATGTTCCATTTTCATTGACCAAAAGAAATCTCGCTCAACTCCACTCCATTCCATCATCAGCTCAATCTGCACATTTAAAAACAAATATGCAGGGCTGAGTACATGAATGCACTCAGTGGACTCATGCCAAAAACATTTTATACTTTAAATTACATCGCTTCTTCATGATAAGACACAGGGTTTTACTTGAAAAGGCCTTGTGCTTATTAAACATTTTCATCATTTTCATAAATCGTCGGCGGACATTTTCTTTGTATGTATGATCCATATCCTTTCATTCCTCATATAACAAATCACGAATCTCGAATCACGAACGCGTAGAAGGAGGCCTCCTCTACGTCACGTGACCGACCGTGAATTGTACTTACGACACAAATAACTTGAGTGTACACGTTAATCCGTGCTATAAAGCACGGGATCCGAATTGATTTTTCATGAATTGGGAGCGACCCAACAACTTTTCTTTCATTCATTCTTTGGCGAACCAACACATTAATAGGATACATACATAAAACATAAACATTTTGGGTGTAATTTCATGAACATCATTTTCTCATCATTTCTCAAAAGAGAAAGCATCATAAATAAATACTTCTCATTTTGCATAAAGCATCATAAATAAATCATTTTATCATTGAGGATATGAAAAGAAAAGCACACCTCAAGAATTGACCTTCTTGACATACATGATAGTGATCCTTTGTCGTTTTCATTTACGTCGACCGGACCTTGTCAATGTAAGAAATATAATTCAATACATCATTCATTTTTTTCTTTGAAGCATCGTTAAGATTTAACGAACTCATTATCTTTTAAATCTTAGAGTTTCATGATTTTCGTTATCGATACGACTTAGTTAACAATCTATACTTCGTCTATTAGGTATGTCTCGTCATGACGATAGCAACACTTCGTCGTTGCATTCTTTCCTTCCATCAATGTTTCTCCACGTCGTTTCGTATAATTTATGAATCCTAAGTTCATAACTAATCTTAAATCGTTTGTTAACGCCATCGACAAATTCGAGTTTCAAAACCCATCCATAATATCAATATTTCTTCGTCGCGATTCTCACCTCACACGTCCTATATTTTCTATTAAAGAAAATAATATCGATACTACACGATTAATAAGAATTTCTCTTACTTCAATCGTCTTCAAATAATCATTCTATAAACTTGAGTTACTTAGAAATAATATTTCTTAAGTATCTACTTGACATAATCAACTCATTAATTAAATCTATGATTTAATTAATTAAATCCATAATTAATCTTAGTTAAATGGATTAAATAAAATCCAATAATATTTGATTAATCAATCAAATTAATTTAATTTATCTTAAATATCCGCTAATTAGGATTTTATTCCAATCACTCCTTACATAAAGTCCATCCCATTACATACATAAATCACTTAAAAAGAATAAATTCTAAAATTATCCCTCAACATAATTAATTAATTATGTTATTAAAAAAATATATATATATATAGACTTTATTAAATCTCATGAGTTTAATTGACTCACTATAATTTATTTGATCTTTATATTACTCTTTAATTCAAGAGTCCATCCTTCATTTAATCTAGGACCCAACATTAAAATAAATCTAAGTCCACCTTAAATTTAAAGTATAGCTCATATCATATTAATTCAATAGTCCATCTTTTATTGAATTAAAAGCCCATGGTTCATTAATTAAAAGTCCATAGTAACTTAATTTCGCCCATGGTCCATCCTATTATTCTCGCCCATCTCAATTTAATTCCAAAGGTCCATCGACATTAGCCTATCCTCAAATTTTCTTGAAGTGAATTAAACATAATTAATCCCATAATATAAAATTAAGCCCAAGTCTCACATTCTCGGCCCAAAGTATTATTCATAGGTCCATATAAATTATTTTACTCAATTAATTTCGCCCAATACCCTTTTGCCCAAAACAAATAAAACTAATTAAACTAATCTATCCTATTAAAATTCTAGAGCCCTAGCCACCCCACCTCCACTATCAACAAAATGAATAACCAATAAATGAAAAGGAAACCCAACCCCTTCATTTACGCCTCTTTCTCTCTACTCCACTGGAACACCCATTTACCAAATTAAAATATGTAACCAAGCAGCCCCCTTCTCTCACATCTATCTCCCTCCTTCTCGGTACACACACACACGTGCACTGACTGCCGCCGTCCCCATAGCCGGCCGGCCAGGTCGCCGGTCTGCGAGTGTCGTCTTGTGACCGCCTCTCTTTCTTTCCTCGTTTTCTTTTTCTTCTCTCACAGTTTCAAGCACACACGCACTATGTTGTACCGTCTTTCCTCTCGGTGAAAACACCCCACCGTTGTCTCTGGCCGGGCACGTCATCGGCGATGAACCGCGACGCCACCGCGACCTCCCTTCATTTCGGTTCTCTCGGAAAATATACACGCAAGCACGCACACACGCCGATCTATCTCTCTCTCGCTCGATCTCTCTCTTCACTTTGCCGTCGTCGGCTTCCAGATTCCGGCGACGTGTGTCGCCGCCGTCGAGACTCCAGATCTGGAGTCATATACTCTATTCCGGCAGCATCGCCACCATATCTCCTATCCCCTCGGCTCAACTCTCTCACTCACGTCCACACGCGCACTGTCCTATCTTTCTCTAAATCTCTCACCCTCGTCTTTATTTTCAGGTCACCGCCGTGCTCGGGAAGGCCCTGTCGAGGGTGCTTGGTGTCGCCGCCGTGCTCTATCCACCGTGAAGCCCTCGGGTTTGCCTCCACCGACAGCCAAGCCCAAGGCTTGGTTCATATTCTAAGTTCATATTCTAACTTAGAATATTCTAAGTTCATATATGTATAGATTTATTTCAAACTCTGTGGTAAGCTATGGTATATGGATTTAAAATTTCCAGATTCTGTATTATGGATATAGTTTTTATTACCTTGAAATGAAACTGGATTGACTTGTTGAAGTTCTGGAAGCAAGAGCTTCGATTCTGGAAAGAAAAGAAACAAAATGCGTTGCAGTGTAGAATAGAATTAAATCAAAGATAAGTATTGGGAATAATTTACCCTTGAAGAAGCTAAGCTCATCTCATTCAACTTTCCTCCTCAAGTCGTCGGTTCAGTTTGGAAAATGGAGAGTGAATTGGTGAAATGAATTAATTGAGTAGGAGAGGAAATGGAAGTTGTATAATAGTTTTCATAGGATTCTTTGAGTGTAATGATGAGGTTTGAAAAGAGTGATGAGTGTATTGGGTAAAGTTGAAGATTTTATGGGATTTGAAATGATGTGTTGTAATGTGACAATTTATCCAAGGCAAAACATCCGTTCGATTCAATAGCGTATTCGTTTAAATTTTATCGTTCAAAATAAAATCGAGCGTCGACGATTATAAATTTTTAATAATCGCTCTACTATCAAAACCCGATTTAGCTAAATAAATTAATAATTCAAGGTTTTAAATTTCTCGGGTATTACATTATATATGCTTGAATATGAACGAGATATTCTCAATGTGCAAAACAAACGACCTAAGCTAAGTAATACGAATAATACTACTTATCTTTGGCATTGTAGACTTGGTTATATCAATGAGAAAATGAGAGCAAGACTGAGAAAATTGGATTATCTCACACCATTTGATTTTGAATCATATGGTACTTGTGAATCTTGTCTCAAAGGAAAGATGACTAAGAAACCATTTTCTGGGAAAGGGTTACGAGCCAAAGAATTGCTAGAGTTAATCCACTCAGATGTGTGTGGACCATTTCCAACTTAAGCAAAAGGTGGATATTCGTACCTCATAACTTTCACTGATGATTTTTCAAGATATGGATATGTGTATCTGATGAAACACAAATCTGAGGCTCTTGATAAATTTAAAGAGTTTAAGTTAGAAGTCGAGAAACAACTTGGTAAAAGTATTAAGAGTCTTGATCGGATCGAGGAGGGAATACTTGCCGGAATTTCTAGATTACTTGAAATCACATGGAATCCGGTCAGACTGGACTCCTCCGGGAACACCACAAATGAATGGTGTATCCGAGAGAAGAAATCGAACCTTATTAGACATGGTTCGATCCATGATGAGTTTCGCAAGTCTCCCGTTATTCCTTTGGGGCCATGCCTTACTTACTGCTGCTCATATTTTGAATAGGGTTCCTTCTAAATCAGTCGAGAAAACACCATATGAGATATGGTATGGGAAAAGAGCAAATCTTAACTATTTGCGGACCTGGGGTTGTCCTGCTTTTGTTAAGAAAATGCTGACTGATAAGTTGGAATCCAAAAGTGAGAAGTGTTATCTTGTGGGATATCCTAAGGAAACTAGAGGATATGAATTCTACTCGCCTGGAGATCACAAGGTGATCATTTCTAGGAATGTGATGTTTCTTGAAGACTCCTATGTTTCCAAGGAACAAGGTCACAACGAGGTAGATTTTGAAGAAATTCGAGAACCACAAAACAACACAGAGGATGAAAGATTGTTCAATGGTATGAACAAGAATTCAGTAGGAGTATTTGACGATCTATTGGGAGGGGAAATGACTCTTAGAGGGTCACCTCACGACAATGAGACTCATCAAATACAAGATGACACAACAGTTGTGTCATCTGATGACATAATAGTTGTGCCACCTCCACCTCAAGAAATTCATGAGGAAGTTCTTGAGAATCTCCAAAATGTTGATGAAGTCCACACGGAGGAGCCTCCTACTCACGTTCAAAATGAACAGCATGAACTGCGCAAACAACCCAACTCATTAGGCCACAGAGGACTCGTCGTGCACCGAAGATTGAATCTAATGGTTGAGAACCAAGATGATGAAGTCGAATCGGATGATGATGAACCTAAGACCTATAATGAAGCGGTGTGCCGCACCGATTCAAAGATGTGCTAGAAGCCTTAATATCCGAAATGGACTCGATGTATTTCAATCTAGTCGGGAACTAGTTGATGACTTACCGGATGGGGTTTACCCCATAGGCGCAAATGGATCTTCAAATAGAAGAGATGCAGATGGTAAGATACAAACCTCTGAGGCTAGGTTGGTGGCAAGGTTATAGTCAGCGAAGGCATTGACTATGATGAGACCTTTTCACCGGTTGCCAAAATCAAGTCCATTAGGATCTTACTTGCAATAGTGCATACTACAATTTTGACATTTGGCAAATGGATGTCAAAATCGCGTTTCTCAATGGAGAACTAGAAGGTGATATCTACATGACTCAGCCTGAAGGTTTTGTGTCCAAAGAGAGGCCGAATGCAGTATGTAGGCTAAAGAAGTCCATTTATGGGCTTAAGCAAGCATCGAGGAGTTGGAATAGTTGTTTTGACAGAGCTATCAAATTGTTTGATTTTGTCGAAGCAAAGAGGACCCTTGCGTTTATAGTAAGCGAGAATAGAAACGTTGTCTACCTTGTAATATATGTCGATGACATTCTGATTATGGGGAGCGACCGATCCATGATGCAATCCGTGAAAGACTAGCTGTCTAAATCCTTTATGATGAAGGATCTTGGTGAGGCCTCCTACATCCTTGGGATCAAGATCTATCGGGATAGACCTAATAGATTGTTGGGCATCACAATCCACTTACATGACAAATTGCTACGGCGTTTCTCAATGAAAATTATAAGAAATGATTTCTTCCTATGAGACATGGCATCAAGTTGTCGAAGAAGGATTGTCCTTCTAATGACAAAGAAGTTGCTTGCATGAAAAGGATCTCATATGCTACGCTATAGGATCAATCATGTGTGCCATGATATGCACTAGGCGGATATGGCCATGCGCTAGCATGACAGTGATTTCAAAGAAAATCGGTGAGGAACATTGAAAACTCATAAGACTATTCTTAAGTACCTTAGAAGGACTAAAGAATACTTCTTAGTCTATGGTGGGCGACCAGAGCTATCGGTGTTGGTACATCGATGCTAGTTTCAAACGTAAACAAACATATTTCAAGACGATATCATCGATTAGAGAAATAATAGAAATGAACAATGTAAAATTAGAAAGAGTACCCACCGATATCTTAGTCGACCCTTTTACCTAGTCATGTGAGAGCTTGGGTGTTGAACATGTGGGAAATTGGCTTTGATTCGGTGGGAGTTTATAGTTTGTATGTTTTAGAAACTCCTTTGTTGAGACATACTTTCTTTTGATCACAATCAAGATAATGTTTTATCTATGAGTTTTGTACATTTAATGGAATAATTATTTTGATGTTTGTCGTTATTCTCTTATTTGTTCCTTGAATTATCACCGCTATTTTTTTGTGAGACATCAATGATATAGTATAATTCTAAAATAGCCTAACCAATGATCATCAAGAATGGGATATTGATGATATGTTATAGGTTAGCATGTGGTCTCGCATCACATTTTAGAGAATGTAGTGGTTCTCACAACTACGAGATATTTGATATCCGTGATGGACACATGAATACTTTGGAGAGTATTGGTATACCCAACTATTAAATCGTTTGTTTGATGTCTACGATTTCTTAGTGTGTTGAGTATGTAATAGTCCTTAGACTTGAGGTCATTACACATTTTGTTTGTTGAGTCTTTGTGCTTTGACCAAGGCAACGCTTGCAAGTGGCAAGACACGGCTTGGATTGGGTGCGTCATGAGACAAATGAAAATGGTAGTTGAGCCAAGAATGAGATTCATTCCTCGATTAGATTTTCGGTGAGCACTCATTTTCTATATTATTCGACCATAAAGTCATTGGCGATCGAAGAAATATATTCAATTAAAGTAATTGAATATGATCATATAGTCTTATAATAAAGATGAGAAAATGATTGAGCTATTGGGATAGACACATAGCAAAATTTTAGGCTCAATCGAGTGTGTCATGAATGAAAGGATATTACATAAACTTCATGTAAAGGTTTGTTCTTCGTTTTCCACGTAACGTCCGTCATATATCGAGTTATTTGTCTGGCGCAGCCCAAGAGTTTTGTGCGACTTTGATTAGATCATCGTCGGTAATGGGGCCTATTGGGTCACACTATCAAGTGTATTGTTAATCGCCTCGAGGATATATGCATGGTGCACGGTATGTTGTCTAATGCTAGTCCAGTGGGAGATTGAAAGATTAATGGACTAGATATTAGATATGGGCCCAATTAATTAAATGTTAGACATTGTTAATTAAACCTAAAGCCCATTGAATAGTAGTGAGTGGTTATCTTATAATGGAGGTTAATCTTTGAGATTAACGTGAAGAGAACACGAACACACACTACTGAAAACTACCGCAATATTCATAGGAGATTCGCTTCTCTCGTGGAATATTGATATCGAGTAATAGTTCCTCGGTGATTAAAGACACGTGGATACCATAGTTGTGGAAACGCCTCGAAGGTTACATTGGAAGCTTGGAAGCTTTACTACTACCCAGGCGTAATAAACACGTAAGTCTTGATCTTCGTGTTCTAGGGCTCATCGCGCTTTAATTATAGATCTAGATCCGTTTCGATGTTATATTCATTCACGCGTTAGATGTTGTCGAATCTAATACTAACAATATAAAGCTTCTATTTTGTTAAATATTATTATATTAGTTGCTTATTTAAATATTGTACAATTTGTTGCATTTTTTCATTTGAATTAGATGAATTTTAGATTTTATAACTAATTACTACTCGTTGTTAGATGTGTAAAAGCATTTTATTTTGTGGACTATTTAATTTTGCATTCTAACATTTTCGAGTATATTCCAAACGGTCATAAAGTGTACAAGTGTCAAATTCAGGTGTTAAGATATATACAAAAAATATTGTCAAATAATGTGTAGAATATTGCATAGTTTAGATTACAATACAATCAATTGTTTTATTTTATTAAAACACGTCATCACATTATACAGTTATACAAGATAATGAAGTAAAATATAAAAAATAAAAAGACAATAAAGATGACAATATGCCACATACCAAAACTAAAAGGGAATTTTCTGAAAATTGGAATTTCTTAAATTTTATTGCATAATGAAATTAGCCCCAATTCCTTCCAATAAGTCCAAGGGTTATTAACCATGAAATTAAAAGACAATCTATCAAACAGGTGGTGTGTCCTTGTTTTTATTGCTTTTTTCCCAATTTTTCTTCCCAATTTCAAAGGCTCCTTGTATTTTTTTAATCTTTAACTGCAGTTCAAGTTATTCATCTGTAAGACTGCCTTTAATTTTTCTTTTTCTTTTTTTTTAATCCCTTTTAGCCTTCGCTTCTATGCAATCTCTGTAGTTTGATTTTGGTTTCTGGTATGCATTCTCCCATGATTCCTTTTGCTCATTTCTTATATGTTTCATGCACATTGGAGGCGGCTTGAATTTTCGTTTCTGAGGTTTTGGTGATTTTGGGTGATAGATCTTAGGGTTTCTTTGTTGATTCTATATTTTTGTTTGGGCTACAGATTTTTGAATTTCAATTGCTGAGTGGACGTTTGTTTAAGTTGAGCTCTGACTTGGAATGAAGTTCGAATTCTGTTTTTCGATGCTTTATTATATGAATTGTGCTTCTTAAGATTTATTTTAACTGATCGATTGTTTGGATGGAATGTGGAAACGCTACGTGCTCCTGCTATATCGTGAATTTACTTGGATTCTATCGCTGTTGATGTTCAATTCTTGATTTTACTGCCTTGGTTTTCCAATTTTGAATGTGGGGTGTTATTGGATCTTCCGGCAGCATTTATAAGTTTTTTTTTTTGTAATTCGAGTTGGTTGTGAGCTAGGTTTGAGTAGTCAATTCTGCTTTGTATTGAATGAGTTGTGAATTTTGAGGTTGGACTTAAATGTGAATTCTAGGTTTGTGGGATTTCTGATTGTTATATACTTGATATATTTGACATGTATATATCCATAGATTGAATATGGTTTTTCCTTTCTGAACCCTTAACATTGTTAACTGTCTTTCCTTGTTCAACCAGGCACCTTTCTCTTGCGACCAGCGTTATTAGAAATATCGTACTAGACATGGCAATCTGAGGATGAAAATTTAGTGTTTGCGTGATGAGAAAGATATTAAAATGGTGACACAGGTTTCATTGGACTGTGAACTTTGTCTTTGTCCTGATAATCTTGGAAATAAGGATGGAAATTCTAGCAATCCCTCATCCTCACAGGAACAAGCTGCTCTGCAGATGCCTGGTACTGTTTGATCTTTTCTTCAGCCTATCAGATGCAAAATAACAGGCAATGCCTATGCTGATTGGTCTTTTGTTGCTATAGCGAAAAAACCAACAAGACAATGGGCTGCTTGGACCCGTCAGGAGGAAGAAAGCTTTTTTGCAGCTTTACGGCAAGTTGGCAAGGCAAATAAACTGCTACCCTTTTACCTATATTCATTTTGCAATAAAGGTTTTTTCCTCCAATGGATGTTTCTGACAATGGAATACTTTTTCTCGGCAGAATTTTGAGAAAATCACTTTACGTGTCCAGAGCAAAAACAAGGATCAGGTGATTTAGTGGAAATACATCTTGACTTGCTCAAACCTTTCCCGGATATATCCTTACTTTTCATCTCATTTCGGTTTGTGGCTTTCAGGTTAGGCATTACTACTATCGACTAGTCAGGCGAATGAACAAGTTGCTGGGGCCAGAACTTTGCCTCGATGCCAAAAACTCTAAAGACACCAATGCTGCGATGCTTCGATGGTATATATGAAACATTTTATATAGTCTCCTTTCCAAACTCATGTGCATACAAATACAAATAGATTTTGGAAGACCTTTCTCTTTTATTATGTCAATTTTTTGTTGTGCCAACTTGCATTGGCAGTAAGTTAATTTACTTGTTTAGTTAAATGTGTCACAGGAATTAGCCTGATTGTCTACCAATTTGTGATTCTTTGTCTAATACTTAATGTTTCATATGCTCACCTTCTCTTGGTGGGGAGTGTTGTGGACCATAATGATGTAACAAAATTTATTCTGAGTGCTTTAGTTCTGCTGGATGAATAAACTGCAGATGTCTCTTTCTGTTAAGTGAAACCTTTAATGAAGCGGAAGGAGAAATAAGTTATATAACTTATGGTGGCAAAGCTCCAATGTATTTCTCCTAGCTTCATGTGGGATAGGGTACTGTGATAATGCTAGAAGCGATGCAATTGAGGTCCCTTTCTGATGATGTTCGGAGAAGTTAACTTTTCAAATATATCATTCTATAATATATTTATCTGTGCTTTTACATTTGATTTTTCAATACTTCCCCAAAACCTATGTGTTTAGTTGTATACTTAATATTTGTTGGTAACTTCTGAGAAATGACTGAACATTGAAAAAAGCCGCATCTTGTACTTCTGAATGGAATTTGACTAAACCCAGTTTTATCATGGGACCTTGAGAACTCATGCCCAAACAATCTTCATGGGTTGATATGTGCTCAGGAGAACACTTCGAAGGTGTTTTTGTACCTTTTCCTTTTTTGTAATTTTTAGTGTGTGATGTCATTTTCTCTTGACACATGACCTTCTACTTGTGAACTTTATTTGCTTTGATGTTCAAGATCTCTTGTTCTGGTTGTGTCATCCCTCCCTCGTCTTCCTTTTTCTCTCTCTCTCTAAATGTAAAGTCTCCAAACTGCTTCACTTTGGTTTGCAGGTGGTCATTGTTGGAAAAGTACAGCTGTAAAGCATCTAAGCTTCATCTAAAACCTAGAAGGTTTAAGATATTTGTGGAGACTCTGGTTAGTTTAAGACTGGTGATCCTTCTCAGTTTATGAAATAAATTGTGGATATGGTTGGACTAATAATTTTGAATGATCAAAACTTTATCATGTAGGAGAACCAACTTTTGAGGGATCGGAAAAAGAATACTAAAAAACGAATGTCTACTGGAGAAAGTAATACTTCTGTACCAAACATCACAAATCAGGTCAGAGCATCAGGGCATGACAACCGTGCTGTAAAAATGGTTATTCTTGACAGCCAAAACATTGAGAAAGTTGGAACTGGAAAGGGATCTTTATTTAAGCGCCATGCCAATATAGGATTGAGCCGTACCAACTGCAAAGTAGACCAAGCTAATGTAAAGACAGCGAAACATCGGCGCAAAAATGGTAAGTTGATAAATTTATTGGTTCCAACAATGCTATCAACTTGTGTATCTGTATTTTAGTTCTCTATTAATTTTCTACTGTTCATAAGTTTCAGTGATGCATTGAATTTAGTTTTATAGACCTCTGTAACATGGCTTATTTTCAGTAAACAAGCTTAAACAATAACAAGAATAGACATTGAAGTTTGCATGATATCAATTTCCTTTTTAACAAGCTCAGTTCTGTACTTGGATCTTTGTTCATGTGTGTGTGCACCTGCAGCTTTTTGATGCAATATTTCTGAACAGCAGAAGTATCCATAGGCCTGATGTCTGTTTTTGCTTTTACTCTAGCTGTTCCATAGTTCACTTTTATAAACTATGATTCTACTTCTGTGATTGGAAAATCTGTTCTGCAGGCCTTGCATCAGCTGCTGCATATAAAAGATGGGAGAAGGCTGCCATTTCTGGAGTTTCCTTGGTGGCTGATGCTGCTGAACAATTGGAACGGGTGGACACTGATAAAGAGACTGAACATCAGGAAACACCAGGTTGTAGACTTTTTCCTGAATTTAGTATAAGGCAGGACTATTTGTAAAAGAATGAGAAGTTACCTAATTTAAATTGCTTTTATGTATTTTCAGGTCATATTGGTCCTCAACTTGTTGGGGAAATGGCACGCTCTCTACGGAGCACGCTCAATGAAAACAACAGTCAGAATCCTTCAAAACTTAAGCTCCAGTTGTTTCCAATTGATGAAATTACTCAAAAAGACTTGGAAAGGGTAAAGTTGACTGGAATTCTTAATATTGGGGGTTAAAATTTAAATAGTGTCAACAAAGTTTACGGAGTAGTCCTAGCAGCTAGTTACTGAGAAAGTCAATTTTTTTTTTTTTGCAGAATCATCATAACCCTCATCTGGAACTTACTTTGAGTACACGGAAGAAAATATCATCTGTGGTGGAACACCTCAATCGCAAATGGGGAAACTCAAGGTTGTTATATCAAGAGCTAATTCTTTTTCCTTACTGGGCACAGAGAGAAAACTTGGTGGGGTATCAGAAGTGGAGTAAGGACTCTAATCTGTGTGCGGCAGATGTACATTACCAAATTGGAAGCCCTCCGGTTTTCCGCCTCAGGTATTTTCTATCCCTTTTTCCGTCTGAGGAATTGTGTTAGGTCTTAGGAAAACTGTACATGGTCCAATTAATTTCATTGATTTTCTATTTGAGCATTCTGCTTGAGGACTACCTGTATGTAGTGTAACAGATTTTGTTTGTTGTTTAAGATATGGCTGGTTTTCAAAAGCAGAGATTGAATCTGCAACTTCTCAAGCACTCTCTTGTACTAATATCAATGAGGCAACTCAGGCAAGAAAGCAGAATGCTGAAAGTAAGAACCCAAGCAGTTTCTCTGGACCAATTATCACTCTGACACCCTCCTCCACATCTTCTCCAAATATAACAGATGTGTGTGATATCCCTGTATCCAATGTCAATACTTCAAGATACTCTGATAGCTCTGCAGTTGCATTATTACCCAGAAAAGCAAGTGGAGATCTAACACATACTAGGCAAGTTGAGAACACGGTATGTCTTCACCTTTGATGCTTCTACAAGGATTGAAGTCTTGCAAACTTTTTATTTTTTAATATTCTGCCAGTACATTCTGTAAGCAAACTATGATGGTGAGTTTCATGGTTCTGGAATCTATTTTCCTCGCAGAAGGAGATGCCCTTGTCTGCTGGGGAATGGGCTGATAGTCTTACGAACATAAGTATGGGAGAGCTGCTATCTGCATCAACACCAAACACAGATTCCAACTGCAATGATTTTCCTGGACCTCTAGGTTCAAACTGTCAGCAGATTCCATTCAATTGCGACTCTTTTGATGCTGCAATTGCTGCTCACATTTATAAACATCAAACCAAAGTCCAGCAGCAAGGCCTTGCGTCTCATGCACCTTCCATCTTTGATGCTGAAGAAACATGTGATGCCTTTTCTTTCCAGAAAACCAGTGCTTTCTTTCGTGAAAACCACAATGCAAGTATGAATGGTTACAAAGACACCCATAAACAACCGACTATAACCAGCCCTTCAGTATCTCACCATGAAGTTGAGGTTTGATTTTGAAACAGATATTACTTCTAAACTGTTCAAAAGGGTTTGTGGTAACACAGTCGTTCTTCCTGCAGGAATTGCCTGGAGCAGAGAAATTGACTAATAACAAACGCACTTGTGAAGACCTCGTGGATGGATCTGATAATCCTATAGAAAACCCCTCTAAGGATTTCTCTGGGCTCACAGATTATTGGGTAAGCCTACTTATCCAGCCTTGTTATTTTTACTTTACTCTTGATGGCCATCCTTTGTTCTGATTTTATTTTTTCAGTGTAATTTTTAATTTCTAATTTCTAATATTTTCTAATAACTTGGCTTATAGGATCTCAGTTAGTTTTACTACGAGTAAGCGCTTATGATCTAATTCAAGATTTCTTCATGCTGCAGCCCGACTCTTTAGGACCATTAGATTTGGACATACCCTCGTGTAGATATCAAAGCAACGATCTAATTTTTAGCGATAGCCTTGGTGGTTTGAACCGCCTGATAGCTAACAGCCTGGACGCGTTCCAGAGCTGCTGTTTCTTTGGCTCGGACAAGAAAGAAGCTGCAACAAAAGCAGAAACTCACCAGAACGCTTCCTTCTCGGATTTCAAAATCGGCAGTGAAGTTTAAAACTGTGTTAGAGACAAAAAGGAAGAAACATAACAGTTGTAATCTAAGCTTATGTTGTTAGGTTAAATATGCCGCTGTATAGGGATATCATGATATCTGCAGAAGTCGGGAAAAAGTGGCATGCTGCTCAGTGGTTCTTTGTTCTTGTATAAAATTGGAATTCAAAATTTTGGTATAGATTTGAAACAGGCTTCTTGCGCTGATGAAATTTTTATATATATTTGCTTTATGGTGATTTATGATAAATTTGTCGATGAATCCGAAATCCAGAAATAACTCAATAGACTAGGTAAAGCGAAGAGAGAATGTGATGGTTATCTCAAGTTGTGAGCTTATGAGTTATTAGTCTTTGAAGCATTCGACCTATAAGCTAGTTGAAGTTTATACTAGTAGTATAAAATTGAAATATTATAATTGAATTATTTTACTATATTATATAAATGTATTAATTTCTACAAATTGAACTAATTTAAATTATATTTTATTAATTGTGTTATCGTTTTTAAAGAAATATCCTACATAGAGTAATTGTTTGACAAATTAGTCTAACTTATGGTATGTATTTACTAAGTATCTTATAGTTTGCTTGAGCTCGTATAAATTTATGAGTCGAGATATCGATGTTCATTTTGTTTTAATTGAACATGTGTCGTGTTGCGTCTTTTTGCATCATTTATTTCTATTATCTGTGCCATAGTTGAGCCATTAGAATGCATACAAATGAATAATGTATGACTGTGTTTAATTGGTTTAAACATATGCTTCATCAAATCCTACTTCAAGTCCAATCTTTCTGTTTGTTGGTTTTTGTTTCTTTTTTTTTTTGGTGGAAATTAACCCATGATGATAACTTGAATATCGAGTTATATTTTTTACATTGCAACATCAAACGGTGTAATTCCACACTTTGTACGATTTCATGCCCTTATATGTTTAATATGCTTGAATTTTCTAGAATTTTGTTTCAACAAAATCAATTAAATTGCTCTGTTTCATTAACCATTTCAAGTAAATCCATGTAAATGATAATAATAGATGTAAGTTAATCCGGATTATTCCTTTTATTTTTCAAACTCATCTCTTTCGAATCATTTTTTCTATTTTTTTTAGCTTTGGATAGGTGGGATAGCCGAACCACTCCCCCCCCGCCTCTGTATGATACCAATCCGGACAAAACCAAAAAGAAACTCAAGACTTAACTTTTAAGGACTCAGTAAAACATGATATATATTTAAGGACTTCCCCAAAAAATATAAGGCTTATTAATATATACATAAATTTTAAAGTTCACGTTACGATGGACTTAAATATGATATCTTTAATCTCAGATATTAGTTACTCTACCATTAGGTCAACATATATTATTTTTATCTTTTTTTTTTAATTCATAGAGAATCTGCAGCCGTCATTGGATAAATCTCACGTTCCTCTTTGTCTGCAAATCATACAGGACAAATAAATCACATTTGAAAAATCAAGTGTGATATCTTAACCATAGAGATATTAGTGACATACGTACCTCTGTAATAATCTGCAAATCATACAGGATGAGTAAATCATATTTGAAAAATCAGATATGACAGGCTTAAATCCATAGAGATGTTAATGGGATTCGAACCCATGACTAGTCCAACTTCAATGGGCTATTTTTATCTTTTCTTTTTAGGGATCCTGATCGAATGCTTTCAGTTTTCCGAATTATTATTGTTGACGACAAATACAGATAGATAGCTACGGTGATATTATATGACTTTCTAGGGTCCTCAACGCTTTCAGTTTTTCAATTTCGCCACCCATTTTTCATCTTTTTCCTACTTTTCTCATTTCAGTTTATTGTCCACCTTATATTTTCTCGAATCACATCCTTTATTTTCAGAATCGACAAAAAAAGATTATAAGTTATAATTTTTTTCTTGATGAAAACTATATTCTTTATTTATTACAATAAAATTTCTTTTTATATCATTTTTTGTTGATTTTTGTAACGTTAACTATTAAATACCAATAGCAATGCAAATTCATCCTCGAACTTCATCTTTTTCCCAAAAAATATGGATATAATTTCTTGACGTACAAGAAAGAAAGAACAAAAGTAACATATTTTTTTTTGAAATAACATGATCGAAAATAAGAAAGTAAATTAATAGCAAAACAGACAAAAAAGTCTAATATATATAGAACTTTTGTTGATTTTTGTTCCTTTTACTATTTAAATTCTAATATCAATGCAATTCTTGAATTACATTTTTCTATTATTTCAAAATATGGATCATGTTTTTGTTTTATGATCTTTTGAAAGTTGGATAAAGTAAAAGTGGAACTTGAGATATCAGAACAAAAAAAAATTGAAAATAAATAAATTGAAATGACATGAAAAAAAAATGATATGGTGAAAAAATTAATTCAGACTGACGTGGTAAAGTAACAGTTTGAAGAAAGTAATTTAGGGAGGAGTTTGGAGATGAAATTTCTCACCCCACACTTCCCTTTCCTTTGACAGATGGTATTTTGTAAGGAAGGTAGTGTTACATATGATGTGGGACACCTGATATTTATAGCTCTGTATTGCTGTCTCTTCCTGTGGGAATAATAATAATAATAATAATAATAATAATAAGGTATGCCTAGATCTGAACTAGTCCTATATCAATATGTATTCATACTCTATCATACACAATTATCGAATTTAATATAACATCGAGTATTAAATACAATGTTGTACTTATGATTTTAATTTTTAATTCGATGGGTATCACCTCATTAGACAATTTAACACGATTTTTTGATTTCTTAGTTTAGTATTCGTCATTTAGTTCCCTTTTCTAAAGTCAAAATACTTCATTCGTTTTTATAAGTGTCATCTATCGTTAAATTACACAAACCAACTAAGTAGATAAATTTACATTAATAACCTCATTAATTATCATGATATCATTCATACAACTCATCATCAAATTTCAAGGGATAAAGGAAATATATCAAATTTTACTCTCAAGTTGTAAATAACGACACTTATTAAAAAATAAGAAAAAAATGTTAATATGACACTTAAAAAAGAATGGATGAAGTACAATGTTTCTTGTTTTCTTGAAAGAAGGAATAATATTAGAACTTGTGAAAGTTAATATATATAATCCCTCAAATCCAATTATATAAACTGATTAAAATTTCACAAGAATTAAAAATATCATTAAAAAAGAAAATTATACAAGTAAAAATTTTCTAATATATTCATATTTATTGTTTGACCATGAATTAATTTTAAGGTCATAAAAGAATTTAATAAGAGTATATCAGTAAATGAATTATTAACATTAATTTTATGAAAATCAATTTATAGATTTGGAATATTCATAAAAAGAAAATAAACTTATATAATTAGGACACGATAAAAGTAAATTTATATATTAATACATATATCAAGACCTAAATTAAAATTACAAATTTCGATAAAATAATACTAGTATAAATTAAATTGTATAGCTGGAACTTCGATGCCTAACAAGACAGATAAGGCTCTCTAACTCATCAAATAAAAATGTACACATACATCGATTCTATTTGTTTTCCACAAATCTATGCATATCTGTCGCCACCATTATTGAATTTAATTTTTTGGAGCTCCTAATAATGTTATTAATTATTTTCTGGAACCTTTTCTTGTCACACATGAATTAATATATAACGACATATATACATGTCCAAGAAGAAAATTTTGAAAAAATCATTCCTAAGAAATAATAAAGGTAAAGGTTTTGATTAGCTGGGTAGAGAAATTGTAAACTATTATTGATTATAGAAAGTGTATTAACCAATAATTTTATATATACGAGAAATGGATGGTGCTGGCGTCCTGCACTATGTCTATGTCAGTGTTTTACATATTTGTCGTATAACTCAAAATAATTTTCTGGAGCAATCATTCATTTTCAGGTAGGCTGAGTTGCACAGATATCTCTAGAATCATGAGAAATTGATACAGTGTTAAATAAAATATAACAATTAACATGTAAATGATTTTGAACTATTATATATTTTGTATTTCAATAGATACTGTTACGCAATTCGTTACATATAAAAATAACCTGGTCAATTTTTTGTAGTACCAAGAAATAACATTAATAATAGAATAAAGATACAATTTAACTCGATGATTCTTATTTGTAATATCTAGATGCTCTGACCATTACTTTACAAATAAATTACAATGGTTTGATGCATCTGTCCCACAATTTTCTGTCTCAATATATCTCACAACTAAACTGATTATTCTAATAATACTTATTGTTAAAATAAAAAATAGTCATGACGAACATATATAGAAAGCAAGTATTTTGGGTGTGTAATTAGAACAAAATCCATAGAAGATTAAAGTTTTATCATTACTTTTTAATGATTTGTGTATTCTGAGCACGAATGTAAATTAGACGATATTCTATAATAATATATTATACCTCACACCTAACTCTCTAACTCTCTCTATATATATATATGTTGATAGAGTTGAGTCCCAAGTCAAATATACATAATCCAGTAGTACATATCCATTGAAAAAAATGAAGAAAATGAAAGAAAGGCCTCATGCACTAATGTTTCCCTACCCTCTCCAAGGCCATGTCATCCCATTTGTAAACCTAGCCATAAAGCTTGCCTCAAATGGCTTCACAATCACCTTCATCAACACCGACTCCGTCCACCACCAAATCTCCCGATCCCGAGCAATCGACCTTGACCAAGACATCTTTCTCGAATCGCGTAAAAATGGGCTCGACACCCGGTACGCCACCGTCACCGACAGCTTCCCGCTAGGGTTTGATCGCTCCCTCCACCACGACCAGTTCTTCGAGGGGATCATGCACGTTTTCCCGGCCCACGTGGATGACTTAGTTGGTCGAATGGTGCTCCACGACCCCACCATCAACACGTTGATCGTCGACACCTTCTACGTCTGGCCCTCCTCGATTGCTCAAAAGTATAACCTTCTCAACGTCTCTTTCTTTACCGAGCCGGCTCTTGTCCTCACCTCCTACTACCACGTTCATCTCCTCAAGGAAAATCGTCATTTCGCTTCCTTAGCTGGTAAGTCCTTTGCAGTTGAAGATGTATATTTTATTTCATTACTATAAGTCATGTGCATAATATCATATCGTTACTACATGCACATAGCACGTAGGTAGTTTGAGATAAAATATAAGATTGAGAACACCAAATTATTACTAAAATCTTGATCAAAATATTTAGATATGATTTTTTTTGAAATAAAATACAAGATTGAAAACACCAAGTTCTCAACAAAAATCTTTAGGAAATCGATCGGATACAATCGACTACATACCAGGGGTAAAGTCCATAGAGACTGCAGATTTACCGTCGTATCTTCAAGAAGAAGGAGATATCAACACGACCGTGCATCGAATCATCGACCGATGTTTCAAAGACGCGAAGAAAGCAGATTTCATGCTATGCAACACAGTTGAAGAGCTCGAACAAGAAACAATCTCAGCCCTACATCAAATCCAGCCGTTCTATTCGATCGGGCCAGTTTTCGCACCGGGGTTCACCGAGAACCGGATCTCGACGAGCCTCTGGGCCGAGTCAGACTGCACCACGTGGCTTGATAGCAAGCTACGTGGCTCTGTCTTGTACATTTCTTTTGGAAGCTACGCTCATACTAGTAAGCAAGTGATCGAGGAGGTGGCCAATGGCCTATTGCTTAGTGGGGTCAACTTCATTTGGGTGCTACGACCTGACATAGTCAGTTCGGAGCAGCCCGAGGTCCTACCCGTCGGCTTCGAGCAACAGGTCGAGGGCCGCGGGCTGATCGTGCAGTGGTGCGATCAGATCGAGGTTATCTCTCATCCGAGTGTCGGAGGATTTCTGACACATTGTGGGTGGAACTCGATTCTCGAGAGTATAAGCTGCGGTGTTCCGTTGATTTGTTATCCCTTGTTGACTGACCAATTTACTAATAGGAAATTGGTGGTGGATGATTTGAAGATTGGAATAAATTTGTGTGACAAGAAATCAACGCCATCAAGAAAAGGGGTTGCGGAAAGAGTAAATTATTTGATGAGATCACAAGAGATAAGGCAAAACATCAAACAAGTTGGCAAAATATTAGTAGATGCAATGGGAGTTGATGGATCTTCTGTGGTTAATTTCAATCGATTTGTGGAAGATCTAACGGCCAAAATTGCTGAGAAAAAAGGCTCTTCGATGGAGGACAAATGAGGGGTCAAAAAATGTCTCTTTGATGTCTATCTCTTCTGGGGGTGTTGTCACTCTTGTATCTGTATTATTTGTCGGGTGCTCGTGTCGAGTTGTTGCAATCTCGAATTTTGTAAAATGATATTTTTATTTTGTGTGTCGTAAGGAAGATTGATGTGAATGCCAAGATTATTTTTAGTGTATGAATGGCGCCTCCATCTACAAATAAGATAGAGACGTTTAGTTCAAGGAATTCCGAGCTTAAACTCGGAAAGTAATCGAGGCATGCCGCAGTTTAGAATATATGATTAAAAGGATCACAAACTTGGTTGGATTTGAAAATTAACTCATCGAAGAATATATAATTGAATTGGATTCGATTCAATAGAAGGGCACCATCAAAACTAGGACTTGTTAAGTCCAGATCCAGATTCGAAATTTTTTGTTTGGGTGGGATCCCATTCAGGATCATTGGATCCAAAAAATTGTTCATCCATGGATCCAAAAATTAGATCCGATCTATCATAAGATCTACGGGAATCTGAGACCAAAATCCACATATTTTATCTTTTAAAATAAATCTTAAATCAACCATAATAATAATATAAATATACAATAAACTATAATTATTATTTAGAATTTCTACAATCATCATTATACAAGAAGATGTTATTTACAAATTCACTTTTGTTTCCATAACAACAAATAATATTACAATAAGAATCGAAGTAGCACACATATTTTAGCAAATAGACCACTCATATCTAATTCATATATAATTTTTTTTTTCAAATTCAAGCTATAATTTTCTAATGTTATTGAATTACCACACAATTCTATAACCTAGCTAATTTATCCAACTTCGACTAAAAAAATAATATAATATACTTATAAATCAAATAAAAATTATATATATATGGATTCATGGATCGGATCTGGATCGGATCTGGATCTCAGAAATCAAGATCCAAATCCAGTTCCGGATAAAGAAATGATCCGGATTCGATCCAGATCCATCATATCCTATTTTTTAAAGATCCAGATCCTGAAAAAATGAATCTGAATCCACGGATCTGGACCGGATCCGGATCCCTGCCATCTCTAATCAAAACCGAGAAACCCAACCTCTGTCATGGTGAATAGACAGCTTAAACTACCTCACTTGCTATTTCCTATATATAAAATTCTTTTATCCAAGTATACACTAAACGAGCTCGAACACAAGATTTTGTTAAATATATCATTTACCAGGTTTATTCAACTTGAAGAATGTTCTCATACTATTCCAGTTCAAGTTTAATGCATTAATTTTTTTTTACTAGGGCTCAATTTGGTGCAAATCGTTGGAGATGACCTAAAAAATTAGGCAAAAGTAACTTTTCAAGCTCATCAAATTTGTTCTTGGAATCTCAGCTGTTGTTACTCCGTCAACTAAGCCATCTATCAAATTATCACTTCCAAAAGAAGCTCAAGTTTTGGAAAATCCTACATGTACACAGAATTAATATTCCAACCATCAGAAATAGAGAGATAATACCGCAAATATCAAGTTTTGATAGCACAAAAAAGTAATAAATTCCTCTCAAATATTTTTTCTAGAAACAAGGGGGAGAGGGTGCAGTAGTAGTAGTAAAGCGTCTGTCATGTCCAGGTTAAATGACTAGTGCCTAACAAAATTCCAGGATTTCATATTATCAGAAAGATGAGCATCATTTTGATCTTCCTTTACTCGAGGAGGGGCTTTTATTCGACGTTTTCTTGAAAGGTTTCTTGTTCGCCTTAAACTTGCCCGAGTTTGATGACTGCCCACCTTGTCTCCTTTGGTGCTTCTCTTTCTTCACGTTGTACATGTTCACAGCCTATATTTCGACACAGCATAGCGCAGATTTGAATGATAAATGAAATGTGAACGTTTCTTGAAAGCAGACGCAGAACCAAATGAAGAGACGCACCTTTTCTACGTTGAGTATCTGATGAGAGTGTTTGGACATCAACCTGTTCAAGACATTCTCAGTCTGCTGTTTTTCCATGGCTCCCATTCCTGATCCTTCCACAGCAGGTAGGTACTGCATGACCGATAGTAATACAAAAGCAATGAGTCAAGTGCCATTGACCAGGTAAGAAGATAAGCTCGAGGAAAGAGTGATAAGACGAACCTTCCTATACTTCTTTTCATGCTTTGGAGGCTTTTCCCCTGGCAATTTCTTGTCAAATTTCCCACCGCTGGCGGTTGCAGTTGCTGCCATGCCAGCGACATTTTGTAACACATCTTTGCTAACTCTCTTAGGCTGTGACTGGGTTCCTCTTATAGGTAAGGCAGTTGCAGCAAGTTGAATATGGCTGCAAATCATAAAGAGCACTTAGATTTAGCATAAAACTGAATCGACTGGCAACCTGACTGAATTTTGACATATAAAGAGCATGAGTAAATTGATATTCACAAGAACTTAGATCAAACGAGAAGCAGAAGTTGGTGCAAGAATCATTTTTGTGACTTGGTATCCAAATTCTATGGTAATTAAGCATTATAGCATAAAAGTAAAGGTTAGGAGACACGTGGGTGGGATCATGGCTTACTGTTATGTCAGAAGTATAATAAACAATGCAGTTATGAAAGAGACTGATCTGAGTACAGAACCAAAAAGTATTGCTTAATCACAAAATTATCAGCATCTTCAACATCTATAGAGAACAAATAGAGAAATTGTACGAGCAAGGCTTTTTCAGCTCCACCCTTTAAACAGTTCTCTCCAATTTCCATCGTAACTTACACAAGTTTGGTCCCTCTTAACTTCAAGATCACAACTGAATAAAAAGCTCCTGGAATTATCCACATTTTCCGAACCAGAATGCTCATCCAATCTCCTTTTGATACTAGAAACTCACGTGCCATGAAGACCCACATGAATGAGCAGTAAGATGCTTAAGAGTCGTCAGTCGGTCCTGTTGTGCCAAAAGTTATTCAATTGTCAATCCTCTCACCAGAAGCTCTCTAGAGCTTAGACTTTACTAAAACATTCCAGCATCCGATCCTCAAATTCCAGCTAATTATGAAAGGTTGTATATTCGTGCCATCACCCTCTTCCATCAAAAGCAGTTCTAATCCATACAAGAAGAATCACCCATCATTTCAGCTCATTTTTTATGAAATACATGTACTCACAAGTATCACCTTCCTCAGTCATAAAAGCGATTAACACCTTTCCTTTCAGTGACACATTGAAAGTACCCATTTCCCATTTATTACAGTCACCATGACAAGATATAGCATGCAACCAAAAGAAATTAGATCCCCATACTACAATTATAACGCCATAGAACTAATTATCTAGCTGTCTGCATCTCAAAACATCTAAAATATTACTTTTTACCCCCCTCCCCCCCCCAAGAAAAAATAAAATAAAATTGCAGGTCCAAGCATTTCAGAAAACTCTTTAAATTTCTTCCAACAACTATGCAAGGTTTAAATATATGTTTAAGCACCTAGGCGTAAATCATAAAACATAAAAATTATAAATAATACTTCATCCGTCCACCAAAAACTTGCATTTAATTCTTTTTCGGTCCGTCTACCAAAAGCTTGCATTTTTCTTTTATGGTAATAAATCTCAGAATTTTTACCCTCAACACCAGCCCACTTATTTATAAAAATACCATCACTTTATACTTGCAACATGGGAGCCTTTCTCCAGTCACTTTTACACCTACAAATTATTAAAATCCATGCCACCAAAAGCAATACAAGCTTTTGGTGGATGAAGGAAGTATAATAAAACTTAAACCATGTAAATATATAGGATGAAAACACATAAAAAACATAAGTTCATAACTCCTTATAAATTGTAATAAGTCCTTAAAATTTTAAACTCAAGTCCAATCATTATTAGTCATAATCAAATGTCCAACTAAATACATAAGAAATATGTAATTTCCAACTAAATAGCTTGAATTTTTCAAGTTTGGGTGCAGAACAGCAGTAAAAATAAGAAAGAAAAGAAAAATATCTGATCGCTGCTGTTGGCCCACTGAGTCGTCGTTGTTGCTGCTGCCGGCGTCACTGAGTCATCGGAGTCGCCGGTGAAAGGTGGCCACGAGAGAGAGGGAGAGGGAGAGAGGAGAGGGAGAGAGCGAGAATGAGAGGGGGGACCGAGAGTGAGCGGGAGATGGGTTTTCTTTATGTTTCTAAAGTTTTTTTTTTTATCTTTTAATTCGTTAATTAAGGCTGTCTTTTAACAGCCCACTGCAAATTGAGGCCAAATAAATAAAGCCCATTGATTTTCGGACCTTCAAAGCCCAAAAAACTGGAAAAAAATACACAAAGTGCAAAATTCAAGAGGTGTGCCTCAGTGCGCCACAGTGTGCCTCAACGCCTAGGTGCGCCTCGACGGGGTCAAGGCGTGGGCCCCATCCGATCCGGGTGAGGTGCTGCCTCAAAGGTGATTTTCCGGAGCCTCGCACCGAGGCACGGCTCAAGAATGGCTTTTTAAATCATGTTGCTATGCAAGGGCAATCTTAGGGCATATACTTTTAACCAAGAGTTCTTGGCCCTTCTCCGCAATTGGATGTCTGCCATCAATTGACCAAGAACAGTTCGGCCAGTTCTAGCATATAACATCCCCACCACCAATTCCCTACCAAGTACCAGCCCAAGTTCATAGTCTATTCAAAATGATACACTGAATTAATTCAACCAACCACAAATCCAAGTCTCTATATCCAGTGTAGAACCCTCAACAGAGAGAGAAGTAAAAAATTAGTTATTTCTAAAGATAAGGTAGAAATGTCAGTTGTGACCTGCGAAATTATAACATTCATATATGATACTTTTATTTCCAATGGATGCAAATTCCAATCCAAACCCATGTCAAAATTACTACAGAATGTCACATTCCCTATATTTAGATTTAAAGGAGGTCGAAAGATAACCTTGGCAAGGCACCTGCTTTCTGTGAGTTTTTCAGGTTCTTTAATCGATTAGTCTCCTGTTTTTCAACTCTACCTTTCTTCTCCTTACGTCTCTCAGCAAAAGGATCTGTTCCAGGTTCTGGGAAAAGGGAAAGACTGATTACTAAAGAATGAGGAGAAGATGCAACAACTTCGACAGGAACAAGATTAACAAAATTAACAAAATACATACACACCTTAATATATTTTCATAAAACAGGTTTAATATTTTACAGTTGTAATCCAGCATTATCACGATCAAGCCAAGAAAAGTTCTTGTCATGATTTTCATACACATTGAGATAAGTTTATCAAATGAAAATGCATGCATTGCTCTGGAACGAAATAGCAAGAAGAAAAGAAAATTAAGTATCCATAGTAATACTGAAAGCATTTTAGGTTTGAAAAGTAAATAAGAAGAGCATTGATATTATACCATCAGTAGCCTTGGCTTCAATGATTGGTATATCATTGTCATCATTAACACGATCATAACCATGAAGCCGTTTCCAAGTACCAGTTTGCTCATCAAAGGCCATTTTGTCTTTCTTCCGCTTTTGAATACCTAAATCATATTTCAAAAGAACACATAAAACGCAATATTGTCCATGAGTCCATCAAGTCAAGGTCAGCATTTATCAGAAGTAAATAAAATATGCTCTCTCCATCCACCAAATAAGTTCATTTGATTCCAGTCCATCCACAAAAATATTCACTTTTTTTTTTTGAAAACATCAACTCTACAATTTTTACCCTAAATCTATCCACTTATTTACAAAAAAAAAAACACTTATAGTCCACCTTTTTACTCCCACTATCCTTTAATATATTCATTTATTATCTCTATAGCCCACCTTTTAATTTATTTCACTACCCATTAATCTATTCATTATTATCTCCACTCACTTTACATTTATTACAATTTAATAAAACTCATGACACCAAAATCAAAGAATGAATATGGTGGACTGATGGAGTATCTATTATGTTATATAAACGAAAACGAACCTTTCTGTTGGGCAAAGACTTCCCACTGTGTGGGAGGTCTAGGCTTCGGAAGCTGAAAACAAAAACAAATTCTAATTAGCACGCCGCAGATGAATACCATCTTTAGCCATTCAACTAACAAATGACAATACATAACTTGTTCATGCCCCTAGGCAAGTCGACCAAGAGTCAATAGACTAGGTTAGGCTCTAGCGGCTAAACCATTTCCCCACCTTATCCTTTTTTTCGGATTCTTATATTCATTTAGATCCTTGAACAGTTAGATAGCTTACAGGTTTTTCTCTGGGTAATTTGGTAGTAGGTGCAGGCAACTTGACGAGCGGGCCGTCAGGATCCTCCGTCGAAGGCAAATTGAAGAGGGCATCTGCAACTGCTTGAACCAATTTGGTGGCCTGTTCAATTGTTTCATTTACAATCTCATCCCTAAAACAGAAACATAAATAAAATTCCAAATCAATTAAGCAAAACAAATACTAATACTTGGAGAGAAAATTCCCACTCGTCCATAAACCGAACTTATACCAACTCAAAACTAAATTATACTAAAACAAACAGTAGGAGGATGGGAAAAAAAAAAACCTTGAAGTTGGGGGAGAAGCGAATTGATGGTGCTTGTCGAAGGCCATAAGGTTGCCCAAATCAATTTCGTACTGTGCTTCTTCCATTTCAGTCTGTGTGTGTGTGTGTGTGTGTGTGTGAGAGAGAGAGAGAGAGAGAGGAGAGAGAGGGAGGTTGAGCTAGGTGTTGAAACAACAAAAACCCCAAACCCACAGTTTTTGCTGAGAACAATTAAGACTTTCGGGCTCGGGCCTGTGCACAGTTCCGATTCGGGCTTCGCTGGTAGCCCTAATTTTCGGTTGGGAAGAAAACCTAATTGAGTTATGGCTTTATATATGAAAACGAAATTGATGTCTAAAAAGTCCAACACCGTCGGCCCAATTATTGGGCCTATCTGCAATGTAAAGTGGACACATTTTTTTAAGGACGAATCTTTAGGTGGTGTGGTATGGTGTGTAAGCTTTCAAGTATAAGCAACTCGAGCTAGCTCACGAGTTATTTAAAATTCGAATCGAGTTGATAAAAAAAAAATCGAAATTAATTTAGTCAATTTCAATATTTTCGACTAGCATTCAAGCTCGAGCTCCATCTCGATTGTATTAGTAATTGGTTCGAATTTCTATTAAAACACTACTATATAGAAAGAAAGTCAGGATCCGATAATACTATATTCTCAGATAGTTTGTAGCATCAAATTCAGACTGCAGTACTATGTTCATATAAATATACTAGGTAAGTGACACGTGGCATACTTTTTTCTAATTTTTATTTTATTTTCGCAGAGGGACAAAATCATCTTATTCATTTTCTCCTCTAATTTTTTGCATCTTCAGATATCTTATTCCTTCTTTGTGTACCTCTCCAAAACGACCTCTCCTCCGAGATCGATTTCGACTGCATTTGTTCAACTTAGAAGAAATAAAAGCAGGAACTAGCGTTGATGTGGTGGAGGTGGGTTCGCGATAACATGTTGATACACGTTAGCGGCAACATATGACGTCGAGTTCTTGCTTGAAGTTTGAGGAAAAAGAAGAACGAGTTTGTGAGAGAAAATTGAGTGATCGAGAGAGGAGGTGTGATGGTCCCTGGAGGTACGTATTGGTGTATGGAGGAATATATCAGTTAGGCAAATTAAAAACTTTTCTTTTTACAAAACTGGACTAGCTATTGTGGTATTAGCTTGTTAGTCAACTGCTGGTCAGTTCAGAAAATGAGAGTCTTGTTCACAGTTATATCAATTAGCAAACATACTGACAGCAGATGCAGCTGGCCAGTTGGACTGATAACTCGGTTTGCCTTTACAGAAATTTAAACTGACGTAAAACACTTAGTCAAATATGTGTTTAGTCAGTTTTCAGTTTATCTCTTCAATATCAAATTGATATTGATAGAGTGTTTCAAAATAATCTTGTGTTGCTGTGTGCTAGTGATGTCAGTTCAATAATATATAATGTAAATACGATCCTAAATGTAAATAACTGAAAGTAAACAACACTTGAATTTTACGTGGTTTGGATAGATCAAGTCTTACATCTACTGACTGATTGTTTTATCAATCAATTAACTGGGATTTGGTCTTGTTTATGGTCACAAGGTATAAAACTGATACATATTTAATCTTACTATATCCCGTCGAACTTGATATTCATCCTAGGCTCTAGTGCTAGGAAACATCTGACTGCTTACGGGTGTAGTTGAGCTAACACTTTTGCTTACAGGTGCATGGATTCATTATGCTAAATACGCTCTGGTGCTAGGAAACATGGATATGACCAGGACAATGTTACAGATCAACTGACCAAACATTGTTCAATTATTTCTATTCTCAAGTGGAACCCAGTGATGTTCTCGAAGCATTCAACGACATAAGCCGGACAAACTCCATGTAAGAAGAACTGAACGAGTTCTTAAGGAATGTAGTTTAGGAGTTGGTGGATAGACTAGAAAATCATAAGATGATTGGTCTGAAGTGGATTTTCATGAACAAGAAGGATGAAAATGGATATATCATCAGGAACAAAATAAGGCTCGTAGCTAAAGGGTACAACAAAGAAGAAGGAATAGATTACGACGAGACATTCACTCCAGTTGCAAGATTGGAGGCCATACGTCTGTTCAAAGTCTATCAAATGGATGTGAAGTGTGCATTTTTGAATGACATCCTGACAGATGAAGTGTAAGGTGAACTCAATATTTAGGTTTACTCTTATACCCGTAAACAAGATCAATCTGAAGTTAGTGGATTGATTGAGCTGAAGGAAAATCTTATTTTTCCCATACTCGATGATCTATCTGTGATGTTTAATTCACCATACATTGATTATATTCCTAGCATGCTCCTATATAATTAATTACAACACATAGGTGTTTACTCGTGTTCACCTGCGAATTTTTGGGATAGCAGATCTATTGCGGACTCCAGCTTTGGTCTTCTGGACTGTATTCTATATGTCAATTCTCCAATACTGAGTGAGAGCAATCTATGGAGAATACTGTAAAATTTAGCCTCATATGTGATACTCTCTGATTTTCAAAATCATTGTAATGTCTCATACATCTTATTTCCATCACCTTGTATTTATAATACATTCTCTAGAATCCTATTTAGATATGATTCTTGCATATCTAATAAATATAATAATTATCTTCAATCCCTGAATATAATTCATATCTAGAATAATTATCTCTTGATATCTAATAATATTAGATAATATCTATTGATAACTCTTGTAAAAGAGTTATTATGTGACCCTTTTTGATGATCATAGCCTTGAGTGTTGTGTGTTCTGTTCGCATGTTTGCTTTTGTTTTGTATGTTTATGTTATGTTTTCGTGTGTGTGCGTGTAGGATTGAGTCAGGTGCTTTTAAGGGGTTTTATGTTCTTTTTAAGCTTATTTAATCAATCTATGGCATGTAGCAGGAAGAGCGCGCGAAAGCCGAGCCGGCCAGCAAGTCACCGAGGTGAAGCGAAGATCCGTGTCGAACTCGGGAGCGAGCTCGAGCTCGAAGCGAAATCAAAGCTCAAAGGTAAAAGTGGAAAGAATCGACGATCTTTGGAGCGAAGTCTCGAAGCCGAGCCCCAGAAGAGAGAACTGACCAAAGTCGAGCTCGCATCTGAAGCCGAGCTCTCGTAACCGAAGTCGAGCTCGTTACTGAAGAGCTCGCAAGCGCGGAAGAGCTCCTGTTCATGGAACGAAGAAGACGAACTCCAGAATAGAACATATGATCTTTGGAATGATCTTTGGCGAGGTCGAACTCGTGAGCGAGGTCGAGCTCGTGGCAATAAAGCGAAGTCACGAGGTCGAGCTCGTGAGAGGTTGATCTCGTGAGCTAAGTCGAGATCGTGAGGCAAGCTCCGAAAAGAAAGAGAATGATGATGCGTGAGCGGGTCGAGTTCATAAGAAGACGAGCTCGTGCTTGTGCAAATGAAGTAGAAGAGCTCGTCTAGTGGACGAGGCCGTGCTTATGGAAGTCTAACAACGGCGTGGAAGGATTTGGTGAAGGCGAAGAGGAGATCCGCAGACCACAACCACGTGGCGGTTGGCCACAACAAGAAAGGATGCGCGTTACATTCTCGTCGAGCAACGGAAAAGGGAAAGCATCGAGGATGAAGAAATGGCGGTGCAGTGCCGCACCCTAAAAAGCGCTAGAGATGTTATTAAAAGGGGTGACAAATGGAAAAATATATAATTCGAGTTTTGGAGGAAAGACAGGGAGAATCATCTGCAGAGAAGAAAATCAAGGCGTGATTTCTTGGATAGGAAGTCATCGGAAGAGACGACGATCCAAGAGCAAGCACGCGATTCCAGCGACTAGTTCTAATTTCGTTTCTCGAATTCTTCTTAGTTTGTTATGGCATTTGTTTGTTTGAATATTGTTGAACAGCTCGCTATGAGCTAAACCTGTATGGCTTGATTTCTTGATGAAACCCATGCTCGCGTGAACGAGCTCATTTCTACGCATGTCTTGTTAAAATCGCTATTGCTCTTTTGGATTATTTTATCTTGCTTATGCTTGATCACCATTAGTGAGATCTTAGTTCTATAATTGCTGGGAAGTTCTTATAGAGTAGAACACGAAAGAGTGACGTAAGAACATGATTTTAATATTATGTGTGTGAATAGCATAGGAATATGTGTTTACCTTGCGTAGCAAAGATAAACGGATTAGTAAAGGTATTCTAAGAGTAGTTCGATATAGGAATATATTGAGAGGCTTGCAGAATATATCTTAGATTTGGAAAAATACTAAGAATCGGAGAAGTTCATGTCATAGCGATGAGGCAACGATAATGCTGTACCATTATTAGTACAGAGCATGGGTGGAATCAAGAGATCAAGTCAGTTTGTCTTCCTTGATACCAGTGCTTTTCCTCGTTATTTGTGTTAGGTGTTTACCTCGTTTTGCCGAAGTCCTTTTAATTTAAGTTCGTAGTTGTGTTTTTATTTTAAGAGCTACCTCCTGTTTAATTTTCCTTTAAATCTTTCCTATAAAACAGAGTTGTTATCAGCGTGACGCATATTGCAATCCATGTGGATTCAATCTCGGAATACTTCTGTGTATTACTTGTTGATTACGTGCACTTGCGTACATTTAATTGTGTTACATACACAAGACAACAAGTTTTTGGCGCCGCTGGGGATTGCCAATTATAAATTGCGTTGATATTGCAACTTTGTGTTTCGTAATAATTAGTGGTTCACTCTGCTTTATTTTCTTTTTGCGTGAAAGCAGGGGCTCGGGATTGTGGTATATCGCAAGCAAAAGCGCAAGTATTATACCCGTTAGATCCGCAGATCGAACACACTTTTCGTAGAGGAATGCGTCGGCAAAAGCCCATGAGCGCAGCCGAATGGCCGCACCGTGAGGTAATGCAGAAATGCCATTGTTGATGACAGGGAGAGGGGTATACGTGATTATGCTAACCCCAGATTTAATGAGCTAAACCCGGGAATTACAAAACCCGAGGTGCAAGCAAATCAGTTCGAGCTGAAGCCAGTCATGTTTCAAATGCTCCAAACGGTGGGGCAGTTCAGTGGTCAAGCCACAGAGGATCCACACCTTCATCTTCGGTCTTTCTTGGAGGTCAGTGATTCGTTCAAGTTATCAGGAGTTTCGGCCGAAGCACTAAGACTTCGGCTGTTTCCCTTTTCACTACGTGATCGTGCAAAAGCATGGTTGAATGGTCTCCCATCAGACTCAATCACTTCGTGGAACGAGCTAGGGGAAAAATTCTTGATGAAGTATTTTCCACCTACAAAGAATGCAAGATTTCGAATGACATCATGTCATTTCAACAAAATGATGATGAGTCAGTGTGCGAGGCATGGGAACGTTATAAGGAAATGCTACGGAAATGCCCTCACCACGGCATCCCGCATTGCATTCAACTTGAGACTTTCTATAATGGGCTAAACGCGTCCACACGCTTGGTGCTCGATGCCTCCGCAAATGGAGCTATTCTCTCTAAATCCTACAATGAGGCATATGAGATCTTGGAAAGGATTGCAAATAACAACTACCAATGGTCCAATTCTCGTGCTCCAATGGGGAAGAAATCTGTTGCCGGTGTGTTGGAGGTTGATGCCTTGACAGCATTAACTGCTCAAGTGGCATCCATGAGCAATATGTTAAAAGGCTTGCAAGTAGCCAATTCAGTTGCTCAACCGAAGTTGTTCCAGGTGGTCGTACCCACAATGCAGTGAACGAGGTGTCATGCGTTTATTGTGGGGAAGGGCATACTTTTGATAGTTGCCGTCAAACCCAACCTTGGTGTGCTACCCGGAAATCGAATGGCGGAGGAATAATCCTTATTCACAAACATACAATTCGGATGGCGACAACATCCTAATTTCGTGGGAGGCCAGGGTCCGAATAGTGGTGGTGGAAATTTTGAGAAAATACATACCAACAAAATTTCCAATCGAAGCGAAACGAACCACTACACACCCCAAATCTATCAAACTTTGATGAAGGAGTATATGGCGAGACAAATGCGAATACAAGGGCAATCCACTCTAAGGAATTTGGAGGTCCAGATCGGACAATTAGCCAACGAGATGAGGAATCGACCACTTGGTAATCTGCCAAGTGACACTGAAAACCCACGAAAAGACAAGGAACATGTCAAGGCTGTCACGCTACGAAGTGGAAAGCAAATGCATGAAACTGAGTTGCTGCACCAAGAAGAGAAGGCGGAGTCGTCGAAAACTAACAGCAAAGTGTCAGAAATGGAAGCACCGAAGCAACCTCGTAATGCCGAGGAGTCTGCTGCAGTAAATCCATTGCCAAAGCCTACGGACGAGGTGGTATATCGTCCAGACGTCCACCACCTCCTTTCCCCGAGAGGTTGAAAAAGAAGCAACAAGATACTCAGTTTCGAAGATTCCTAGATGTCTTAAAGCAATTGCATATTAACATTCCATTGGTCGAAGCTTTGGAACAGATGCTGAATTATGTGAAGTTCTTAAAAGACATCCTAACCAAAAAGAGACGTTTGGGTGAGTTCGAAACAGTGGCACTGACCGAGAGCAGTAGTACCATGTTAAAAAGCAAAATTCCACCCAAGTTGAAAGATCCATGGAGCTTTACAATTCCATGCTCAATTGGAGGACGCGACGTCGGTCGTGCTCTATGTGATCTGGGAGCAAGTATAAATTTGATGCCGCCTCAATATTGAAGAAGCTCGGGATAGGAGAAGCTAGGCCACAACAAAGGACCTTGCAATTGCGCACCGATCTATGGCTCATCCCAAGGAAAAATTGAAGATGTGCTAGTAAAAGTGGATACGTTCATTTTCCCGTAGATTTCATCATTTTGGATTATGAAGCGGATCACGAGGTGCCCGTTATTTTGGGACGCCCTTTCCTCGCAACCGGAAGGACTCGATTGATGTTCAAAAGGCGAACTCACAATGAGGGCGAATGATCAAAAGGTTACGTTCAATGTATTCAATCTATGAAGTATCGTGACGAAGTGGAAGAATGTTCGGTAATCCAAGTTCGGAGCGTGTCATTGCGGATACAATCGAGAGCACCTCTCAATCCGAGAATAGTGATGAGGAATATGCGAACTCATAGAGTTGGAGAAAGGTAGGAGTTGTGTAAGCATCCTCCGACGAGAAGCATTCATTACACCACGTATCGATCGACTCCGGAGTTGTTGGGGCTCGCAGATCGTCTGCCCAGTACCCAAACCGTCAATCGACGAACCTCCAACGTTAAGTCTGAAGACCTTGCCGAACCATCTAAAATATACATATTTGGGCGAGGAGAAAACTCTCCCAGTAATCATTTCAGCCGCTCTCGAGCATGACCAGGAAGAATCCTTGTTATAGGTGTTGCGAAAATACAAGAGAGCTATTGGATGGTCAATTGCCGATATAAAGGGATCGACCCTTCTCTCGTGCATGCATAAGATATTCTTTGAAGACGCCATAGCACTTCCATAGAGCATCAGCGTCATCTCAATCCAGCGATGAAAGAAGTGTCGAATAAAGAAATTATTAAATGGTTGGACGCTGGAATCATTTATCCAATCTCGGATAGTTCTTAGGTAAGCCCAGTGCAATGTGTTCCTAAGAAAGGGGATTACTTGTGATTGCTAATGATCGACAAGAATTGATTCCAACTCGGATGATAACGGATGGCGTGTTTGCGTGGACTACGAAATCGAACACGGCAACCGTGAAATATCATTTCCTCGCCATTCATGGATCGATGCTTGACAAACTTCTTTGTAAGCGAGTTCTTCATTTCTTAGATGGGTATTCGCTATCATCAAATTGCTATTGCACCCATGATCAACACAAAACCACTTTCACTTGTCCCTACGGCACTTTCGCTTTTAGAAGAATGCCTTTTGGGTTCAGAACGCCTCGCAACGCTCCAGTTGCATGATGGCAATATTCTCGGATATGGTGGAGAAGTTGGTGGAAATCTTCATGGATGATTTCTCCGTGTTTGGAGATACTTATGGGGTATGCCTAGTAATTTGGGGAAGGTTCTAGGCGTTGTGAGGTGACGACTTGGTTTTAAATTGGAAAAATGCCACTTCATGGTGCAAGAGGCATCGTGCTAAGCCATCACATATCCAGGAAGGATCGAAGTGGATAGAGCAAAGATCGAGTGATAGACAAACTTCTACCCCCCACTACTGTAAAAGGTGTGCGTAGTTTCTTGGGACATGCTGGATTTATAGGCGGTTCTTAAAAGATTTTTCAAAAATTGCTAAGCCGCTATGTGCCTTGCTGGAGCAAAATCGCCACTTTGAGTTTACTCCTGAATGTTTAAAGGCATTTGATGTTTTGAAACGAGCTCTAGTGACAACCCCATTAATTATTGGTCCGAACTGGTCCTTATCTTTCGAAGTAATGTGTGACGCAAGTGACTTCGCTGTGGGGGCCGTACTGGGTCAACGGAAGGAGAAGGTGTTCCATTCCATCTATTAGGTAAGTAAAACACTGGTGGAGGCCCAAATCAATTACACCACAACGGAGAAAGAGGCGCTTTTCGTGGTATTCGCATGTGAGAAGTTTAGAGCCTACCGTAGGGTCGAAAGTGATAGTCTATCTGATCACGCAGCCATCGGTATCTTGTCGCTAAGAAGATGCAAAGTCACGGCTAATTCGTGGATCTTGCTCCCGCAAGAATTTAATCCGAAATCGAGATGCGGGAAGGAATGAAAATCAAGTAGTCGATCATTTACCTCATTGCCGATAGCCGGGGTGACAAGACTCATGTCCAAATTCGGGACGTGTTCACGATGAGCAATTGATGAGCATGCATCACAAGTGAGTACACCTTGGTATGCGGACTTTGTCAACTTCCAGTCTCGTGAGTCTTTGCGTCACGAATTCACATCACATCGGAAGAAAAGGTTCTTTCCGAGGTCAAACATTACTTTTGGGATGAACCATTCTTATATAAGCGTTGTGCTGACATGTTGATGAGGCGTTGCGTTCCGCATGAAGAAGTGGAATCAATTCTAGAGGGATGTCATGCCACTCCATATGGTGGTCATTTTGCGGGACAAAGAACGGCGGCTAAGGTACTTCAATCAGGTTATTTTTGGCCGACCTTGTTTAAAGATGCCCGTGCGTTTGTGCAAAATATGATCGATGTCAAAGAGTTGAAATATATCTTCTCGAATGAGATGCCAATGAACTTTATTCTAGAAATTGAACTCTTTGACGTGTGGGGCCTCGATTTTATGGGTCCTTTCCCACCCTCATTTGGTAACCTCTACATCCTGGTGGCGGTTGATTACGTATCTAAATGGGTGGAAGCCGTGGCAGTACCACAAATGCGAAGGTTGTAATCACCACAAATCTCATTTGGTAATCAAGATGCAAGGTTGTAATCAAGTTCTTGCAAAAGAACATCTCATAAAACATCTTCACATCTCATTTTGCTAGTACCACAAACGACGCCGATCATTAGTGATCATTTGGTAACCTCTACATCCCGGGCGGTTGACACGATTTCGTCAGTACAAGGCCGTGAGTTCGAACATCTCTAGCTAAGTGACAACATTTCGCCACAAGATTGCTAGCTAAGATACCATCCGCATACCATCCGCAGATAATAGTCGGCGGAAATCTCCAATAGAGAAATAAAGGTATATTGGAGAAAGTGGTGAATCCAGCCGTAAAGATTGGTCCATGCGATTGGACGATGCGGTGTGGGCTACTGAGCACGCTTTCAAAACACCTTTAGGGATGTCACCTTACCGCTTGTCTATGGAAAAGCTTTTCATCTTCCCCGAGCTTGAGCATCGAGCTTATTGGGCGATAAAAAATTTAATTTTGATCATAAGGTCTTGGAGAAGCTCGGTTGTTCTGACTAAGTGAAATGGATGAATTCCGGTGGTTTTCTTATGAGAATGCAAAATTATACAAGGAGAAAACAAAGAGATGGCATGATAACAACATCTTGCGCCGAGAGTTCTTGTCGGGTCAGCAGGTGTTGTTGTTCAATTCAATGAGGTTATTCTCGGGTAAGCTGAAATCACGATGGTCGGGTCCTTTCACAATTCTCCGAGTAGCGCCCCATGGTGCTATAACACTACAAGAAGGAACGTCGGGTCGGGAATTTCAAGTCACTAGGCAGCGTGTCAAGCATTATTATGGTGGCGAGGTCGTTCGCGAGAAGACCTCAACATCTTTGAAAGACGCCTGACCACGGGTATCATGGGTTGCCATGGCGATCGCGCACCTGGCAGCCCTATTGTTCTGTTTGTACATATTTGTTTTATTCTCTTTTGTCTCTTTGTTTTTGGTGTTGATAATAAATTGCCTTAGCATTGTTAAGAATGATGAGGGTTTTATTTTAAGTCGATATGTTGAATTTTGATTGCGGTGTGTACATGCGTGCCTCCGGGCAAAAACTCGAGCATTATGCTAATTTTGTTCCAATATTGGACTTGCAGAGTGGAGAAAAAGACGAAATATCGACTTGCTATTTTGGTAAAAGGCGGAGAAACGGGTTGACTTTTGTTTAAAATATCGTGCCCCTTTTTCGCTTCCCCCCACACCAAAATTGCTTTTTTCCATCTTGTTGAGATTTTGCCTCACTTCCCACGTCCGCCTTCCATTCTCTCAAGCTCTGTTTTGATTCTGGAATTTATTTGTCTTCTTCATCTTTTCCTCCAAGTTTAGCTATCATGCGGAGACTCAACAGCAGGGTCAGGAAGCAAGCCGTACCATCGTCTATTCCGAGCAATGATGCTGGTACGCTCTTTATCATTTCGGACGCCGAGATGTCGCCGGAAGTTTCACCGGTTTCTCCGCAGGTTGTTGTGCCTTCTTCATCTAAGAGAAAAAATAGTCAGAGCGATAAGGGTAAAGCCAAGTTGTCGGAGGAAGCCGAGCCAGAGGCTATTCAAGTCAAGAGGGCGAGGGTGGACAAGCCCTCGTCAACAAAGGCAGGTCGATCAATCGACGCCATTCTGAAATTCCGAGCCCATGGTGGGTTTGAGAGATTTAAGCGTTTAAAATCGAGGCAATTATGGATGGAGAAGGGTTTCCAGAAATCTAAAGAAACTCCAGTTTTTGTGGTGGAGTTGATATCCCTCAATGGTTGGGCGTCTTTTGTAGCAATTCCACCCCCACCCATTATGCCTCTAGTCAAAGAATTATACGCGAACATCACTCCTCTGCCGAATAAGGAGGGTTTATCGGCTGTGGTGAGGGGTAAGTTTGTGGTTTTCTCTCCGGAAACTATTAATGTCTTTTATAACTTGGAGAATGATGTGGATGATGTTTTCTCCGCCATGAAGAGGGCTCCTTCGGTTGATGATCTAGAGGAGGCGCTGAGACTGACGGCCGTAGAAGGCACGGAGTGGGCTTTTTCCACACAGGGGTGTCGCTCCATAAAAGCCGCGTCATTACGATTGGAGGCTCATGTGTGGCTTCACTTCATTAAAAGCCGTATTTTGCCTACCACCCATGATACCACTGTTTCTGAAGAGCGGATGTTGCTGCTCTTGTGCATTTTTACCAGGAGGATCGCGAATGTGGCGACTCAAATTTGGCGCGAGGTGGATGAGTGTCGTAAAATGAAGAAAGGCCGTTTGTTCTTTCCTCTTTGATTACATAGCTGTGCATCTGGGCGGGTTCCTTTAGGGATGATGAAGATCGCCCACGAGAAAGCTTTTATTGATATCAAGACCTTAACTCATCGTCATGGTCCGACTGAAGACCCATCTTTGCACGCCGCGCAGGCTGGTCCATCCCCTCCAATGTCGACCCCCTCCGAGCCCTCTGTTCTAGATATGCAGAAGTTCATCTGCATGCAAATCAAAGTCCTCATACTTCGATCTGCTGCGTTTGAAGACAATCTTAAGCATTATTGGGTGTATTATCATAAGCGGGATCGCGTATTGGAGAGTAATCTGAGATCGTTATCTACGGTACAAATGTCGGCCTTCCCGAATTCCTACACCGCTATTCGAGCTTGGCCTTTGCCATCGGATTATGATGATGACACAAGAGCGAGATGGAGAAGAGGCGGCCCTTATCGTTCAAATTCAGCCCAAGTCGAACCATACGCCACTGCGAGGGTCCAGCTCACGCCGGTTTCACTCGAGGACTTCCCGTCGGCTGCTCAAGTCCTTCCCAAGAAGATGCGGCGGGAGAAGGCGAAGGATGTTGATAGTGCCACGCCAAGTGATTGCTGCTCAGGTGTCTCGTGATGCCGAGCTAACGGCTCTCCTGCCGTCGATGTTATTTCACCGCTTCTTCCTCCACCCACCGCCTCTCTACTCCTCGGGTCCGCCCGATCGTGAGCTGGGGTATTTTCAACTCAATCCTTTGTTGGTGTTTTGTCTTTGCGTTTGTGTCTTGTGTTTACGTGTTGGGTTATGCCTTGCTTGAGCTTCTTGAAAGCATTCTTTGTGTTGTGTTGTGTTTGTCTTGTTCTGTTTTATGCGTGTGAAGCATGTTATTTCGTTTGTTTTGTTGATGATGATGATGCACGATTAGCGATGGATGGCTTTATGATGTTAGTGTCTTCTTGTTTTACATTGTGATCTTTAGTGCGCCTCGTTGTTTATCGGAATTGATCCTTATTTTGTGGGGTGTGCCTCAATATTTTGGGTATTAGCATATTAGTTCCTATCGGGATTGACCATTGCATTGGTATCCCTTAATTGGCTTACATTTTTATATGAGTGCCTGTCTTTCCTATTTGGTTTGGAATCCCCCTTGAGACAATATACATAAGTGTGTCAATATGGATAGGACGTAGGCCATTTTTGGATCAATTGTGCCTTTCTTAGCCTACCTTTATATCATGATTTCCTTAGGGTCCCCTTTTGAGCTTACAACCTTTTCTTTTGTGCAACCGTTAAATATTCTCCTCTACACCCCACATATATATGTTATCCATGTTTACCCTTCACCTCGGGCATGTTTACTTGTGGCTTGGCCTTTATCTTGAATATGGCCTTTGCCTGTTTTGTCTCGATAATGACTTAAAGTACTTCATCCCCATTTTGTTACAATATTCCATCATTGGGGACAATGTTGCATTCTAAGTTTGGGGTGGAGAGGTAACCTCTTGAGGTGAAGTTTTGCAAAATGTGGGTTATTTACGCTATAATAGCATATAAAAATAAAAATAAAGAGAAAAAGATGGAGAAGTTTTGAGCCTACAGATATCAAAAGGAGAGAAACAAGGAAGAAGAGAATTCGTCACCTTCTATAGGAAAGAAGAAAGGTATTTATAAAGCAAGTTTAAGCAGAGAATGAGTAAGGGTGCCGGGTTTTTGAGCTCTGAGTCCCAAAAATCCTACCGTCACCCAAGCCTAACATTCTGAAGCTTTTAAAGACCTCATCGATCCAATATTGATGACACTCGTGTTAGTGGAGAGGAGTTGATGAGAATCAATTTGTGGAGACATTTGTGCACTTGATAATCAAAATATGGTCATATTAAGGAGAACTAAGTCATGGGAAGATTCATGTAGTTGCTAATGTGTTTTATATATATTGATATTTGTAGCGCGACATCCTTGCAATATGAGATGATTGACCAGACTTGCAACGAGAAGGACTGAATGATTCATTCTCTCTGAAAGATCGTGACTCAAAGCAACATCTTTAGTTGATCCGACCATCATCTCAGCTGTCATCGAAGCATGATGAACATCGCTTCTTGGTTTGGTGTGTGTTTTGTGTTGTTGTGTGGCAGAGCATCACTCGGGGCGAGTAATGAACTAAGTTTGGGGTGTGATAACTCTTGTAAAGAGTTATTATGTGACCCTTTGATGATCATAGCCTTTGTTCCACCAAATTGTTCTTTTCGATCGCCGCAATAGACGAGGCCCTTATAGAGCGGTAAGGTCAACCCAAGTCGAATCTCTCGGGAAGGCTTAACAGGCTACGGTTTTATGTCGAAACACGAGCGATGAAAAGGAAAACTAACGTCCTAACATACGGGTCACACGGAAAGGACGAAGGGAAATAAAATAAGCGAGATAAAATAAATGCACTTGGACAACAAGAGGAATCGATGATACACGGAATTGGAGACGGTGTTCTAGTTCGAATCTATCCTCACAACTAATGAATCAAGGACCGTGCACAATGCATCAAACACCCACGCTTCTCACCCTACTTGGCCAACACTAACTAATCTCTCGATTACGTCGATGCTAGACTCGAACTTAATGACGGAGATCTCTCAACCACCCACCATCAACTACGAAGGATATTTCACTACAAATGCACACAATAGCAAAACCCTATCCACATATATCAATTACCCAACAACAAACCAATCTCTCGATCACTTTCGTTGTCAAACTCATATTTAATATAAATCGCTCTCGATATCTTCATAATCAAATATAAGCACACAATCAACTACACTATTCTTTCGAACACCATGTATGAAGATCATGAAATAAACAATTTATACGAATAGGAAAATCACAAATCATCAACCCAACAATCACGATTCAAAATAAGAACACCCTAACATGTATTATTCTACAAATCATAATTTATCTCATGGTAGAAATGATTCTAATCCCGATTACATAGACATAATTAAAATCAGAAAAACTTACAAACATTTCATAGATAAATTTGTCTTCCAAATATCCGGAATCGTACAATCCACTTGCTAATCCAAGCACAAAATGATTAAATGGAAGAAAAAGGAAAAGAAAATGGAGAGAAATATCGCGAGAGGCGCAAAAATCAGAATTGTCTAGGGTTTCGTGCGTTTCATCTATTTATACGCGTAGCAGAATTTCTCGCGCAGCGTCGGATGCACCGCGTCGCCGGATGCGACGCGGGCAAAATTTGGGTCGTCCCGTGCCGGACGCGTCGCAGCGCCGGGCGTGGCGCCCATCGAGGGACAGGAGAGCGTTGCGGCCGGACGCTTGACGCCTCTGAAAGAATGGCCAAAACATCCAGCACGGACTGAAGTTGCGGCCGGGCGCTGGGGCGCTACGAGCCAGCAGGAATGCCAGGCCGGACGGGCATCGGCGAACGCGCGGCGTCTTGCGACGGGCGAGGGCGCCGGACGCGGCGGGCGGGGCGCGCGCGCGGGGCGGCGGGCGCGGCGCGGAGCTGCGCGGTGACGGCGAGGGCGCGCGTGCGGCGACGGAGTCGTCGCGCGCTTCGACGTTCGCTCGGTTCTTTCTCGATCGAACTCCGATTTGCGAACCGCTTTGCACCTCGAACTCCTCGTCGAGATGCTCTTCAATAATACATGATCTTTGGCAGATTAAATTTATCATATTTTATGCCATTTTTCTACAAAACATCGAAACAAACGAAGTAAGTTCAAATCGATAAATATTAATCAAACCAACGGCATAAATAGAACAAACTACTGAAAATGACACACAAAACAATACCAAAAATCAGCACAAATTCATACTAAACAACTCCCCCACACTTATCCATTTGCTTGTCCTCAAGCAAAGTATATACTAGTAAGAATAGGAAGGATAATTCATACAACTTCACTCTTAGTCTAATCAATCAAACCTTATTGCTTTCCCCCACACTTGGTGTTTACGCATTCAAAGATAATGTGAAATAAATCTAGGATGGCAATTGATTTCTAATAAATAAAAGGGTAACCTCTGCTCAGACCCAACTCTCTGTTAGGGGTGAACTAACTAATGTGGTCACCTTTAGCAACAAGTTTCTTTTTTTTTAAACACATAGAATGTTTTAACAGATTCGAACAATGTTGAAGGTGAACCCTCGATGAACTCGAGTTTCCTATCGTGGTTTCCCATGTCCATTTCTCAAATTACGAGAAGAGGACAAAATCCATCCTCCATTTCAACAATCTCATTTTCTCTCTTTTCACACATTTTTTTAATAATCAATAGATGAAACAAGTATATAGGTAACCACAATGTTAACACTACCCCTAACATTAGCGGACAAATCACATCAATTCTTCCCTATTCATTTTCTATCAATCACAATCCCATCAATTCACATTATACTCAAATCATATATCACCAAAAGTTTCGGAAATTAAAATAGTTTGACCAATACCACAAAGCTTAGTTGCACAAATCAAAATCCCAACTTACTCGCATATATACATACTTGATTCCAAGAAATCAAAATAAACATAGATGCACATCACTAAGCATACAAATAGATAAGATCGCACACAAAACCGAGTAATCATCCCACATTTTAATTCGAAAGATTGTCGATTTCTAAACATTATAACACAAAATGACCATAGAGGATGATACTTCACGATAATGAGCAGTGTGCTTGATGAGTTGGAGCATCACGGCCACCACACTGGTTAAAATGTCCGAACTCAAGAATGATAAACACCAAACTGCACTACGTAAAACCAAAACAAAGACGAAACAAAAACACAAGCAAAACCAACAAAACAAGAACAAAGCAGAAAAACAAGAAAACTGGTGGGTCAGCCTCCCACGTAGCGCTCGTTTCAATGGCACGGCCCACCAATCAAAAATGGACTATCCATAGTCCTTCACCTGCGAATACCATCTCAACCAGAGCATCGGTAGTAACAAGGTAGCCAAAGGGCAGTTAAGGTAGCAAATAATGAATTAATTAAGTTCAAATCAAACATCTTATTCTCCAAAGAAAATAGATAACTTCAACTCCAAAAGCACAATACTTTGGAGAATAAGGATGTTGAAAATTATAGATGCTACCCGATCGTATGTCCTCTCTTCATCCTTCAATTGGATCGTGAAGATATCCGCTTGTTCATGGTTAGTCGCGACGATGAATCCTCGACTCTTCACTTTCATCAACTTCCCGATTCTCCCCTCAACTTCATCATCATCATAGACTATGATAGAAGAGGTTTGCTCCAATTGTCTCGGCATCTCCTCCACACTTTGGTTGTAGACCAATTCTTCCACTATCCCGGCTAAACGACTGACTTGAGTCTCTAAACGCTCGATAGGTGTTTCCAAAATCTCGAACCTTTGTTGACTCGTCTGTACGAAAGACGTCAATGTGTCTTCCAATGTCGGCTTCACCGACGGACTCGCTGAATGAACGCCTGCAATGACTCCTCCAATGTCGGCTTCACCGCGGCCGCTTGAATGAAAGCCCGCATTGATTCCTCTAATGTCGACCCCATCACTGTTGTTGGAAGAAAAGGTCCCGACTATATGAAGAACTCGAGGATGCCTCCAAGAGGGATCATAGGCTCGATGCTCATAAACGATGGGTATCCTCAAAATAGTCGAATTGGGCTCCTTCTTCATAGGAAGAATTTGCCCAATCGACGAGCTTTCTCCTCCAGGTCTGTATGACCATATTACGTATCGCGGTAACCTCGCATTACAGACACCAACTACAAAAACAAGATCACACGCACTACTGGAGAAAATAGAAACAAAGAAAAGAAAAGAAAAGAAAGAAATAAAAAGAAGAAGACGGGAAGAAAGCGAAAAGCAAAACGACACACGGAATAAAACGACACAAAACCAAAGCCTAAAGCCTTCCCGAAGACGGCGCCAAAATTTGTTCCGACCAAATTGTTCTTTTCATCGCTTCGCAATAGTACGAGGTCCTTATAGAGCGGTAAGGTCGACCCAAGTCGAATCTCTCGGGAAGGCTTAATAGGGCTACGGTTTTATGTCAAACACGAGCGAAAAGGAAAACTAACGTCCTAACATAAGGGGGTCTGTCACGGAAAGGACGGAAGCAGGAAATAAAATAAAGCAGATAAAACAAATGCACTTGGACAACAAGAGGAATTGACAGATACACGGAATTGGAGACGGTGTTCTAGGGTTCGAATCTATCCTCACAACTAATGAATCAAGGACCGGTACACAATGCATCAAACACCCACACTTCTCACCCTACGGTCAACACTAACTAATCTCTCGATTACGTCAATGCTAGACTCGAACTTAATGACAGGAGATCTCTCAACCACCCCACCATCAACTACGAAGGATATTTCACTACAAATGCACACATAGCAAAACCCTATCCACATATATCAATTACCCAACAACAAACCAATCTCTCGATCACTTTGTTGGCAAACTCATATTTAATATAAATCGCTCTCTATATCGTCATAATCAAATATAAGCACACAATCAACATACACTATTCTTTCGAACACCATGTATGAAGATCATGAAATAAACAATTTATACGAATAGGAAAATCACAAATCATCAACCCAACAATCACGATTCAAAATAAGAACACCCTAACATGTATTATTCTACAAATCATAATTTATCTCATGGTAGAAATGATTCTAATCCCGATTACATACACATAATTAAAATCAAAAAAACTTACAACCATTTCATAGATAAATTAAATCTTCCAAATATCCGGAATCGTATAATCCACTTGCTAATCCAAGCACAAAATGATTAAATGGAAGAAAAGGAAAAAAAAAAATGGAGAAATATCGCGAGAGGCGCAAAAATCATAATTATTCAGGGTTTCGTGCGTTTCATCTATTTATCGCGTAGAGCAATTTCTCGCATGCGTCGGACGCACCGCGTCGCGGACGCGATCTGGCAAAATTGGTCGTCCAGTACGGACGCTGCAGTCACGGACGCTGGCGCCCACCTGGAGTGGACGAGGCGTCGCGCAGCGCAGACGCGCGACGCCTCGAAAGAATGGCCAAAACACCCAGCGGACTGAAGTTGCGGCCACGGACGCGAGTGGGACGCTGGAGCAAGCGCTGGAATGCCAGCAGCGACGAGCAGCGTCTTGTGACAGGCAGGGCGCTGGGCGCTGACGCTGGCGGGCGAGCGAGCGGCAGCGCTGTAGGTGTGCGCGGCGCTGGGGCGGGGGGCGAGGCACGGGCATCGGGCGGCGGCTGCGACGGCGAGGCGCTGGCGGCGGCGACGACAGTCGTGTCCCGCTCGATGTTTCGCTCGATTCTTTCTCGATTGAACTCCGATTTGTAAACCGTTTGCGCCTACGAACTCCTGTCGAGATGCTCTTCAATAATACATGATCCTTGGCAGATTAAATTTATCATATTTTATGCCATTTTTCTACAAAACATCGAAACAAACGAAGTAAGTTCGAATCGATAAATATTAATCAAACCAACGGCATAAATAGAACAAACTACTGAAAATGACACAAAAAATCAGCACAAATTCATACTAAACAGCCTTGAGTGTTGTGTGTTCTATTCGCATGTTTGCTTTTGTTTTGTATGTTTATGTTATGTTTTCGTGTGTGTGCGTGTAGGATTGAGTCAGGTGCTTTTAAGGGGTTTTATGTTCTTTTTAAGCTTATTTAATCAATCTATGGCATGTAGCAGGAAGAGCGGCAGAAAAGCCGATGCCGAAGTCTGCTGAGGCGAAGCCAAGATCCCGGTCAAACTCGGGAGCGAGCTCAAGCTCGAAAGGCGAAATCAGCTCAAAGGTAAAAGTGGAAAGAGCGGCGATCTTTGGAGCGAAGTCTCAAAGCCGAGCTCGTAAGAGAGATCGACCAAAGTCGAGCTCGCGTCCGCCGAGCTCTCATAATCAAGTCGAGCTCGTTCTTGAAGAGCTCATGCGCGAAGAGCTCCTGCTCTTGGAGCGAAGGCGAACTCCGTAATAGAACATATGATCTTTGGGCGAGGTCGGACTCGTGAGCGAGGTCGAGCTCGTGGTGTGAAGTAAAGCTAAGTCACGAGGTCGAGCTCGTGGAGGTTGAGCTCGTGGCGAAGTCGAGATCGTGGGGCGAAGCCAAGCTCCAGAAAAGAAAGAGAACAGATGATGCGTGAGCGAGGTCGAGTTCATAAGAGAAGACGAGCTTGTGCTTGTGCAAATGAAGTAGAAGAGCTCGTGCTTGTGCAAATGAAGTAGAAGAGCTCATACTAGTGGACGAGGCCGTGCTTATGGAAGGCTAACGACGAGCGCGGAAGGTTTGGGTCAAGACGAGAGAAGATCCGCAGGACCACAACCACGTGGCGGTGCCCACAGCAATGTAAAGAGGCGCGTTCGCTCTCTGTCGAGCAACGGAAAAGGGAAAGCATCGAGGATGAAGGGTGGCGGTGCGATCCGCACCCCTAAAAAGTGCAGAGGTTGTTATTAAAAAGGGGGGGCGACAAACAGAAAAAATATATAATTCGAGTTTTGGAGGAAAGACAGGGAGAATCATCTGCAGAGAAGAAAATCAAGGCGTGATCTCTTGGAGAGGAAGTCATCGGAAGAGACGACGATCCAAGAGCAAGCACGCGATTCCAGCGACTAGTTCTAATTTCGTTTCTCGAATTCTTCTTAGTTTGTTATAGCATTTGTTTGTTTGAATACTGTTGAACAGCTCGCTATGAGCTAAACCTGTATGGCTTGATTTCTTGATGAAACCCATGCTCGCGTGACGAGCTCATTTCTACGCATGTCTTGTTAAAATCGTTATTGCTCTTTTGGATTATTTTATCTTGCTTATGCTTGATCACCATTAGTGAGATCTTAGTTCTATAATTGTTGTGAAGTTCTTATAGAGTGGAACACGAAAGAGTGACGTAAGAACATGATTTTAATATTATGTGTGTGAATAGCATAGGAATATGTGTTTACCTTGCGTGGCAAAGATGAACGGATTAGTAAAGGTGTTCTAAGAGTAGTTCGATATAGGAATATATTGAGAGGCTTGCGTAATATATCTTAGATTTGGAAAATACTAAGAATCGGAGAAGTTCATGTCATAGCGATGAGGCGGCGATAATGTCAGTAGCATTATTAGTACGAGCATGGGTGGAATCGAGAGATCAAGTCAGTTTATCTTTCTTGATATCGGTGCTTTTCCTCGTTATTTGTGTTAGGTGTTTACCTCGTTTTGCCGAAGTCCTTTTAATTTAAGTTCGTAGTTGTGTTTTTATTTTAAGAGCTACCTCCTGTTTAATTTCCCTTTAAATCTTTCCTATAAAACAGAGTTGTTATCAGCGTGACGCATATTGCAATCCCTGTGGATTCGATCTCGGAATACTTCCGTGTATTACTTGTTGATTATGTGCACTTGCGTACATTTAATTGTGTTACATACATAAGACAACATCTATCTAAATATAAGAGATGTATTAAAACAATACTTAAATCAGAACAGAGTCTTAGTAGGACTCTCCATAGGGGGGACAAAAATTTGGCTAGTAAAAGACCTTGATGGGTCAGCCCATGGATCAAATTCAAGGAATAAAGATGGGCCTAAAATGAATTAATATGAATTAATTCATAAATATTTATTCATTCCACTAGAGAATAAATATTGACTTACCACTTTATTACCGAAGTTGAGTCGGGATTGCACTTAGACTTACAAATCCCCGTATTTAAGATATCGCGTCCATTAATTATTTATAGCACTGACTGCTTACAATAATTAATCTATTTAATTCCTTAAGTAATATCACTTTCAACCTTATTATTGTACTTGAGCTAACTCAACCTGCAAGGTTTAGTATAATAAACCTTTTGAGCTCCTTAAGGGGACGTCATCATCCTAAACGGATACGGTGACTCCATACAGGTAACTAGCATGACATACAAACACTGCCACCACCCAACATGCGAGAATCTTGGATTATCACATGTAATCCTCACCCATAACAAGCCAAAGTGATGGTCAGTAACTCATACTTACCTAAAACTTTATCGAGGTTTAGATCAACGTAAAGTCATCGAGATCTAGGTTCTTCACGACGATCAGATATAAGAACTCATCTCATTGTGATCCATCAATACGTCAAAACGTATCAGCATAGATAAGCAACCAAGTCAAGTTACTTCTTATCTATACTGCAGCCTATACCAACAACTCGTCCTCAACTTGTCTCAGCTGTGATCATTTTTATATCTCAACTAGCTTAACCAATCATACAGATTTATGTGAGCTTCTACATACTATATGATCTAACTTTTGTATGAGATAATGGGACAACATGTAAAATCAAGTAAACAATTCAGATAAGAGATTGTAATAGTGGTAACATGAAACATTGTATACAAGCTCAATCATTCTACATTCAGTATACAAATCCAACAATCTTCCACTTATACTAAAGCAAAGTGTGTCTCCCTACTAGCTTTTACAAATAACACCTTCACTTTGTTTCTCTCACTTATACACAAATTTTCTTTCTAAGTGGGGGCCATCTTGAGTAATTCAAGTCCTGGAACATGCTCATCGTAGACTATTTGCGGCAAGCTCTTCGTGAATGATCAGCTAGGTTATTCGCAGTACCAATCTTCCCTATAAGCACGTCTCCTCGTCGTACGATTTCTTGTATGATGTGGTATTTTCTCTCTATGTGTTTCGTCGCATTGTGGGTCTATGGTTCCTTCGAGTTTGCTACTGCACCAGAGTTATCGCAGAACACTGTGATACTCTTAGGCAAATGAGGTACCACATCTAGATCCAAGAGGTAGTTCTTGAGCCATACCGCCTCCTTAGCAGCCTCTAATGCGGCTACATATTCAGCTTCCATGGTGGAGTCTGCAATGCATCGCTGCTTTGCACTCCGTCAAGATACGACTCCTCCTCCTAAGGTAAATATATAGCCTGAGGTAGACTTCTTCTCTTCACGGTCAGCTTGAAAATCCGAGTCTGAATAACCCAAAGGCATTAAACTATCTGCCTCGTAAGCTCGCCTATAATCTCTCATTTTCTCTATCTCATTTTGCATGTAATCAATAATGAGTCCTTTTTGCATGTAAACTTACTTGAGTAAGCTATGATTTATCCCAAGAATGATCCGAAATTAATACGGATCAAGCTTTGTCCATGGTTTGACTGATATCTTGCTACTATGTCTACCGCATAACAAATATCGAGTCTCGTGCACAACATCGCATACATGAGACTTCCTACGACGGAAGCGTAGAGAACGTGTCTCATTTTCTCTATCTCATTTGCAGTCTTGACTTGATATAATACTATATATTATCCTTAATAATATTATAAAATTATCATAGGCGCAATCCTTAGATAAAAAAATGTTATCTTTGAAGGTATCAATCCGCTTCTTAGCCGCTTGCATGCTAAAACGAGTAATCAAAACCGATCAATGTAAGACTCTTGAGATAAGCTCAACATTTTCCTCTTGCGATCTCTCAAACCTTGGTCAAAGTGATCCCAAGAATGTAATTCAATGGACGTGCTCATCTCCATTTGCAAGTCTTTCATCCGAAAAACGGATCGATAACCAACTCTTTACGATCCCGATAATGACTTCACATTGTTGCCAAGTAGAATGATGTCATCTACGTAAAGTGCAAGAAATACCACGTCACCGTTGACATATAAACTATACACGTAATTCTCGCTAGGCAACTGGGTAAAACCATAGGTCTTTACCACCTCGTCAAAGTGTAAGTTCCATGATCGGGAAGCTTGCTTAAGTCTATAAATGACTTCTTAAGCTTCCACACTAGACGCTCCTCACCTTTTTTCACATAACCTTCGGGTTGTTGCACATAGATGTCTCGACGTTCCTCAACGTAACCGTTTAAGAAATCGGTTTTCACATTCATTTGCCAAATATCTAGGTTTTATAGATAAATGAAAATTGCAACTAAAATGTGTGGTATGGGTAGATAAATGAAAACTGCAACGCTTCAAAACAAATCATGAGACATTAGACCATAATAGTACAATAACAAGATATAAGGCCATCAACAACTTTTGCATAATTTCCATTTTAGGGTGTATTCTTTTGTTTTATTATTTATTTGTCTCTTTGAGTCTGTTCATTAATTTTATGGAAAAGAACTCCTAAAAGCTCGACTTGCAGACTCCCATCATCAAAATTTGAAAATCATTGTATCAAATTTGTAGCTAGATCTGAATACGATGATTTTTACAACAATTAACCAATTTCTGCTCCTTTGTATATAGTTTTGAAACCCCAATGTTTCTTTTTCATTTTGTTTAATAAGATAAAAATAAGTTATCCTAAAATTGTTTTTTAACATCAACCTGCAGATGATAATATATTTCAAACATGCAAATCCCCAACATATTTCACATTTTTTCATGTAAAATTTTTAAAATACCATTGACAACCAGGGCCCCTTCATCGTATAAATTCTGACCCAAGAATATATGTATAAATAATTAATTAATGTAATTCAAAATAAATATATTAATTAAAAATCCGAATTATCATCAACATCAATATATACAATCAATTATAATAATAAAAAAATTGGATAAACTTTTTAGCTCAAAAACCACGGACTTTTTCGGCTTGAAATCCGATCAGCCCGAGGGACAATTTGGACTGGCTTTTTAGGCCTGATTTTTTTTGCCTCTATTTTTCAGACGTTGCTCAGTCCCAAATCCGAGTTCACTGGTTGACCATTGGGTCATGCCAATTTTACCGGCTCTATCTATACTATTAAGTAACCTATTATTTGGTAGGATATGTTGAAATTATGTATGATTAATATTTGTTAATAATTATGATTTGTATTATGTATACCACCTGAGAGATGGTATACAAAATCACACAAATTTTTATAATATTTTTGAATTTTTTATTTATAAAAGATTTTGTATTTTGTATCAAATAACATATTAGAATATTATGAGCATATTATTCACCATAATTAATTACCCATACCAAATGAGTCCTGGCAAGAACTGTGACCAACATAAGATGCAAAAACATTATTTATAAGATTCATAAAGAGTTAGGCAGGATTTGAACATTCAGCACATGCTTGTCTTGATGAAGAATTTGAGTTTGTCACCAATGATATGAAATGAGAGGACATTATCAAATATAACTGAAATTACCCTAAATCATTACTCCATCCTACTTTGAGTACATTTCTCTTCCCACTTTTCTTATACTAGCTAAATGTTAAATGCTATATATATATATATATATATATATATATATATATATATATATATATATATATATATATATATGTGTGTGTGTGTGTGTGTGTGTGTGTGGGGTTGGTTATAAGGAGAACTCCTCTAAGATAAGAAATAAGAACTAATCATCACCCTAAATGTAATCTAATCTAATGGATCATATTTAATTCATACTTAAAAATGAGTTTCACTATTTTATACTATTTTTATGATTTTAAACGTGTTAGGGGCATTAAGGTCTATTTAAATATTCGTCCAACACCTGATTTTCGCCTAATCCCTAATTTTTCGCATTTGCCTCATTCACATTCTCTCTCTGCTGAAAATAGTAGTTGTGCATATGATTGTAATGGGTATACATATGATTGTGTAACTAACAATCAAACTTATAAAATTGAGAATTTATATTTGAATAATAATTAACGTAAAAAAGTATCAAATTTATAAAACTACCTTGAATAATAATTAGCGTAAAAATATATTTTTTACCTTAAAATAAAGATAACAAATAAGAATTTTGCACCGCAAATCTTACAATTGTGATACAACTAGGGTTATTTCCATGAATCGATTAACATACATAACTAGATAGTAGTTGCGCATATGATTATAATGATTGTGCATACGGTTGTAGAAAAATACCATAAGAAATTGTATAAAAATGCCCAAGGTCAATTAATACATTACACGTGAAATGCTTATGTTATTTTTCTGTATGTGCACATTCAAGTATTAAATTATGCATTGATATGAAAATGTTTATCTTGTATATGCGTAAAATATTAGTTGATGTGCATTGATTATCATCAATTTGCGCATAAATACCTGAAGAATCCATGGAGACGAAACCAAAATACATAAAAAAACGTTTTCAATAAGTATTTTGAGAGATGGGGTTATAAAAAAAATCAGTTATCAAAAAATAAATCAAAAAATGAATATGGTAAAATTCTATTGACTACCGAAAATAACTACAGAAATCTCATGATTGTAGGGATACTATAATTAACTGAAATTATATATATTACCTTAATGACCTTTTCGTGCATAAATAAATATAAGTTACGCATAAATTAAGAATAATCCACACCATAAATTGCATCTAGATCTACGATTGACATTGGTTCTCATTTCTAAAAAATATGTGGGTTCTCATTTGATCCATGATCCATCCCTATATATATATATATATATATATATATATATATATATTAGATCGTCGATTGAAATATCATTGAACGTTCACACACTATTTGTGAATGTGTGGTGAAAAGTACTCACTCGTGCATACGTATATATATATATATATATATATATATATATATATATATATATATATATATATATAGGGGATTGATCAAATGAGAACCATATATATTTTAAGAACTAAGAACTCATCCGGTGCATTTATTTGGATGATCCTACGGTCTAGATTCTAGAGTTAATATAGATATTTTATTTTCAGATTTTATTATTAAGGTTGTTACTGTAATTTTCTAATCTTTTGTAACCGAAATTAGGAGTGTTTTAAGGGATTGCACATCTATTTTGTATCTTATTTTTCGTTCATTAAATCAACACGTTTTTTTTTCCCTTCCATTATCATTATGCATTATTATCATTTTCTAGTATCGATTTTTTGTTGAAAAATATCATTAGTAGGTTTGCTATTTTTTTGTTGAAAAATACCTATAACATCATTAAATTATATTGTAGTGTTGATTATATTTGTTCTGCTCAATCTTATATTTATTTTGTATTTATTTGTGTCATATTTATTATTAATATGTTACATTGTTGTTTTTGTTAGCTTCAATTCATATGCTTTATTTTGTTAATGTACCAAATTTAATTTTTCATGTGATCTACAAAAGTAATCAAAATATTATCATTCGTATTCATATGTTTGTGCATTTAAACATTTCGACTGTGCACACAATATGGTCGATATGCGAATTAATAAATATAGTTGCAGATACTGACTCTGCTGTTGATCGTGAATTTAGTTTTCCCCCATTACATCGATGTACTTAAACCCAAATTAATAAAATCCATGCATAACTACTAGTTTTGAATGCACAAAGACCAAACTTCTGTGCCTGATAAAAATCCAAGCATAACTATTGGTTTTGAACACAAATACATGTTCACGTAAAATAGTCTTTTATGCACACGACATAAACTCTATTATGGTGTTTATCTCTGTTCAATCCTTTCTACATCCTTGTGCATATGTAATATCCAAGGTTTTAAAATATGAAAAACGTATTAGAAAAATCAAAATCAAACATGTTGTTTATTTTTTTTAAATGAAGAAAATGAATCTAGAAATTCACACAATTATGCATATTCTCAAAAAATCATAATTGGGTAATACTCGACATGGGAGAACTACCTTCAAACTATTACAACAATCCCAAATAATAGGTCCTCATATAATATATATCAACACAAATGAAGCTAGAAAAAACAAACAATTTTTAATTCCAATCCTCAAATTTAAAACCTAATCTCTTCGAAACAAGCATTTGGGGTAAATCAAAATTCTTAAACTCTATATAACTTATTGCACAAAATCTATGAAAAGATACAAAATTTATGCAGAAAATCGAATAGACTAGTGTTCTTATGTATAAAATTAGTGTTCTTCACTAACGAAATTTTTACCCAAATGTCGTGCATAAATGCCCTTCCAATATGAACAAGTATGTATAAGATTATAACTTTAGGATTGAGATATTTCGTGGATTTATCAAGGATTTGTGATAGAAATTTAATCATGATTTTCAATTTAGAGAGAGATATTGATATTGTAGAGAGAGGAAGAGAGACATTGAATAAGGAATGCGAAAATCAGGACTGAGATAGTTTCAATGGATAGGGTGACTCACCAAAGTTACCTTAATGTCCCTATGCCTATTAAATCAGCAAATTTGTAGGAAAAAAGTCAAACCCTGTATTTTTAATAAAATCAATATAGTCCATTAGATCAGACGAAATCTAGGGTCGAGATAAGTTCTTAGTTCTTATCTTACAATTGGTTCCTTCTATAACCAACCCCTATATATATATATATGAAGGATAAAAACGTGGCAAGATTAATTTCAAATGGAATTACGTTTTTTTACGCATCAAATTTAATGCTTTATTTGTATTTATGTTTTTACGCATAAAATAATATTTTAAATTTATTACAATATGTTTGTTCTCAATTAATTAAATAAGCTTGATTTTTACCATATTCGACCTTATATTATTGGAAAATTCTATCAACATTTAATATTTTGATTAGATGTTAAAACCTCTTTGATGCTTGTCTTACTGATGTAATGTAGTGCTGCTTATTTGTTAGGGAGCGAGCTTTTTATGTTTATAGGTTTTAGCATAATAACAATCAATATAGTTGTTCAAATACTGAAGAAGTTCGAGAGCAGTACTGGAGTCAGTCATACTAATAGAAGATTTGGTGAAAAGCTACTAAAGAAGCACCGACTCAATGATACTAAAGATGAACGAGAATCACTACTGAAGTATAGTGCTGCTGAAGACAAAGAAGTCAAGAAAATGATCAAGTGTCATTTCAGTATAAGAGAAAAATAGTTGTTGAAGAACAATGTTACTAAAGAGTCTTCTGAAGAGACTCGAGTCAATGTATTGAAGAAACACGAAGTCCACTCTACTGAAGAAACACGGAGCCGACTCTACTGAAGAGACCCAAAGTCAATCGCATTGAAGAAATATGAAGTCAACCCTACTGAAGAAACACAGAGTCAACCCTACTGAAGAAATACATAATATTTTAAAGCATTAGTGTTTAACTTTCAAAATATCAGAGCGAATAGACAGATAATCATATCATACCAGAACGATGTACCAAAACTACAAAGCACTTTATGTACTATGTTGCAGACACGGAAAACAACGTACTAGAATTCAAACGACAAATAGAGTTGGATATGATTGGTGTTTCGTCCAATGATACTATTCATCGTCCCTCCTATAAATACCTGCAAGATCAAACATTTGAAGACTACTCAAAAGCGTTGAGTACACAAGTCTACAAGCATTCAAAGCTTATATCGGCAAATATACGAACAACATATTTTCGAAGAAGGAAATTTCCTAAGTGTTATCAGTAAATCTTAAGAGTACAAATATAATTACTTACTCAGGATTTTAGCATACATATTCTTAGTATCTAGGCTCATATTTGTAAACATCCAATGCCTAAAACAGATTAAGTTGTTGCTTGTAACAACTTAATCATAAGTTGGGTAAACTCAAATCCTCTTCCAAATACTTGTAATAGGTGTTAGAATTAGAAGTTGGCAAGTAAGCAATGAAGAGTTAGTTGCTAAAAGTTAGGTTTTCTTGCACTCGTAAGCAAGAAAGTTAGGTCACTTGCATCCGTAAGCAAGCAGAAGTTGTCTTGCACCAGTAAACGAATGAAGATACAATAAGTAAGTCGGGATACAGATAAAGTGACCTTTTGTACCTAAGTATTCTTGCACACATAAGCAAGACCAATCCAAAGTAGTGGATTGATTGATTTATCAGTCCATGATGTATGAACTGATCTCTCCGAATCACGTAAATCACATAAAACATAGGTGTGATACTTTACTTTCAGTACTCTAAATTACATATTATTGAGTTGTCAGCACTCAACACAGCATAATCTTTCAAACCTTCATCAGCAACACTTTACTACTAAAGATAAAACTAATTGATTAAGTCATTATTTTGAGTATCAGTTTCAGTAAAAGCAAAAACATAGCCACCTCTTTCCGTATGTGTATTAGTTATCAGACCAACTAATAAGCTGCTAAAATAGGAAGTAGGATTGATAACCGATTTCACTCTATATGAATTGATAATCGGTACTAACATCAGTATTGACTGACATCGGTAATCCGACATCTACCAACATGAATAGAAGGTCATAAAAAAGTTTTGATTGCCCTAACTGATGTATTCTCTTCTCCCTTTATACATTAACACAATCCCAGGAGATCATATATATATATATATATATATATATATCATATTTGTGTGCGTGCGACAAGCTTAGGGATGAGCATTCAAATTTCGGTTCAGATTTTTACCTAATCTGAATCGATCCGAAAATCCAAATTTTAAGAGGAAAACAATCCAATCCGAACCGAATATCCAAAAATTCTATAAAAATATCCGAACCTAACCGAAAATCCGATATTATGAAAAATCCGAAATCCGAAACCAATTTTTATTAATTCTTATATATATTTATATTAGTTTAAAAATATTTAAATAAAACATTATTATTATATATAATTGATTTTTGATTTTTTCGATTAAAAAAATCCAACCCGATCCGAAAATCCAAAATCTTGAAAAATATCAATCCGATCAGAACCGAAAATCCGAAAAATCCGAACCGAATTTTAAATTTCGGTTTGGTTCGGATCGGATATTCGAATTTCGGGTATTTTGCTCACCCCTAACTAATTCAAATATTAAGGAAACCATTAAAAATGATAGGTGGTTGAAAATACAGGTAAATCTCTATTTCTATACATATTGGTTATTGAAAAACATTGATGAACTGAGATTTCAAGATTATGATGATGTAACAATATTCTTGACATGTAATGTTGGATTTGGGAAAATAAAAATCTACTACGAACACATCGGTTTTGGTGTTATAAAATACAGTATATACTGAAAATATAAATTATTCGTGAACCCTCAAATTAATTGATTTATTGTTTAACATGTTAATTTTTGCGGTGTATTACTTTACTAGATAACAGTCCTACACAAAATATGGCAGACATTTAAGAATGGAGACAGTATTTGATCCACTCCTTTATATATGTGTATAATTATCAAATTAAGTAAGACTCTTTGATGTTTAAGCAAAATGCTAGAATTACTATAAGATCAAAACATATTTTCGTGTCTAAACTCAGTATACATATGAAAGTGGATCTAATACTTGGGATTAGCTTTTGGAAATGATACATGTACCTTACTTTTTATTTTAAAATGATGAGTACTGTCAGCCGAATGTGATTACAATAAAATTATAATTAGCTATTATCCCAACTAAATCTAACATTCATAATTTTGCAAATTATTACTCCCTCCCCTCCATCCATAATCACTAAAATCCTATCAATAAAAAACAGTAATTAAACAGTGTTTATTATAATCGACTAGCAAGTATAGTATCGTATCCATAGGAAATGAAAATGTGAAAATACCGCAAGTAATTTACTCAAACGCTTCACAATTATCCGGACAAAATAAAAGTGTAGAGAGTTTTGATAAAAAAAAATTTGAGAAAATAAATAATAAGAGTAAATTAAAATAAATATGGAAGAAATATAAGATAACAGACTAGTCATTAGGAATATAATAATTTAACAAAAATCACACAATCAATATATAATCCTAGTAACCAAAATTAAGTCAATAGATGAAGAATGACACAGATAACTTTAGTATCCTGGATTAGACAATCTGTAATAATAGATTAATATATGTCATTATCTCGTTGGTCTCAAGAACACATAAAACTCCAAAAAACACATAAAATTTATTCTCCTACAACTAATTTTAGATCTGTCAAGTCTTTAGATTAATCCTATTATAATTTCATGAGTTCAATTACCTAATTAAAACTACTAAGTCTTTAATCATACAACTATCATGCACCAATAGTAATTAGTTATCTAGCATAAAAAAGCACAAATGATCATAAATCATAAATTGATAGATAAATAAGTTTCATATATCAATCACATAAATTCTATTAAATCATACAATTCCTAGAATCGGTAGGAATTTAGTTACTCATACTAATGATAAAACAAAAGAAAGAAAGAAAGAAAGAAAGAAAGAAAGAAGAACATGATTCAAATAAATAATAAAAATTAGTGTATGAATTCCACAATGAAGAACTTGAAGTCTGAACAAGGTGAAATAATAGATCTCTATTCTTACAAGGAACTCTAATATAAAGTATAACTCTATAAAATATGAAAAATGATGAATGATGCCCTTGATATAATGTTAAGATGATATATTTATAGGTAGAGAAGGATCCTTGAAACCTAAAATGAATATCAATCCTAGATAGGCTAAAAAATATAAGGAAAATTTTGAAAAAATCACGAAAATAGGCAAAAAGAACCCCAAAATTCTCACATTGTTCGAGGTACTGTCTGTAGCAGACTGCACGACTTTCTTGTTTTGGCTCGTTCTCTCTCGTCTGAACTACGATTTACGAACCGTTTGTACTTACGGACTTCTATCGAACTGTACTTTAATTGTATCCACTTTCAACTCTTCATTTTGTTCTTCAAATTTTTTGAAAAATTAGCAAATAAATAATTCTTCAAAATAATACAAAATTAAGCAAATACTCTCTACAACTATGATTTTTAACATCAAATAAGACTCAAATAAATATTATAAACTATTAAAAATCCATGTTTGTCAGTCCAAGATAAGTGTATCACAATTGTATTATTCGGTGTCCATAAAAAATATTTCATTTTCTTTTTTAGGACACTACTTAATATTATTCAACCTTATAACCATTTATTATTTACAAATAGATTCACTCATATCACTCATAACATAATACATGATGAGATTATTTCTCTATTTAAATAATATACTAACAAATAATTTATTAAAACTCATATTGTTTATAAGTGATACAATCATTGTATATAGAAGAAGTACTCTCTTCGTCCAATAATGATGGCTCTTTCCTTTTTACACGTAGATTAAGGAAAATTTTGTTTTGTGTGTAAAGTAGTGGGTGACATAAAATTCGAGGTACTTTTTAGTGTAAAAAGTGTTTACTTTTTTTGAAAATTGACCAATTTAATGGGACAACCAAAAAAAGAAAACGTGCCAATAATAATGGGACAGATGGAATATTTTTTGATCCATCGCAAATCATAGCATAATTGAATAAATAAGCGAGTCCCATTAATCATCACAACTGCAAGTGAACGAAAATTTTACATCATTACTAGGGGTGTGCATCGGTCGGTCGGTTCGACCGATCGACCGAAATTTTTAAAACCGAAAATCGGATCGAATATTTTTTTTTTAACCGAACCGACTTATAGTTTCGAACCGACCGAAAACCGAAACGAAAAAATCGATCGGTTTCGGTCAGACCGAAAAACCGACCGAAACATATATTATACTAAACATATTTTAATCATAATTATTTAATTAAAATATCAATTAATTATTATATAAAATATATAAATATATAAAAATAATATTTTTGGTTCGGTTCGGTTACCGATCAAACCTAAAATATAAAACCGAATCGAAAACCGATTTTAATTAAAAATTTGAACCGAACCGAAAATCGACTTATTCAAAAATCGAACCGATCGAAACCGATCGGTTCGATCGATTTTTTTGATTCGGTTCGGTTCGTGCACACCCATAATCATTACCGCATGAATTTAGACACATCCCTAAATTATTTTAGGGGTGGTCTCCTGTCGCACCCCGCACACAGTGAAACCACCCTTAATTAATTATAATTATAATTAATTTATTAATTAATTCTAATTAAATTTAATTAGTTTAATAAATTTGAATTATGAATTAATAAACCATAATTTTGAATAATAAACCTTAATTTTAAATTAATAAATCCTAATTGTGAATTAATAAATCTTCATTTTGAATTAATAAACCCTATTTGGAATTAATAAACCCCAATTTTGAATTATTAAATCCTAATTGAAAATAATAAACCTTAATTTTGAATAATAAATCTATATTGTGAATTAATAAACCCTAACTTTGAATTAATAAACCCTAATTATGAATTAATAAACCCTATAATTATAAATTAATAAATTCTAATTTTGAATTAAAAATTATAATTAAAAATTAATAAATTTAATTATAAATTAACAAAATCTATTCTTACTCACCTTAATTAATATATAATTATTTTAATAAAAAATGAGAATGAGTTCATGGTGAGATGGAGATCACCCAATTTTTTTGTCATTATTTTATTACATAATGACGAAACTTAGATACGTTTTTCTGATAAAAAATAATTAAACGGCAATGATAGAGAGAGAAAGAGAATGGGTGTGGCGCCCCACACGTGTGTGGAAAGTGTGTCAAAAATTCAAAGGGATAAGACACCACTTACACAAAAATCTATGACTAGAAAGCAATTGTTTCGAGTGTCGTCAGAATTGCACGTGTTACTATTTTTTTATGTTTCTTTATCTTTTACCTTATTAAAAGCGCATTTGACTGTAATAAATTCGTGCCACTATTCTTCTACGACACAGCTTCAAAAGTCATTATACACTTCAATGTGAGCATAAAAGTCTTCCATGACACTCTTGTTTTAATTGTTTCCGGGTCTGTTTGGTAAACAAGATAAAACCCTATATAAGGAACATATTTTATCTTATCTTTGTGTTTAGTAAACTATATTTTTATTTTGGGAGCCCGTTTTTAATTGAACGGCCCACTTTTATTCACTGTTATACTCTAGTTCTAGTATAAGTAACTCTCATTCATCACCAGTTGGGTACTCCTATATGTACAGTAACATAAGATGTTAAGATGGAAAGACTACACTACCCTCCACTTACTCTCCTTTCCCAACTGATGATTACACGAGAAAAGTTACTTGAGAATGCAGACATACTCAGAAAAGCATTAATGGAGTTTCACTCATGTATCAACGTATTTCCAGCATTTCATTGAATCAATGAAATCATTTGTATTCTTTCAATATTAATTCCTTTCGAATCAACCAATTAACGTTATAATTCATACACTTAATTTCTGCATCAGATTTGGTTCTGCATTTATTTTATTTTGAGACACATGCCAACTGATGATTACACAAGGCAAATGGGAGAGAGGAAAAAAAATCAAGAAAGAGACTTATAATTCTCACAGATAGGAATAAGTTAAAATGCTCGATAAACAAGAGATGACAGCATATCAGAAGGAAGAAGAAGTAGAAGAAGCGGTGCTACTGCTAACAAAGATGTAAAGCCTTGCGTATATGCAGATGGGATGAATAGTTGATTGTCTCTTTGATATAGTTTAGGATTAGGGATGGCAATAAATCGGATTTGCACCGGATCTAATTAGATCCAGATCCAGATCCTATTTTTTTGCTTGGATCCAGATCTATTGGATCTAAAAAAATGAGATCCAGAGATAGATCCATTGGATCCACAGGATCCGTGTCTGCACCGCATCCATATGTTTCTCTTCTAATATAAATCTTAAATTAACCAATCTATAATCAGCATTCCTCAAATATTCGATAAATTCTTGAGCTGATTCGATATCAATCATGTTTGGTTGATTGTAGTGATTTCTCTCATCATTTCTAAGTTTTTCCAAATGAAATTATACCTCGTTTCTTCATAATCAAATAGAAATCAATATTAAAAGTATAAAATCAAATTATATCACAAAAGATTAACGAAAACTGCAAACATACCATTCACAAAAACAATGTCCAAATTTGAGGATTTGTTGCTGCTTCAACTACTGAAAGTTTATGATATGAGAAATCAAGAGTGTTGTCCCAAATTTTTGATTAAATCATAAATGAATAAAATAAAATAGAGGGGTGAAATCGAAGTAAAATGAAGTGAATGAGAGTAGATTTTTGAAAGAAGTTACGTTGAAGTAAAATGGAGAAGAGCAAATGTTTGGAATTGGAAGAAGACTAAGAAAAAAAAACTAGAATTAAATATATGGTTAACTAATATTTAATTAAAATAAAAAATAAAAATATATATTATATTAATCGGGTCTACGGGCTGGATCTGGATCGGATCTGAATCTCAAAAATTAAAATCCGGATCCATCGGTCCAAATTTTTATACTTGGATCCTAAAATGGATTCGACCACCTGGATCTGGACCGAGTCCAAGATCCATTGCCATCCCTATTTAGGATCCTATTGTAATTTCAAAATTTTCATAAGGTTACTAAAATTTTGCTACTTAATCTAGATTTTTAATTAATGTACCAAACAAATAGAAATGCTATCTATATTTTATATCATATCTACCAAACAGCAAGATACAATATCAATCTCATATTATCTAAGATACATATCTTATTTTTATCTATCTTGACATATCTAAATATGTCTACCAAACGATCACGATGTCTTCATATTTTCTTTTGTTTGAAAGAAATGTGTTTTTAAGATTCCAGATATCTGGAATGTACTATGGGTAATCATTTTATTTTGAAACATATTACTTTAAATTATTTTCATTTTATCTAAAGTATTTTGAACTAAAATATAAATTAAAATCAATAATTATTGATAAATTTAAATTGTCTTGATCGATCGAGAACAATCAATTAATGTAATGAGCTATTATAATTTATCTAAATTGTTTATGAGTTTATTTTTCAATTGCAATGGAATTATAATTAAGTTTTACAAAATGAGATAGCCTGAATGAGGATATTAGGTGTGAGGAAGGTTGTTTTAAAAAGTTAAGAAATAATTCAATCATTATGTCCAATGAGTCACGTCGACATTCTAAAGTAAAAAAAAAATGGGTTCTGAAACATTTTTTATTTTTGATAAATTATAAATAGTTTATGATTTGAATTGTCAATAATTTGGGATATTCTTTTATTATAATATAAATAATAGTAGTTTAGAATTTTAAATGATATTTTCGCTAGTTTGTGTTGTTTTTCATAAAAAATACTCAATTAGTCCGCTATTCTTGGTTCGTTACTTTTGAACATATGAATTAAAGAAGATTGTGTTTTGTGGGTAAAGTAATATGTGACAAAAATTTGAGACACTTTTTAATATAAAATTTATTTCATTTTTGGTACGTGCCAACAATATCGGGACAATCCAAGGAAAATATGTGCCAACATTAACAAAACGGAGAAAATATATAATTTGAAATTTAAATTCATATTTTTATTTCTGTTTAGCTTGTGGAAACTTTTATTTTAAAACATATACTCCTACACAAAAACTCATGTACATCCGTCCGCACTGTATGGATGAACAAAAGTAATATTTATTATAAAGAAAATATCATTTACATCAAAGAAAAATATTATTTACATTAAAAAAATTATCATTTACTTAAGTATTATTTACATTGAAGAAAAATATTAAATATCATTTACACTAAAAAAAATCAAAATTCATATATACGAACAAATATATAGGGAAGGTATAAGAGACCACCCCATATTCCTATAATTTACTTACAGCGAAACCACGAATAGAAATGTTTGGAGGGATCCACTAATTTTTCAGATTTACAAGGGGACGTATGGGGAAAAAATTCTAAACACTCATGCATAGGTACATAAGAAATTTTCCAATTGAAAAGCTTTGGGCCCCATTCATCCTAACATCTTACTAGTGTATAACTCAGTTAAATTTTGATGAAAATTATTTTATATTATGTTTATGGTCATGAACATAACAATCTTTATATTAGTGCATACATCTGAATATTTCGTCGAGTTTTGATGGGAAAGTACTCGTATTATTACTTACAAGTATTAATTTAAAAAATAATTTCATATTTAACTAGGTTCAATCACCTTGTGTTGTTGACCGTGACGGAGCATGTTAATGAGATGAAATAATAAGGTTAAGGTTCAGCCATCCAAAATCATTGATCGTGGCAGAGCACAACTATTAACCGAAATGATGAGGCTGCGATTCAGCCACCAGAACACATCTAAAATGTGTATACACATATCACTCTTAGATCTGATTAAAAAATAATTTTGATACGCATTCTTATCTCAAACTCGTTTTGAATTTATAAGTCTATGTTTTCACAATAATTGATTATTTGTCGCAATAACAACTCAAACATTACAAAGTATACATTAATAATAAATAAAATAAATAAATAAAGATTAAAAATAAAAAATCCATGTATGCATGTCAATTAATTTTCGGACGCATTTAAAATTTATACTCGTATTCATCTAAGATCCGACTTAAAAGTGATTTTACTACTTGTTTTCGTCTCAAACATGTATAGTAGAACCTGCTAATTATCCGAACCTGTTTAAATTTATAAAATATCTAAATGTTAAATATATATTGTTATAATAATTGGTTATATGTCTCAATAAAACGTGAACGCTATAGAGTACACATTAATAAATAGTATGAATATCTGCTAATGTCTATTTTGTTTCAAGCATGTATAGTTGTACTCGCTAATTACACCAACTCATTTGAATTTATAAATATAAGTAGTTACAATAATTGATTATTTGTCGTAATTATAAAGTGAATGTTTACAATAAATACTAAAATTTGAGAAAGTTCCACATAGGCATGTCAATAATTGTTTCAATTCTTCTAGAATGTATGTACAGTGGTGGAGCTACATTGGGGCCTGGGGGGCCCAAGGGCCCCCCAACTTTTTCTAGAAACTATTAGTATTATATATCCGTTTATAATTTCAAAATGTATTGTAGCGCAGTTGGTTAAGCACTTACGCCTCTCTTCCAAGGTCTATGGTTCGATACACCGCCGAGTGTAACGTTTTTTCGTTCGCTTTCTCCTTTTCCTTTCTTTTTCCCTTTGTTTTTCCCCTCCCTTCGTTTCGTTTCTCTCCTTTTTCCTTTCTTTTCCCCTTTTTCTTTTATTTCTACCAGGTTTTATTCCTTCTCATTTCTTTTCGTTCTCTATTTGTATCTTTATTTTTATTTTCTTTTCCTTTTATGTCTCTATTTTATGCTCTTTATTTTCTTTTCTTTTTTTATTTCTCTACTTTGTAGTCTTTTTTCTATAGTTTGTTTTACATTGCTACAAATAATAAAGTTTTATATGTAAATTAAGGAACAATCAATTTTTTTTAAAAATATTATGATAAACTTATTATAATAGTCATAGATAATATTTATTTAAATTTATTCTAATATGTTTTATATGTGAATTAATTTTAGATTCAATTGTTGATTTGTAATGGTACAAGAAAATCAAGATTTGAGTTTTGTAAGATAATACCATTTAAAATATTTAACACTTATAATTTTCTTATTTTTTAATTTTTATAGCTATTATTGATTGATTGTTTAGTTATTTATAAGTAAATTTTATTATTTTATTTTGTAAGATATTAAAACATAATGAAGAAGAAATATATTTAGTATAAACAATTACCTCCATTCAAATAATATTACACTATTATTTATTTATTTTTAAATTTTAATTTTAAAATTATAATTAATTGGGCCCCCCAAGATTCATTTTCTGGCTCTGTCACTGTATGTACCTCTACTAATCCCAAATTAGATTAATTACGTAAACCTGTCAAATTTTATAATATAAGTTATTACAATAATTAGGTATTCATCTTAATAAAACTTGAACATGACAAAGTAATTATTAATAATAAATAATATAAATAACACAAGATTAAAACTGAAAAAATTCCACGTAGGTATGTTAATCAATTTACGGGTCATTTAGAATTTATATACTTTGTAGTTGTACCGAATTTGATTAAAAAAATAATTTTAGTACATGTTCTCATTTCATTCTCGTTTAACAATCAATATCCGTTAATTTCCTGAATCTGTTATTTACAAACTATCTAACTAATAAAATATAAATTATTCCAATAACTGATATCATCTCAATAAAAATTTAAACATTGATATTTATTTATTTTAAAAATATTTGGCCAAATTAAATTGATATTATTTATTTCAACACATTAAAACTTGAAGAATCTATTTATTTCAAATTAAATTGAATAAAATTATTCAGTTACATCTTAATATTAAATTGAAGAAACTATATGTTCTAAAATACTTTGAAATTGAATAATTTTCCGATAGTTAGAATTGGGATACTTTTGTATCATTTCATTTATGTTTTGAATTGTTGAAATAATATGAAAAAACAATGTAAGATTCAACTTATATTATTTTGTTTAGATTTTCAATTTGTGAAGCCTCGTAAAAATCGAAATGAGATTAAAATTTGTTTTAAAAAATAAGTACAAAATATATAATTTTATGTATATTTTCAAATTATACAAAGTATAATTTTCATATAATTTACAAAATAAATCAAAATATCCACATCAAATTTTGAACTTTCACGTCATACTTTCCAACTCAAAAAATTTAGATTGGGCAATATTTGCAACTCGACCCCAAAGGCCAAAGATCAGGCTAATTTTACAAAATTTTTAAGATCGGACCATTTTCGCAAAAATAAATTAAAATATCCACATCAAATTTGGGACTATAAATCAATTACCATCTCTTGTAATGAGAGTAAGCGTAAGGGATAGTATATTGTATAAGTAATGAGAGTAAGCAATATTTCATACATTTCATAGATGTGTGAATGCGTAACAAGGGGTTGGTTATGGTGAGAAAGCTCCTTAATGTACGAAAGTACGAATAGTAGCATATTTTTCATATTGTGTAGCACAATCAGAATTAATGTATTGCACATGAAAGTTTAGCACATATTTCATCCATTCGTAGCACATATCTAAATATATTAGTTTAGCACATCTTTCATTGCGGTAACAGAAGAAGAGTTATAGTGTTGCACAATAATCCGTGTAGCACACAAACACAAAACCCAGAAGCACACTTTAAAATTAAATCTCAACCATTGATATAGCAAATCAAAGGTCCGATTCATTCTTATTTCCTACCAAATTATTTATTCCTACCGATCCATCTCCTATATATATATATATATATATATATATGTAGGGTTGGGTTTCCATAGTACCTGGTCTCCAGATAGTATGTAGTATCCAATCTAGATTATATATTTTGAACACGTGGACGCATCAAAATTTGACACGTGGAAGCCCATTTTTCGCTCAGGTGAAAAATGGGAAGGTGCCCAGCGGATGCTGGGTAGAGGAGTCCGCGAGCATTGGGTATCCGCGGACACTGGGTTTGGGGAAAGCCACAATAAAACACAGATAATGCATACAAAATAACATAACAATACATTCAAAATAACATGACACTGCATTCAAAATAACATGACACTACATCGCACCCAACCGACGCTGGGTGCGTGCCGACATGTGGTAGGGGGTGGTGCGCGCTTGAGCATGGTAGGGGTCTTGATCTGTGCCGAAGATGGGTAGAAGGCCTGGGTGCTCTTCGTGTTGGATTTTGGAAGAGCCGCAATAAAACATAAATAATGCATATGAAATAACATAACACTGCATTTAAAACAACATAACACTGCATCGCATCCATCCGGCGCTGGGTGCGTGCAAGCGAGCGTTGGGAGTGCGTTTCCAGCATGCATTAAAATTGAAACTCATCTGCATGTTTGTGTTCAAGTGAATGTATTTTTGTGTTCATTTGAATGCATAGTTCAGTTCAACTATATGCATGGTTTATTTTCGAAATCACATAACAAATCAAATTACTAATTTACCCTTACTTTAGCGAAAATCAACAAAATTATGCTTAAAAAGTCCGAAAAAATCTCAACCATAGGATCTATGAGATGAATGGATGATATTAAGGACTACATACTATCTCTGGTTCAGATACTATTTGATCCCTCCGATATATATATATATATATATATGACACTCCGATTATCTTATTTGCTTCAAAATATAAATCCACTAAAACAAATACTTGATATACATATTATACAAATTTATATATTTATTTATATCTATGACACCTTATCATACTTGCCTCAAAATACAATACCTTTTATAAAGTCAATGTCTTTTATATTTACCTGTAAAGTAAATAATAACATGATGTATCTTTTTCCCCTCTGCCAAAATGAATAAAAAAATAGTATATGCTAATTATTGTTTACTTAATTAAATTGAAGTTTTGGGATATCTCAATACCCTTGATAATTTATATTATTTGAACTAATTCGATTTTATACATATCCCATTGAAATGGTAGAATTGGAGAAATCTTAACAATTAAGATAAAATACCCAATCATGTATTTTGTCAATCCTAAAAAATAAATACCGCCTTAATAACTAATTATTTAAAAATTCTATCATCTAAGGTCCATCTTTGTTATATACTTGCATAAATAAAAAGTGAAAAATATGTGCAATACGCTGTTTTATGTATAGTACCTATTAAATTCTACATAACATGATAGAAAATATACCCAATCTTACATAATATGTGTCCCTTCCGGATGGATTTGTTGAGGCCAAAGGTCATAGCTCCAAATTTTACTATAATTTCTATAGGTTTATCTGTTATATCTGATTTTTTTTAAGTGTGAGTTACATGTTGTGTGAGATTTATTCATTGTGCATCAAAGATAGTGGAATTTAGATTTCTATAAACTAAAAAAAAAACTCAGCAATAGTTTCAAAATATTGAAGTGTTTTAATTTTTTATTTTAGAGACATTCGAACTTGAAAATCTTTTATGAAAAGAATAAGATCAATTCTTCAATTTCCATTCTCCTCATTTCTCATATATCAATAAATAAATCATGCAATACTTCTTAGAGTTAATAATAACACCAATTGATACGGATCCTTAACCACAAAAAAGATCAAATCCATATATCATTTCAATAGATTGAAATGATATATGGATTTGATCTTTAGAGTCAATGTTGACTCCACTGGATGTTGAATAAGATGTTGGTTACATTCTTGTGCACAACCAATATTCCTAGAGTCTACCTTTGAAGTTGAACATCGACTCTCTAAATGTAACTGAAAATACGTAATCTTTCCATTCCTCTAAGTTTTATTATTCATTGTTATACTAATAATGATTTGCTACAGTTAGAACTCGTTTTCAATAAGTGAAAATTAGTGAGATCATCGAATCAAGATCATGGGTAGTTTCTCCCTATTTTAGCATGATCTCCATTAACATTCTGTAGATAGTTCGAGCAGCAGTTTTTTGGAGTAGTTTGTAACAGTTGTTGGAGGATTGTGAACGTGGGAAGTGGAGCTTGATGACCACGGAATACACCTCTATAAAAGCTTTAAGATGATTCATTCTCTCGCATGGATTTTGAAAAACTATTTTCACAGAGAAATCATAGACTCCAACCTTTCCGTCATTTAACTGAAGTGCAGTTGAAGAAACGACATCTTCGTTCTTGTTTAAACTGAGGCGGTGTTAGACAGACAATTTGTAAACATTGATCACGGTATTGCTAGGCGAGCAAGGACGAGTGCTGAAGATTACCGACGTCTTTATATTGCTCAAGTTGTTTGTTCGATCTACCTCAAAGGTTGTATCAACTGATTTACTGTATTGTAACATTCAGTTTGCAGTGTTAGACTAAGTTATTTGTCACAGGCGGTAGTGCAATCCATAGATGGGTTTCCATGTATAATTTGTGTAAACTGAACTTAGTTTCAATATAGTTGGTTGTCGTGAGGCAACGTGGGTAACTCTTAACTCACATAAATTATACTGTGTGTTCTTTACTTTCCGTTGCGTGTTACTTGGAATGTTGTTAATATTGAACGTAACATTACTCTACTAACATCACACAGTGTTACTTCGTAGTAATTCAGACACCGAATCTTTTCATAATATTTTATTTTCATCTGGTGTAGACCGTCGCATCATGCAACCACATATTTAACCCCAATTAGGAATTATTAAACTATAATGGTAAGTTAATTAATAATAACTAAATATTTGACTAACATCCAATTAATAATAACTAAATATTTGAGTAATAACTGCATGCTCCTGCAGAGGAACCGCCACTATTTTTACTACTTCCTTTAGTTCATTGTTTTTTAGATACATAGATAATGAGGATTATGTTTTATGTATAAAATTTTATGGTTTATTGAATTTGAGATACTTTGTGTGTAAAAATATTTTCTTTTTTGATAGACCACTTAAAGTGGGACAATCAAAAGAGGAATAGGAATCAATTAGAGGGGGATGTAGGGAGTATATTGTAAACAAAAATATTATTTATATAATATTCAACGATATAATTATAAATCTTAATTAATCATGATACAGTCAATGTTAATCAATAATTATTAAATACAAATTGATAATCTAAAGCCGCAGAGTGATCTTAAATCCTAATCAATTGGCTAAAGAGATCATCTACTAATTTTTTATGTGAAAAAGAAAAACATGTAATATATGTAGTAAAACAAAATTAATAGAAGGGACTTCACATGATTTGCTCCCAAAAACCAACACAGAGAACAGTAGACAGCTATCGCAATTCAAATGTACGAAAAAGGTGAATTAATGAGTGAGGTCAGATTCTTTAGTAATAATATTATTGACTATCTTATCTCTTTTATAAGCATTATATATTTATATAATAGCTGTATATTATAATGTTAGATTTATTAATGGTAGTTAGCAGCATATATATATCTTTGACCTTGGGTCCTCCTCGCATCTTGTTGCCCTCAATCAGACATCACCAATAATAGAGACATGGTTTTCATGTGAAGAACAAAATTTTGTTTTCTTCACCAATAATTTAGTTAAGTCTCCTAAATTTGTCACGTCGAAGATGCTTTGAATTTCTGAGTTATATGGTTGGACAACAAGTTGCGACGCGTCATTTGTCCTATCTTTCAGATATAATGTGAGGTAAATAGTCAAATATATATTGAATTATTACTATTTTTTGAATTAATTATATTTTGAAATATCGACTTTCACCAATCATTACCAAACTATTGGAAATTATGCAAATCTATTGTAAGAAGAAAAAAAATCGGTGTCTGAAAGCTGAGGGGATCATCGGAAATTCCTACCACCACTGTAAAAGCTCATGTTTGAGATTTTTCGGACAATTTTTTTTTAATTCATATCAAATTTCCAACGATCATATTCAACTTTCAAATACTAAAATTTTATCATATTTTTAGCATAGTTTAGATATCAAGTGATTAAAAACGATAATTTATTATATAATTTAAAATGGTGATATAATTTTGAATATATTTAACTATTTAACCTATTAAGTAATTATTTATTATTATTAAAATATGACGCTTTTCTGAATAGTTAGGGATTACAGTTTCAAGCTCAATTTTAATTAGGGTTAGTATTGCAACTTAAGGGCTTATCCTTTTAATTAATGATTGTGAGTAGTTATACTCGAATGTCATAGGGAAAGCCAGATCGAGAATTTATACCCTGGTCATTTATTTCTTACAAAGGGACGAATACCTTTGAATTACAATCGCCGGGCAGCGGGAATCTTTTCTTGACTTTTTTTGGGTGGTATATCTAACCAAAAACATGATGGCTAACTAAACTAGAATATATATAATTCTTTTCTGTTTTACATACAAATACAATGACACGAGGAAATTTATTTAAAGCGTTACCACGAATGGAGGCCTCAAGTTTCTCCATATAGAAAATAAAGATAAAACTTGACATCATAAATATATCAGTTTTTTTTTAAAATAATCAAGTATAATTAAGTTATTCCGCGATTAATAATATATGAATCAAATGATTGAACACTCAATTCTTGTAGAGTCGCATACAATTACCACCATACCAAAACAAAAAAAAATCTAGTTACAGAATATGTTATAAACTTTGAATATCAATCAAACTCGTTCCATTTGTATTCAATATTCTAATATTTAAGGAGGGGTATATAAAAAGATAGTAAATGTTTGATAATCAATGCATATCCATTCTCACCCTGGCCCCAACCCCAACCCCAACCACCCCTACGAATCCATTAGGGCCAGAGTGGACCGAAGCCACAAATTTGGACCAACTTTTTTCAAGAAAACTGAAAAAAGGGGAAATTTGATCAAGTCCTAATCCTTCATCCAACTAACCTGTTGGGTTTTTGCTGTTACAAAAATTATCCTAAAATTAAGATGTCATCCAATAAATGTGGTACAATACTGAGTGCTAGCCTGCCCTTTGTCAATAATAGGCATTGCCGCCCTCCCTTCCTTTCTATGACCAAAGCTACGACAGTAACATCTACATTTTCCTTGTCACCAGAAAAATAAATATTATCTCCACTATTTTTTAGTTGAAAAAAAGAACCTTAACTTTGAGAGCTTGCCATACTTACCAAAGCGTGTGTGTCTATATATATCAATACAGTATTTATAAATACGTATGTTCTTACATGCAAACAGTTTCAGAGGCAGTTAGCAGTAAAAGTTTGAAAAAAAAAATGTTAATATATATGGGCCAACACCAAATTTATGGGGAGATAACGATCGATAATTAAAAAGAACTATAGTTTACACCCACTAGCCTATAGCTACATATTAAAAAATAATTAAAACCATATATAGAAAGAAATAAACGTAATAGAGGCACTTAGCACTCCTCATAAAAACAATCTCCACCATTATAAATAATACAATGATCATATCCACACTAATAACTTTCCTTACCAAATAAATTACAAAAAGATGCAAAAGAAAAAGTGCTCCTCTTACCCGTGGGTAAGTCTCGAAGATTAGTCGAACGAAACTTGAACACATCGAGAGAGCTAGTGTCAAGATTAGTTGAATGAAACTTGAGCACGAGACGAGGGGCTGTCTCAGTCGTCGTCCTTAGCGTCGTTGCGGTCGCGCCAGCAGACGAGCATGGCTATGCAGCGGCGGAGAATGTAGAACTTGGCACGCTGCTTCTTCGCCAAATGGCTGCATTTCTCGCCGAATGAAGATCTGCTCGTCGCACCTGCATAATATTCGCTCTCCGTTTCACTCTTGGCCATGAATAATTAATATTCCTACTGGAAAATATTTATTACCATATATATATATATATATATATGTGTGTGTGTGTGTGTGTGTGTGTATTTTTCTTGACTCTGAGTATGTGCCGTGTGTGTAGGTTTTCTAGTTTAGCGCTTTTTTATATATATATGGGAAAAATCTAATCCAAGTAGAATTCAGCGATGTGAGAGAAAGAGAGTGATAAATAATTGAGAGAGGAGCATTGAACAGGGAAAAGTGGTGCCCCCCCTCTGTGTGTGTGTTTGTGGTAAAAAAAAATAATTTGAAAGCAGTCAGAGTGTTTACTGGCAGTTGGCATGAAAGACAAAATCTTGAACACCTGATTTGGGGTCTGGGCATTTTAGATGCTTACATCTGGACATTAGGTCTTGGATCTACCGTAGATTTATAGGTATGTTCAATTCATCATCTGTATATGTTGGATTAAGTGTCCCGTGTATACATAGGGAGTTTTGTGTATCACGTTCTGACGAGTCAAAATCAGAGCCATCAAAATTAATTCAGTCCAAATCGTTTTGATTTCGGGTTGGATTGGGCAGAGTTATTAGGCCATACTGGCCCGTCAAGGATGATTAAAAGCTCGATGGTTTCGGGTTGACCTAGCCCAACCTAGATTTTTTTCTATAGTATAAAGTGTGTTGCATGCTTGGTTGAGCTCCATTTTATTCAACGGCCTGACTCGATCGGGAAAAACCCGACTGACCCGACTAGGTGTTTTGCAAGCTCTAGTCGAGATCTGTCAGATAGTTTAAATACCAGATCCATACATCGTCAAACACCAATGATGACAATTATGTTATCATGTATAAGTTTAGATTCGAATATGGACGTCGTTTAAGAAACTTGATCTGAAGACCATTTGACATAACTTTTTGTACTAAATAATTAGTTATCGATCATCGGTAGATGATCAACATGTATATAGTGTATTTCAAAGCATATTTTACAAAATTATATATAGGAGAAAGTTCAGGTAAAAAATTTATTTAAAGTGAGAACGTGATAACCATTTTCAGTTATTAGATCGCGAAGATCTGCGGTGATGCATCACTTCACTGGATAAGTACATTGTGCACCACCTAGGTTTGAATCCCATGAGGAGCGATTTTTTTTTTCTTTTTGTTGTAATTTCCATGAATAATGAATTGTTCTTATGTTTGTAGAATAACAAAGATTTTTACAATAACTCATATATATATATAGGGGAGGGTTAACGTAAAATCATTTTATTGTGCTGGTGAGAATCGATATATTATGAAAGTAAATGAATACACTGCGAAGTTAATGAATAAAAAAATAGAATTTTCGCCTCATGGGATTCGAACCCCGTGAAAATTCAATTGTTGGATTCATTAACTTTCGCAGTATTCATTAACTTTCATAGCATATTCATTTTGTTTTCGTAGTTCTTGGCTTCACGTTAAAATTGGTTCTTATTCAACCAAACTCTCTCTCTCTCTATATATATATATATATAGTTTCAATGCGCAAATTTTTTTTTATTGGTATGGTAACGTTTAAATTTCTAACTCCACCAGTTTTCATTTTCAGAACGAAAATTGTAAATCGCTAGACCAATAAGATGATCTCGCATACGCTCCTGATATAAGAAGTACCAAAATAAAATAAATATAGGAACTGGATAATGGGCCTATTGACACTAATCATGAAACAAAATCAACTATAATATTGAATTAATTTTGATCACGTATCACTAGTCATAATATACATATGCAGAATGTTAGTTTTGTATCTCTTCTCAATAATTTGTATGATTTTCTTTTATATTCATAACATTTTCCATGATTTGTTTTAATTATTATATATAATGGGCCATACTTTCTAAGATTAAAGAAATCATTATTTGTGACTGGTGGTTGGGTCACATACTGGACTCTATATGTCAAGTATCAATTGTTTTGGGCCAAAACTCAATCATTTGAGCCGATTCGAAATCATAATTATTGCATATCGCGCACACACATAGATAAAGTTTGCCACTATTTGTTTTTCATAATTTTAAGACATAGCTAGAATGAACAAAATATTATATATATGAATATATTATTCATCCTAGTTCTGTATATTGTGGCTTTCAGCTTTATGTTTAAGTCTATCTGGATTTCTCCTTTTTACTTTTAAATGATGCATGATATTGTTATTTCATATTGTTATAAACGAGTACGTAGAAATACGAATATAACAAAGCTGGATAAAACCGAGCCAAGAGTTAGACTCTTTCTCCGCAAGATAATTTAGCTCTGCTGCAGTGTACGTGGTTCAACAACAATTATCTCCAAGATACAACGGTTTAACAAATACGAGTAGTTGCACTAGTAGACGTATTTCCGACGAACTACTAGGATACGAGAGGCTTTTGAAGAATGAATGAGATATATTGATTATCTTCATTTTTGGTGTGTTTAATTATCTTATGCAGGGTCCCTTTTATAGCCCAAGGTGCATGTTCGTGAAGTGGTGCGAAGGCCCAACTGCTGACCCGAACCAGTGCGTCGATCCATGACTGATCAGGTTAGCTGAACCGACGTGATGGTTCGTCTATACACGAACCCAACCGCCACATGGTCGAGTCCGACGTGTCGCCCGAGCCATCTCCAGGTGCCATGTTGGCAAAATATTTGGCTCCTTAAAAGTGCAAAATGCGCCTCTAAAGTGCCCAATGCGACAAGTGGGCGTGCTCGTGCTCGGACTCCGATGGTGCTTCCTCGTAGGCATTTGGGTTAGCAATAAAATAGCTAATTAAAAACCCACTATGGTGCACCATAGATTATTCCTTATTAGTGTGAATTCATTTATATATAACTTGGAACTTCATTAATTTTTCAATTTAGGATATAAAACTATTCCCAACCATTAAGAAGCCAACTTTGTGCATTAATTGTTCATTCATCCCATAGTGGATTTGAACACATAAATACACTAAATTGATCTACACAAAATATAGATTCCAAAACTAAGCTCATATACAGTTTATTCCAACACATGTATCTAACTATTCACTTCATACTTGGTCTAAATATATATATCTGAATATTCGAATGTCTTCATAAGCTCGAGAGTTTTAAAGACCTGAGTCCACTTAATCTTGAAATTCAGAGTTGTTTAACTATGAAGTGATGGGAACTAATTATCCTGATAAAATATAGGAAAATTCTATAGAATATGTAGGTGTACTAAAATATTATCATGTGAGAGGGGATGTAATACACCTACATGTTCTATGGAAGTTCCTTTAAATATATACTTAAGTCAAATTTTAAGAATCATATGATTTTTAATCGTACACGACGCGTGTCGTTAAAAATTTTATACATAACACACATTTCAGAAGAAACTGGCAAGTGAGAAACCTAAATTTGAATAAATATTTAAAGAAATTTATCAATAATGATCGATCTTAATTTCGTTAGGGAAATAAATGCGAGAAGAACACAAGGGATTTACGTGGTTCGATCTTTGAATTAGATCTACGTCCACGGAGCAAGAGAGGGTATTCGTGTATTGAATGTGTAAGAAGCGATTACAAAGAGTGTGGATGCCTTATTTCGTCTAATCTAGCCTCTATTTATACACAATTATTTTGACCTAGATCTTAAATCCGAGGTTTTCTCTAACTAGGATTCGAGATCTTGGATAGGATCTTAATCCTATCCCTTCTCGAATTAGGATTCTTTTAGATATGGCCGAGCCTTCTGCGTTCCCACCGGTTTTAGGGGTCTTCTTGGGCCGAACTTGTCCAGGCCGAGCTTGATGTCAGCCTTACTTGTATTGAGCCTGATGCTTGGGCCTGGTAGTTGGGCCTATCACAACCCCCAAAAAAAAAAAAGACCCGGAAGCGAGGTCGTGTTGGTTTTGGGGTTGTTTATGTCGGGCGGGCGCGAACGATCCGTGGCATTTTTCTCGGGTTCGACTTGGTGTGTGCCAATGTCTCCAAATCATATATCGAATGCCGCGTGTAGAGGCGTCTGCCGAGGTCGTGTGTGCTGTTTGTATCTCTTGCCGGGCGTTAAGCGAGGTCTTCGACCGCTTCACCGACGGGCGTTGTCGAGGTCCTCGACCGCTTCACCGACGAGGCGTTAAGCGAGGTCTTCGATCGTCTTCACCGGCGGGCGTTAAGCCGAGGTCTTCGATCGCTTCACCGACGAGGCGCGTAAGCGAGGTCCTCCGATCGCTTCACCGACGAGGCGTTAAGCCGAGGTCTTCGACCGCTTCACCGATGAGGCGTTAAGCGAGGTTTTCATCGCTTCACCGACGAGGCGCTAAGCGAGGCCGAACACGGATTTTTCTCGCCGTTGTCGTACGGGACACGGATACGCATTTAATGCACATTTAATGTGGCGCGGTTGGATTCGATAAAGCGCATAATGGGGAATATCTTCTTTGATACGCCATTTCTCATATCACTTTCGCCATTTCCAAAATTTCGGACTTTCAAACTTTTGATATTCAAGAAAAAAAGCGTAAACCGCCGCCATTGTTGTCTCGGAGTTCATCACCATCATCTTCGATAAAACAAAAGTAAGTTATGGCTTCTTCTTCTAGTAAATCCTCGAGCGTCAGATTCTCATGCATCTGCCGCGGTTTTTGCATGTTCCTCGCGGATTTTGGTAAAGTTTCTTCGCTTTCTTCTATCTTAAAACCTCCGATATAAGGGAGATTGTCTCCAATCTTGTATTCTCAGATGATATTGTGTATGTTGCCCCGTCCGGAGACATAGGGCTTGTGCCCCTCCGAAGGTTTGTCATCGCACAAGACGACCTCGAGGCGGTCTTCGTCTTCCTTATCCCCATGTATATGTTGAACTTCAACAGATGTTTAGCATATCTCTTGCCCAACTTACGCCAAATTCTTTCCGGCATCTGACGGGCCTAGGTGTCTATGCCCATCGGCATAATTTTCCTTTCTCCTTGGGGCTTGTTCTCCGGTTTTTGCAACTGAAGGGTAGCTCGGGGTGGTATTATTTATCACCCCGTCGCAAATTCAAAGCGAAGATAAAATCGAAGATCTCGAACCGCGAAAGAAGTTTTTCTTCGCTCGGTTCGATGGAACCATGGAGTTAGATGGCGATCGGAGAAGATCGGCGATGTGATTGTTAACGAGCTACGGTGGCCCGGAGGAGCCTTTGGACAAAGTTGGTCTCGTGGACGAGGTCTTTACCGAGGCCGAGCTTGCACCGCGGGCTTAGCCCTTATGATCCCGCCACCGAGGTGGAGTCGGTGAAGGTGAGCCCCTTTTTTATGATTATCCGTGCCTATGCCTGACTTGTTGTATTTGTAGTGAACTTGTTCAGGGAAAAGAAGAAGAGGAAGGAGTCGAGCTCCGGTGTCGAGCTCCCGTCTCTGACTTTGAAGGATGTCCAGGACATGCCTGAAATGAGCGGAGAGGCTTCAAGTCCCTTCACCGTAGCCACTAAGCGCTTGAAGAAGTCAAGCATGCAATCCCGAGGCCTCGGTTGATGCCGACCCGAGCGCAGTGATCGTCGGTTCCCAATGATCGCCTCGTATCTTTCCCGAGGTAGCGTACTTATTCTTATACTTTGTGAAGTAATATAAAGAATGTGTTCTTCCGACCATGGGTTTTGTATAAGGGTTGAGGATGTTTCGGCGAGGTGGCGAAGGTGGCAATGGCATGTCTGCCGAGATGGCCAAGATGTCAGAGGGCGTGTCTGCCGAGATGGCCAAAGTGTCCGATCTTATAACGGGTTACTTGAAAGGCGCAGTTACGCAGTTTGACGGGGTTGCCCGGTATGCTCGTGAGATGGAGGAGGAGAAGAATCTCCTCGTCCAAGATATTTGCGATGCCGAGGCAAAGATCCGGACCAAGTCGAACGAAAGCGGCGACGCTTGGCCGCTGAGGCGGGCGGTAGCCGAGGCGGCGGAGGCCGCGAGGACCGTGGCAATGGAGGCCGAGGTTGCCTTGATGAAGGCCGAGGTGGAGGAAATTCGCGTCGGGAGACCGACGTGGCGAGCTCGCAGGGAAATGCTTCGTGCTTTGCGGAGGCATTCTGTCCCGAGGCTTCCGGGATGGTCTCTGACGTGGCCGAGGTCCTGAATAAGCGCGCCGTTTCAGATGCCATCGAAGAAGTCGCCGAGGATTACCCAGAATTGGATAAGTCCAAGTATGGGTATGAGGAGACGGAGGAAGATGCTATGCGGCGGGCCTATTTCGAGGTCCTTGTCCGCGGTCTGAAGGAACTGCCCGTGCTGCAGAGCCTGACCTCGTCCTCGACTCTGCTGACGGCGGAGTCAGTCCGTGCCTGCCCAGTGGACCGAGATCCCCTGACCGACGCTTTGATTGCCGATCTAGCTAAGGGGTCGGGAAGGCAAAGAATGAAGCTTTGAAGGCGTTGAGACCCGGCAGCCTCAAGGCCGGCCAAAGAAGCCGGGTCGTATGGATGAGGTCGAGGCTTCCCAAGCTCGTGAGGCGGCCGAGGTAGATAGTTCGAAGCTTCGGAGGGTCGATTGATCCTCTTTTTTTTTGAATGTACATGTACATTGGTTTCTGCCTGAAGGCATAATAAAATCACAAGTTTATGTGAAGAAACTTATCTTTTTATTCAGCTTTCCCCTGAAATGCTTGATGCTTCCCGTTGGTTGAACCAAATCGAAGACTTGTCGCGGGCTCTTGAATTGAAAGAGGTCGAACTCCTCCATATAAAGGGACAGCTGGGCCATGTGCAGGTGGAGGCTGATATTAAGTATAGAGCTGCCCAGGAGAGCTGTGACGAGCTCCAGGCTCGCCTTTTGGAGTTGGAGGAGAAGTTCGAGATTGCCAAGGAGGAGGCTAGAACAGTAGCTGAGGAGCACTCCGAGTACGAGGAAGTCATCCACCGAAGTGGTGGGATGACCATACCTGAGGTCGAAGCTAAGGTTGTTGAGGCTGCTGCTCGCTGTGCGAGGTACAGGCGTGAGCACGGCAAGAAATCCTGGCAGTTCACGGAGCGGTTCACGAATTGAAAAGACTGGAGGCATATATAAGATCATCATTGCTCGACAACCACAGCTCGAAGAACTGCGTCGACCGGATACAGAGGCCTCTTCTTCTGCCGGGGCTTCTCTGCCTGCCCGGACTACAATAAATGTTCCGAATTTTGACGATCCGGAGTGGCGAGCTCAAGAGAGACGCGCTATGGCCCAAGAGCGACGTGGATCCTCAAGGAGCCGAAGCCGGGCGTCATCGAGCGGCCGAGGTCGATCTAGCAGGGCTGCATCGTCAAGTGGTCGAGGTCAAGCTGGCAGGGCTCATAGCGTAGATCGAGGACGAGGTAGAGGTAGGATTAGTATAGATGCTCTGTTGAATCCCGATTTTGCTAGGGATTGGCTCAGCTTTTCCCGACCTCTTGGACCCTCTTCGTTCTCGTGATGTACAAACTGTATTCTTTGAAATAAAAATTATTTTTGCTTTGTTTTGACTCTTCGAGAACACTTGTCTTTAATTACCGTAACCAATGAGAAGGTAGGTCGTCCTTGTTTAGGCGAAGATAGCTCGTCCTTGCCGTAAACAAAGGTAGTTTGTCTTCGTACGAAGGTATCCGTCCTCGTACGATGCTTCCTCGAAATAAACGATGGTAGTTCGTCCTCGTATGAAGGTATCCGTCTTGAAATAAACGAAGGTATCCGTCCTCATACGAAGCTTCCTCGACATAAATGAGGTACTTCGTCCTCGAAGAAGGTATCCGCCCTCGAAATAAACGAAGGTATACTTCCGCACGTAAGGTATGGGTTCTGTTTTGCCAAGTTTTATCGGAAGGGGTGGTCCCCTTACTCGCGTTTATAGTTCGTCTTCGTATTAAACGAAGGTAGTCTGTCCTCCGTCGAGGGTATAGTTCGTCCTCTGAAGAGGGTATAGTTCGTCCTCCGAAGAGGGTATAGTAATTTTTATAAGAGTTATATGCATAACTGACAAATAAAAACATGCAAGACAAAAATAGATAGAGAAAGAAAGATTTTTATTGATAAGAGGTAACGGAACAAGACGAACAAGACTCGGACTCGACCTAACAGACTCAAAGACGAACAAGACTCAACTTTTGACACTTATGCAAAATATCTCTTCAAATGAATGATGTGCCATATGTTGGGTATTTGCTCACCGGACAAATGGGCGAGCTTATAGCTCCTTTTCCGAGGACTTCTTCGACCCGTAAGGTCCTTCCCATGTGGCTTCCAGCTTGCCGAGCTTTGGGCTTTATCGACTTCATTATTTCGAGCACGAGGTCGCCCACTCGGGCTGTCGGGACTTGACACGCTGGTTGTAATACCGAGCTACTTGTTGTTTGTACCGAGCTTCCTCGATGTAGGCGAGGTCTCTCTTTCTTCGACCGCATCTAGATCGGTTCGTAGATTTTCCCCATTTGCTTGACGGAGAAGTGAATGGTGCGGGGCTCGGTATTCCGATTTGCGAGGATCACCGCTTGATTCCATACGCCGATCGTAGGCGTTTCTCCGTTCGCCGTCCGAGGTGTTGTTCGGTATGACCATAAGACTTGTGGTAAATTTTCCACCCAAAGACCCTTAGCTCGGTCAAGACGGGTTTTGAGACCCTTCACAATCGTCTCCGCTGGTGACTTGACCGACTATTTGCTTGAGGATGGGCGCATCGAGGTGAACTTTGTTGATCCTAAGTTCTCGACACCAATCTTTGAATATCTTATCGCTGAATTGTGTCCCATTATCCGAAAGAAGGATATGAAGGATGCCGAATCGACATACTATGTTCTTCCGCACGGTTGAGGCGTTTTGCTTGTGATCTTTGCCAGGTTCGCCTTCTACCCACTTCGTGAAGTAGTCAATCGCGACAATCGGGAATTGAGTTGCCCGGTGCTGCGAGAAGGGCTCACGATGTCGATCCCCATCGTATAAATGGCCAAGGGCTTTGCACGGAGGCGAGGTCGGTCTGCGGTAGCCTTAGCACGCCCCGTGAATTTGACACTTGGACACCTTTTCACAAGGTTGAGTGAGTCTTCAACATTGTCGCCAATAGTATCCCCATCGCATGACCTTCTTTGATAAGGCTCGGGTCCGATGTGACTTCCGCATGATCCTTCGTGCATTTCCGTAGTACGTAATCAGCTCGGTTCGGACCCAAGCATCTTAGGAGAGGTGGAGGTATGATTTCTGTGAGAACTCCCCGCTCCAAGACATATCGCAAAGATTTGTTCAGATCCTCCCGCCTCGAGCTTATCATGGGGCGATTCGCATTTCTCCGTGTATTCTTGAATAGGAGTCATCCAATTAGTTCTTCGTCTCGAGACTACGCTGACTTCGGCTCCTTCATTAGCATCATCTATGCTTCGGTTTGAACTTCCTCATCAAGGGCTTGTTGACGACGAGGCCAATTTGCTTAAGATATCACCGCCTGCTTTGCTCCTCGATGCGAATTATCCGGAAGTTGGAGAAAGTTTGTTGTAGGCTTTGGCTTTCTTGAGGTATTTCTTCATTCTCGCCTTTTGCCTCGTACTTCCCCAAGATGTGGCTTACGACGACTTGAGAGTCACTATGAACTTTTACTGCTCGTATCTGAAGACTTTGAACTAGGCGAAGTCCTGCGATCAAGGCCTCATACTCTACTTCGTTGTTCGTATTTTTGAACGAGAACCGAAGTGCGTATGTGATCTCTTGGCCATCCGATCCAAGGAGCAAGATGCCACTCCATTACCCTTTTCGAAGCCCGTCAACGTGACTTGCCAAAAATCCTCGGTGTTTTCCATCGGTTCGCTTCGCTTTGTCCGATCACGGACTCGGGGCTTCGGTTTCTCGGTGAAGTGAGCCTCGGCAAGAAAGTCCGCTAAGGCTTGACCTTTGATGGCTTGACGGGGGCAGAAAGATATATCATGTTCGCCCAGTTCAATTGCCCACTTCGCAATTCTACCCGAAGCTTCGGCCGTCAACACTTCTGCCAAGTGGATGGTCATGAGGACTTGTATGGGATGTGCATGGAAGTATGGACGTAGTCTCCTGCGCAATTTACTAATGCTAGTGCGAGCTTCTCAAAGGTTGATACCTTGTTTCGGGCCTTTCAATGCTCGGTTGATGAAGTATACGAGTCGACGTCCTTCCTCTCGTACCAAGATTGCACTTATTGTTTCGTCCGAAGCGGCGAGGTATAGGAAAGGACCTCTCCTTCTTTCTGAACAGACGAGTAGGAAGTTTGGCGAGGTAGTTTTGAGATCTTCAAAAGCGGACTTATGTTTATCATTCCGTGAGAACTCCGAGGCTTTTGAGTACCTTGAAGAAGGGTAGTCGCTTGTCCGCCGCCTTTGAAATAAAGCGTTTAGTGCGGCTATGCACCGATCGGTTTATTGCCGTGAATGGTCTTGACATCTTCATTTCTAGAATGGTTTGAACCTTGGATGGGTTGGCTTTTAACCCTTCTTGTGAAACCCAAAGATCCTAAGAATTTTCCGGACCGAACCGCAAACGTGCACTTCTAGGGGTTCGGTTTGAGGTCGACTTTTCGTAGTGTCGAGGACGATCCGGAGGTCGGCGACACACGCGGCTTCCTCCATGCTTTTACTACGATGTCGCCGACGACACCTCTACATTCCGACCTATGTAGGGTCGGAATATTTTGTCTACCATTCTTTGATAGGTAGCTCCCGCATTCTTAAGTCCGAATGGCATCTTCTTGTATGCGAAGACTCGAAGTCCATAATGAAGAATTTTCTTGGCATCTTCGCCATCCATCAAGACTTGATGATACCCTTTATATAGGTCCAAGAACCAAGACTTGAACCCGACCAATGCGTCGACCTTCTTATCGATGTTGGGAAGGGATATCAATCCCTTGGGCAATGTTTATTGAGGTCGCAGTAGTCGATGCACATTCGCCATCCCTCCTCCTTTCTTCACCATCACCGGGTTGGCTATCCATGTCGGATATTTAACTCGAACAATATGCGAGCTTTTAATAATTGATTTACCTCGTCATGGATGACTTGGTTCCGCTCGCTGCAAAATTCGCTTGCTACGCCGAACGGTTTTGTCTCGGGTCGATGTTAAGCTTATGGGTGATGATACCGGGAGACCCGGTCATGTCGAGGGCGACCAAGCAAACACGCCTCGAATTCCCTCGGGAGTTGGATAACCTGCTCTCTCAATTCGGATGCCTCGGTAAAGCCAATCTTGACGACCTTGAGTGGCTCGTCTTTGTATAGCGTGACCTCTTCCACCGGCTGCCGAGATAGGCGTTGTCTTTTACTTCCAACTCCTCGGGTTTCTTTAGTTGCTATGTGCTGGGTGCCGGGTTGGGCCCTGCGCACCTCGTAGGCGACTTGTAAGCATTCCTCGGCTGCTTCGATCCCCGGATCACGGCTACACCCCTTTGTCGGGATCTTCATCGTCGGTGGTATGTTGAGCATACCGCCCTACAAATTGCTCACCCAATCTCGCCCAAGATGATGTTATACGGCGAGTAGGCTTCACTACGAAGAAATGTACCACCTTGGTGGAGCTTGTCGAGCTTTCCTCACCGTGACAAGTAGCTCGATTATCCCTTCCAGCGTGTTTCCTCCGAACGAAGCTTGGAGTGGCGGCGGTGCTCGCGCGCGCCGCCTCCTCTACTCCTTAACTTATCGAAGCATTCCTTAAAAGGATGCTTCCGATGCGCCATCGCCGATGTATACGCTTTCACCAATTTGTTTGCGACCATCGCTCGGATTACCAACGCATCCTCGTGGGCCACTATCGCAGTACGGGTCATCTTCGAGAAGGTGATCGCCGTCCTTCCGAGTCTCTTATTGACCGGTTCGCGGTATGTGGACTTCGGCCTCGGCTTTCAAAGAGGACTTCGTGACTCGCTGGGAGCCCGTAATGGTGGAGATGACTCCCATATTGTGGTTCGTCATCTCCTTCTTCGCCTTCACCGCTTCATCTTCTTGTTAGGGCACAATTCCTCTTCTTGCTGCTTCTCATTTTCGGCTTCATGAGGGCCTCGTCTTCGTCCGGCTCGTCGGTCATGACCTTTGTATTTTCTCGGGACCCGGTCCCTGTACTAACACCTCGATATCCTCCATGAGGTCTCAAGACTCCTCCGTGTCGTGCCGTAATCTTCATGGAATGAGCGATTTGTCCTTTGTTCGGCGTTTTGACCCACCGTCATTGGTCGAGGTTTCTCGAACTTATCCATGTGGAGTTCGAGATTTCACCCTCGCTTCGCCAAAGGAGTGTATTGAGGTCGCTCGAGAGGTGTTGCGCGGTCCGAGCACGGACTCTATGGGCGGCGATTCTTTCCAGGCGCCGTCGGCCTCGCTACGATCTCCTCATCCTTCTTCTCTTCCTTTTTCGGAGGATCCGCATTTTTCCGCCTCGCTTCATTCTATCGGCCTCGTCCGCCTTGGCGAACCGATCGGCTATCGCCATAGCTCCGTGGCGACGGGTTCGTGCCAGCGATCTCTTTATATAAAGCCCGGTGGATGCCGCTCGCGGTGAGATGATGATGAGGTCGTTCACGTCTGTGACCTTCAGGCTTTCTTTATTGAACCTGGTCATAAAGTCGCTGATGGACTCGTTTCGGTCTTGCCTCAAAGTGAGGAGATGTGCCGAAGTCATTTTTGACTCGGCCTTCTGGAAGAACCTTCGATGGAAGGCCTTCATCAGATCGCGGTAGGAACCAATGCTCCCAGGAGGTAGACTGTCGAACCACCGGCGGGCGTTGTCGACTAGTAATTCCGGGAAGAGCTTGCACATATGAATTGTGCCGAGGCGTTGGTTGATCATATTGTCTCGAATCGAGAGAAAGTTCTCGGGTCCTCGATCCGTCATAGGGGTGATGCTCGGCACCCGATATTTGTCTGGGAGAGGGGTGTCGAGTATTTCGTTTGAGAACGGGGTGACTATCCTCCGCACCGCCGAAACCGCCCTCGGAAAGTGAGGCGAGTTCGTCGACCGAACTCATTTTGGTAGTGAGGGCGACCTCGCGGTCGCGACGTCCTTTCCTCAGCTTGCCGCCCTCCCGCGGTCGGTTTGGGCCCCGACTTGTGCGGAGGTGGCGCCCATGATTTGGATGCTAGGGATCCACCTCGTCGCGGTGCCTCGTGTTTAGACGAGGCTTGGCGTTCCTTTCTTTGGGATGTGGCCGACCTTGTGCTCGCCGAGGTATTGGAGGAAGCTCTCCTTGTTTTTCTTAGAAACCCTTGGCGTCGTCAAGGTTTATCCGAGGAGCCGGAGGTTCTCCTTGGTTCTTCTTCGATCTCCTTCGCTTTGGTATCCTCGCTTCATGCGGGATGGGATTCCTTGTTCGCGAGGCTTTGGATATGCCTTCGGTCGATTCCGTGGCCGGGCTTTTCAAGTCGAGCTCGGCGTGTCCGACCGCCGTTATTCTTGTTGTTGCCGGCGGCGACTCGGGATGCGTGACTTCGGTATACATCGTCGTGATTGATTCCACAGAAATGAAAGTTGATCGAAAACACAAAATTTTCTATCCCACGACGGCGCCAATGATCGATCTTAATTTCGTTAGGAAATAAATGCGAGAATAACACAAGGATTTACGTGGTTCGATCTTTGAATTAGATCTACGTCCACTGAAAGCAGAGAGGTATTCGTGTATTGAATGTGTAAAGCGATTACAAAGTGTGGATGCCTTATTTCGCCTAATTTAGCCTCTATTTATACACAATTATTTTGACCTAGATCTTAAATCGAGGTTTTCTCTAACTAGGATTCGAGATCTTGGATAGGATCTTAATCCTATCCTTCTCGAATTAGGATTCTTTTAGATATGGCCGAGCCTTCCTGCGTCCCACCGGTTTAGGGTCTTCTTGGTCGAACTTGTCGGCCGAGCTTGATGTCGGCCTTACTTGTATTGAGCGATCTTTGGGCGCAGTAGTTGGCCATATCCTATCAAACAATAATATAACCTAGTTTAAATATGACCGCAATATGTTTAGAACGCAAACTAGCTTCATTTTATCAATAATGTCGTATGTGGATTAAACTTCAATTGAATATTTACTTAAAGATGGATAGATAAATATTATTCAAGTTGATCTATCATTTATCTTATTTTAATGGATTAATTAACTTTAAATTTATTTAATTATATTATTTTTTAAATATATATTCTTATATTTCATCAATCTATCATATCATTAATAAATAAAATTAAATATTGTTGCTCCACTAACTTTGAGTCTTTGACACTTTTTGTATTTGATACTAAATTTGCGGGTCAGAACATTAATGCACCAAGTTCCGATGTTCTCCGAATCTTGAGTCTAATTTTGTTGGAAAAGCTTAATTTTGGCTTATTCAGTAAACTGATTGATTTTATCTCAAAAGAAAGAAGAAAAAAAGTAACCCAATTAATTTACTTGATTGCCATAATTGTTCTAAGGATTTTGCAAAGTTTAGGAGAAATTGGTTAGTAGGATTGTTGTTTAACCACTCATGACGGCTCTATGTCCAACTAATCAATTTTTAAATCATTATTTCTTCAATTTCAACTTTTTATTTTTTAGCTTGATTTTAAGATTATTAGGTATTGTTAATTAATTAGTTTTTTATCTTCAATTTGCAAATTAATAAAAAAGTTTAACTGTTATGGTTGATTAATTAATAATTATGGTGTATAGTATTTTTAGTTTATTTTTAATGATAAATGTTAATTATATTCATTTTAATAATAATTTTTATTTTTATAATAAATCCTGAAAATTGAAATTAATGGTGGGCAGAAAACTGTAAGACAAAAGATTCAGACCCGTTAACCTCGGTTCTTCAACAATCTGACTTCCCAAATCAAGGTTACTATTTTTCACTCATTTAGGCTTAATTCCCTTCGTTCAATTTGAGTGAAAGGGGAGAAACTCTTGTTCTAATAATAATAATAATTCAAAAAAAAAACAAACACACAAGGCTGGTGAGAGTCATTTGGGACTTTTAGCATATTGGTCGTATAAAGAATAAAATGAAATAAAATAAATGGTAATCAAATTAGTGAATCGATTGCTCCAATTGGATATTTGAATTCAAACGCAACAAAACAACACAATATTGTTAATTTGCCAAATATGCGCGTTAGCTCAGTACACAAATTTAGTACGTTTCATAGAAAGTCCGAAATTCAGACGGTTAGACACATGTATTCTTGAATCAAATACTGATTATATTAATATATAACATGATTAAAATATATAATACTTAATAAATTAAGAAGCTTCCATCAAAATTAAAAATAATAAGAACATAAGAAGCTAATTCGGTCAAACCAATTTGATTGATTTTGACCAACCAATTAGTACGTAAAATGATTGTTTGGAACCCAAATTGATCGTCGATTTCGCATGTTTCCGAAACAAATAAAATATATATTATAAAAGCTTGAAATACAAAAATTATATAATCAAAGGTTAAGTACACTTTATAGCCCGAATATTAGAGGTTTTCTCCAAAAATGATTCGAACTTTGATTTTTTTTAAATAAAAAATTAAACAATGCATAAAGTTTCAATTTTTGGTCCGTGATCAAGGATTTGATGTCAAAAATCTGCATCAACTCGTTAGATTCTCATGTTGAACCTATAATATCGACATCCATCAATTCCACAAGTGGGATATACAACATACAGTATTTCTCATGAGAATTCGGCGAACTGATTCAATTTTTCAATGTTGGATTGTTGACCGTGGATTTAAATGAAAATATTGCAAAAGTTTGAGATTTTTAAAAAATAAATATAAATTCATGTCAATTTAAAAAATAATAATTCGGGCTATAAACAACACCTTTAACTCAAAATTATGAAACCAGAATCAAATACAAGAGAGCCAAGATGTGGTTGCCTGGATTCTAATGAAGAAACATGAATTATAGCTTGAAATAAAATAGTTTCAAGTTGAATGAGTCGAGGTGTGAAAGCAAAGATTTTGCCTGAATACACAATTCAGAGAATCCGAAATATGTCTAAAATATTTTGTGAATTATGGTTTGGGGCATGTGATTATGCCTAACTTAGCTGCTAAGAAATGCATTAAACTCCAATTAATGAAACAAAATCATGTGAGATCAAAGTCTTATGTATTATAATTTTGTTGTCTTTTTGCACAACAAGTTCAACAATCCGTGCACATGGATATCATCTCATTGTACAAATTTGTTTTACTTTTGATTCTTCCAATGAGATGAATGTTATGAGAGAATGCAGATAATTAAGTTATAAGCCTATCTTCCATTAAAAGAATTAATTTAAGTAGTTAATTAATGGAGAGTGTGTGTACATATAACTGTCAGGGTTTTATCACCACAAAATGTACTCAATTTAGCTAATAGTTTCATTTTTGCGATGAAACCGAAATATATTGAATTCATTTAATAATTTATATATATTTTGTCATCATATTACCACAACAAAATATTTCAATAGTAACATGATTTTTGAAGAATTGTGAGATTTATAAATGTCACAAAATAGAATTGTGACATCTTGAGCATAAATAGCTAATATGCATGTCACAATGACATTTGAAGATGTAATTAATCTTTATTACATGTAAATATGTAGTTATTTTTTGTGACATGTGAAATTATAATTGTTCTTTAAGACATGTAAAACATATCTATCTTTTCCAAGAAAAAATATTCATAATTAGTTCTTGGAAAAATAATCATAATTAACAATATATATATATATAGTTTGGTTCAAATAAGAACCATTCTTATCCTAAAACTAAGAACCAAATGAATTCGTTATGAAAGTTGATGAATCCATGGAAAAGTTAATGAATTCAAAATTCGAATTTTTCATCCGGCTCGAATCCCCATAGGCGAAAATTCTATTTTTGGATTCAAGATTTTCCAATGATTCATCAACTTTACCGTGAATTCATCGGTTTTGGTTCTCACGCTATAATAAAAATGGTTCTCACGTTAACCTCCCTATATATATATATAATATGAGGTAGTAAATTTTACTCACATTTCACTACGTAACAAAAAAAAATTCCAGACACCTATGTGTGCTAAAAAAAGCTTTGAAACCTTTAGATATTACACAGTTTAGATACATTTATAGATGTTACAGAATTTATTACATTTTAAATGTAACAAAATTTACACACACACACACACATATATATATATAGAGGTTGAATCCAGTGAGAACTCATTTTTTTTTAGAACTTGAGAACTATGCACAAGCGTATAAAATCGATGAACAAAATCTATAAAGTTGTGCACAACAAACACATTCTAAAATGTTTTATAACAAAATAATTTCAGAAAGTTTTCAGTGTGCACAATTTTATACTGTTATGTGCATCATCTTTACCCGTATTATGCATAGTTTGCAAAAAAGATGTGATTCTCATTTGATTAACTCCATATATATATATATAGATAGATATATAATTTGATCGATAGATATTTGATCAGAAAAAATTTAATTTTAAAATATAAACTATGAATCATTTTCAGCCCTTAGATCGTGAAGATTTACATTGAATTCAACACTTTGCTGACTAAATTTGTGATCCTCGGTTGTGGGTCGAAAATTATACTTTTTGAATTCATCATTTGTCACAATGAATTTATCATGTTTCAATAGTTCGTAGTTTAGAGGTTAAGAATGATTTATAATATAACCACATTTATATGTATAACAAAAGTATATAGGTACACATGTGTGGATATAACTAAATTTTGTTACACTTACAGATTAATATTTTATGACATGTCTCTTGGTGTCACTAAAATCGTATCACTAATAGATAATTTTATTGTTGTGAATATAATTCTTGATTAAGTTCAGATCCAACAATAATAACTGATCAATTTTCCCATATAATTTTTGCAAATTATTTTGTGACAGTTGAATTTCAGATCTAGATGTACGGACATGTACTCATTCTTAAAAGAATATATACCTCAAGGCTTAATATTTGGTTTATATGATGTAGAAGTTGTCACAAAATTCATAAGAGACATGCATGCCGTTTTACTTATCAAATGGAGTGCACTTATAGTGAACTCTAAAGTCGTCTAATTAAACCATGTGTATTAATATTTTTGTGTAATGATTTGACAAATAAATAACTTAATAAAATATAGAAGGGTTTAAACAATAATAAACTTTTTCATGTATAGTCAACAGAGCGAATACATATAACCTTAGTGTAATTTCATCGGTAAAACCTAGTTGTTAAGTAATACTTTATTTATATATTGATGTTTGTATGTTACTCATCGTCACTCCCACATAATGTCTACATAAGAAATGTCATAACTTTTAAAAAATTATCTTTTTAATGTAAGTTTACATGAAAACACCATTTTTCTTTTCAAGACGTTTTTTCATATCTTTATGAATAATCGAATAACCCTTTGAGTATGATGGATCTTGCTCAGTATCTAGCTAATACTAGGCTTCTACTAGTTAATTTCCTTAGAAAAAGGACTTCTACTAGTTAATATGTAACTCTATGGATGTCTTTAAGCATTTATCAAATTGTACATAGCTAGGGTTATGATAGGATTCTTTGGCTATTTAAAAATTGATATTGATTACTGTGTGATAAAGAAAACACTATATAATCGATGTGTATCAATAACTAGACAGAGTCAAAGGTAGATCTTAAAATTAGGAATCCAGTACGGACATATCACGTTCAACTACAATATCAACGTTACAAAGACTATTATGCTTGTATACCACTCAACTTAATTGAACCGGATTTGAATTTAAAAATGAGTATTTTGGTTCATTTGGATGCCAAAACCACCCAATGTAAGCCGAAAACCTAGTTATAAAACCTAGGACGTCCAAAGCAAGCGTGGGCACTATCCACACCTTCATGTCCTTCATGTCTCTCTCTCTCTCTCTCTCTCTCTCTCTCTCTCTCTCTCTCTCTCTCTCTCTCTCTCTCTCTCACAGAGTTTAATTGGTTTGTGTTAATTGGAAATAATTGTTTCTTTAGATTCATATCATCAATATCCTATTTGATCTCATTTAGATTAAGATCTTGTTGTCACTTTCTCTCGAGTTCGCGAGAAGAGAGATGGTTGCAATACCAATTAATATAAGTGAAATTAGGATTTGTTTAAGATTGGGAAGAATAACAGTCGTTGTTTTGCAAATGCAGCGCCATTAGGATTCTCAATTTGCACATCAATGGGTGTATATATGTGAATCCTGATGATGCTGCATTAGCAAGTACCGACTCACTCTTTGCTTTTGTCTCTCTAGATCTATTTCTCTCACGAGGTAATGCTTCACATCTTCTTCTCTTTTCAATTATATAAAAAAATCACTTGTTAGTATCAATTAACATATAATCGAAGAAACAAATGTATTGATTTGCTCCATTTGTACGATTAATTGTTTGTAATTCAATAAATTATTGAATGCTATGGATTTGATAGAAGAAAATTGGATAAAAAATGTGAAGGTGCTATAAATACTTTTAAGTAAATAAATAAAATCGAAAAATTAGTAAATGTAAATTATATTAAATGGGATTCATAGGTTTAAACAGTGCTCCCAGTGAAGTGTACTAAAGCTAAGAAGATTTAGTTCAAGTGGCAAGACTGAGGTACCCAAAGTTTCTTCATAGTGAGATGTTTGGTCGATTCCTACTGTGGATTGTCTTTTCAAATTATTTGAATTTGGTCTATTTAGTTCATGTACTAGCTTGATTATTATGCAATTTATTGAGAATTCTTTATAATATTTATCTAATTCATGATATGATTTGCATTTTGTATGTCTTTCTAAAAAATAAAGTGTATGAAATTAGCCCTCCTTAGGAGCATATGTTTTTCATTAAAATTTACTCCATCTCCATCTATCCCATGAAATTAGTCATCCTTTAATTTTCGTAGAGATTAAGAAAATGTATTTAATTTTATTTTGTAAATATAATTTATATCCAATTGTTCTATTTTACTCTTATTTATTGATCTATTTTACAAACATCAAATAAAATCATTTTAGTAAACTAATATTTTAATACGATTCTAATTAAGTAACTAGACTATATTTTTGGGACATTCCAGAATAGAACAAATGGTTAATCCTGGAACCTTTTTTTCCTTTTTTTGGCACCAAGGTTTATTTCGAAACATAATAAGATAAAACTAAATCTTTCCTATCAATTAAAGTCAAAAGTTAAAATGAACTGTAATATTAATATAATACTGAATACTACCTCAAACTTAATCATTTCATTCCGGCCTTGTCGAATTAATTAAAACAAGAAACACAAATTGGATTCTCTTAATTAGGTATTATCTTTCTGAGACCTTGTTATTATTTATTTATTGAGAACTGGTTGATAACTTTTAGCTATAATTTGTTCGGAATATTGTAATACCACTTAAATTAAATCTAATAGTTGGTTAATTCATGCAGATCTAGCAAATAAAAAATATTGAACTTTAGCAGAAATCGAGGAGGTGCGCGCTGCGGCAGTGGCAGACAACCTAGTACCAAACATCTAACGAGGATGCGCTGTAATTGTTTGCTACAGATATTAATAATGAGGGAAAATAAAGTAGGTTTAAACTTTGAGGAATAAAAGTATTGTTGACACGTTATATTACAGGTTTATGATGCAAATTTATTTTTACTTTTTAAAAAGTATGTTAGAACGTGAGGCTCTTATTTTTCATTTTTGCAAATCATGCACATCAAATTAGATATAAAATTATTACATTAATCCCATTTTCTTGGTTATAGCCTATTAAGTGCTTTGTGACCAAAATGTACCATGGCATTATAAATTGAGCTCCTTGAATATGACTTTCTAATGCAGTTTGTAATTCGGCTCTCCTTGTTTTGTTTGCGGGCTAGTTGCAACTAAATGTGAATAGATCTGCAATAGAATGCATTACTTATGATTACATCATATCTGATTTATATATCCATGCAAGTTGATACAAAAATATTGATATGATATAATATAAAGATCTATTTACATCAATGAATTGAATGAATTAAGTAGGCTGTATGAGGCAAGCTAGGAGCTGAATATTAAAATTCTAAGGTGGTCTAACTTTAAATATTTCATTCAATATTAACAGTTCTTGATGTGACTGTTTTAATATACAATATTTTCTGTAATAATATAATTAATTAATAAGTGAGGTATCTTTCAGGAGAGAGACAGAGAGAGAGAGCTGTGACACCCCTTGAAATATTATAATTTGAATACATTAAATGTGAAAAATATAATCTCAATCTTAATTAAGTAGTCATGCCCTACAAATAACAACTATGTCCTACGGCTACCATAATGTATATATATACACATATGAAAACAAAACAAAAGTTGAACACGTAAACAAGCAATGGCAACTGCTCTTAGCAGCAACACTACGATCATGGGTTGGATTCGCACTGTCGTATATGAAATGTTGGAAACTTTTGATTTTTGATATGAATTTATATGAAATAAACCGTAGATTTGGATTCTATGTTTCAAATGTATGGATTTAATGTATTTTATTTGTTCAAATTTGATTTCAAATTAATGAACAATTAATACACAAAATCATTAGCTACTTGAATTATTACATATGACAGGTGAAGAGTGTGTCGGACACATGGTTGTATGTGGTTTGGGCATGTCGACGTGTGGCATGCACATGACGGCGCGTAGACACCACGTGGAGGCGGTTAAAGGTAGTCAGAAGTGGTTGAATCTAATATTGTTTTCCATTCTCTCTTTGTTTGTTTTAAGTTTTGATCATACATATCTCTGAACAAGGTTTTTAGTGGACTTAGTTTAGCCTTTCTGTCATATCACAATCAGCACACATGCTGAGTTTGTATTTTAAGTCTAGTTGTTTGACAACAAATATCAATTAGCTAACTTAATTATCAGATGACTCGATCATCGATGTTACGACTGCTGAAAACTTGTGAAAAGTTTTAATTAGGTGTATCCCCTCATACACCTGACACTTTTCTCTGGGGATCAACAATATATTTGATAAATCTTCAATAGGTCATGATTTTGATAAGGGATGTCAATTTAACTCGAAACTCACGGGTTGATCCAAATAGACCGACAATCCGATAAAATTAGGATTGCAAATTGCTAGCCTAGAAAAATTTCAATTTGAATGAACCGTAACCATATAGCCCGACAATCCGATAGGGTTGCTCCAAAAAGTAACCCGAGTTGTTTGGCCTGAAACCAAGTGAAATGACCTGGTTAATTGAAATTTTCTTTGCTACATAATTTTCAAACTTCATTACTTGCTTTTGAAAGTTAATATAGTAAGATTTTTTTTCAAATACTTGTGAAATGTGTTTTGTTATAATATTTGAAAAATTATACTCATCATATCATTTCTTTGTCTTTTTACTCCAACATTTAACACAAAATGTTTGTTATAAATATAAGATTATCGATAATATCTATATATATATATATATATAGGGGTTGGATTCAGTGAGAACTCATCTTTTTTGAGAACTTGAGAACTATGCATAAACATATAAAATTGATGAATAAAACATATAAAGTTGTGCATAACGAAAACATTCTAAAATTGTTACCCAACAAAATAATTTTAGAAAGTTTTCATTATGCACAACTTTATACCGTCTTATGCATCATCTTCAACGTCTTATGCATGGTTCACGAGTTCGCAAAAAATATGTTCTCATTGATCCACTCCATATATATATATATATATATATATATATATTTATATAGGGAATAGTTCAATAATTTACGTAAAAACCTTCAATGCATTTCAAGTACAAAGTTGATGCACTTTATGTATAAAGTTCTCACTACCCTAAATATTGATGAATAGTATTATCTTACCGATTTATGGTGCATTAGTTTTATATATAAATGCATTAACTTTATACATAAAATGCATTGGTTTTAGGCTTTGAAAAAATTAGTTTTATTATAACTCACCATATATATATATATATATATATATATATATAAGATATATATATATATAGGGTGGATCAAATGAGAACCACATTTTTTTAACTAACTATGCATAAGTTGATGCACATAATTTTATAAAGTTTTGTAAACTTTCTAAAATTATTTTTTGTGCAACATTTTAGAATGTTTTCGTTGTGCGAATTTTATAGGTTTTATTCATTGACTTTATACGCTTTCTCAAGTTAGTTCTCAGTTCTCAGTTCTCAAAAGATGAGTTATATATATATATCCAACCCCTATATATATATATATATATATAGGAAATGGATCAAATGAGAACCACATCTTTTTGCGAACTCTGCGAACCATGCATAAGACGTTGAAGATGATGCACAAGCGGTATAAAGTTGTGCATAACGAAAAATTTCTAAAATTATTTTGTTGTTCAACAATTTTAGAAAGTTTTGTTATGCACAACTTTATAGATTTTATTCATCAACGTTATTATGTGCATGGTTCTCAAGTTCTCAAAAAGATGAGTTCTCATGGATCCAACCCCTATATATATATATATATATATAGGGAATGGATCAAATGAGAACTATATTTTTTTTGCGAACTCTGCGAACTATGCATAAGAAGTGTAAAATAATGCACAGAACGGTATAAAGGTGTGCACAACCAAAACTTTCTAAAATTGTTTTGTTGTTCAATATTTTTAGAATGTTTTCGTTATGCACATAGTTCTCAAGTTCTCAAAAGATAAGTTCTCATGGATCCAACCCCTATATATATATATAGGGGTTGGTTATAGAATGAACCATCCCTAAGATGAGAACTAAGAACTAATCAAGACCTTAGATCATGTATTAACCAATGGTCTAGATTTAAATTTATGCATAATGACATGTTTGACTTAATTTATTAGATTATGAATATTTATATGTTTCAGGGGTGAATTGGTCATTTTAAAATCCATCCTACCCCACCGATAGTATCCATTGCCTTAATTAACGCACCTAATTGTTTCTCATTCTCTCTCTCTCATTCATTCTCTCAAGAAGTGAATCTCTGCAAATGAGAAAATAAATATACAAAATATTTTCAATCATATGTTTGATACAAGAAATCTCGTTGCACTATCTGTATCATAAAATTGTTCGAACTATTAGTGTATTTATGCAACATTTTTTTGTAGAAGTGGAATTGTACTTGCGACCATTGTTTTTTTCCGAAGATCTGCAGATCGACCTCATTTTCTATAATGGTGGTGCCGGTAGTACAGTTTCCTATCTTCACGGTGGTCATAATCATTGGAGTTGCAGTGCTTTTGACTCTTCATAATTTGCACTGTGCATTACAGAGACGGTTTGGCCCTCATTTTCGAGAATAAAGATCTCATCTTCAATGTAAATGGCTTTTTCTACATTTTATTTCTTCTAGATTCTTCGATTGAGAATCAATCTTGTCTCATTTTCACATTGAATTGAATTTAGTTGGAGACTGCAATTTTTTCGTGATCTATTATTTTTATATAATTTGTTATCGATATACTCTTTTCAATTATGTATATTTTATTATCTTTGATTTAACAAGTCTTCAAATTTTTATAAGCTTGGAAATGATAAAGTAATTTCGTGCTGGGCTAAGCCAACTGCATCATTTGGTCTCACTGCAGTCGAGTCTCAGTAGTCTAATTGAGATATGTTGCCTCCATAGTTGAAATATTTGTTATTTTTTCTTGAAAAATTATTTTTATTGGTGAATTATTTTGAATATAAATATCAATGGTTGCTGATTTTAGTTCCCATAAATTATTTTATGCATAAATAAGTAGAAAAGTACGCATATACAACTGTATAAAATGCACAAGGTCAAAATTAAAAGGCCAAAGTTATTCTATGCATCATAAGTAGAAAAGTACGCACAAGAAATTGTTGAAAAATGCACAAGGTCAAAAAACACTTTACACGTGAAATGTATATGATATTTTCTGTATTTGCACATTCAAGTATTAAATTATGCATAAATTATGCAACTAATATCTTATGCACAACTAATATATAGTTATGCACAATAATACTGTTAATAAGTGAATGTGCGCAACTAATATATAGTTATGCGCAACTACTATCTTATGCACAACTAATATATAGTTATGCACAAGATACGGTGGTACATGCACAACAATATTGTTAATAAATAAATAAAATTTAACAGAAAAATTGACAAAAAAATAAATATATTAATAGATACTATATAGCAGTGATTGATATGCAATTGAAGTTCGTATTATGCACTTGTTTATTTATTTTGTTCATATTGTATAGATATGTTATTTGACTGTTAAGTGTTCATGTTTAAATCAAAACACAAAAAGAAAATGACAAAACTACAATATACACTAAACAAGATACAATGATCGAAATATTTGTTAGGTCATGCATAATCGATTTGTTAATTTATTAAGTAATGAAAATAAGTATTTTGAGAAATGAGAACTAATCATGAGCGTTTATTTGATGTTACTAATTGGCTACAAACATGATATAAATGTTAAAAAGGTTAAACATGATATATTCATAAACAAGTTGTGTTATTGTCTCATATATTGTCCAAATAGTGATGCCATGAAGGTTTTACAATGGAGAAGAAGAGTATGCTTTTCAAAAATCGATCAAATATGTCTATGAAGATTTGTGTTAATCTTGATAATTGATGTAATCTATTATTGCATAAACTTTGAAGAAATAAACATGCATAACAAATCCCATTAAATGCACAAATTCTATGGATGAACAATGTGCATATATATATATATATGATGTGCAATGTGTGTGTGTGTGTGTGTGTGTGTTATGCACAACAAATGTGTGTGGTTTAGATTTAGAGTGTATATGACCAAAATGGCCTTCCCATATTATTGAAGCTTAATAACGTCTAGTTTTTTAAAATCTATCGATGGGATTAAATATGGACCTCACGATGCACTCAAATCAAGGGTAGAAATTAGTTCTAATTTCTCATATTTTTTATGGTTCTCATTTGATACAATCCATATAAATATATATATTTCCTTAAACTTTCTGACTCGTTTGATCCGATGTGCCAGCTTGCAATCCTAGAGTTTAGAATTATAGTTGAAAATTTATAACCCTAAAAAAATATAAATTTAAATTACTCAAATCGAATAGCCCGACAACTCAAGTGGATTAGTCAGATTGACATCCCAAATTCTAACATACATTTTTAATCATAATTATTTTTATAAAATAAGAATAGTTTGAGATTCAATGTAATCTTCTTCTTTTTTATATCTTTTAATTCTTGTTATATCTAGTATTTGAGTTATGGTGAGAGTAGGGCTATGATTTTATTTTTTGAGTTGTGCAGGTGTTTGGCTCGGTTTGGGAAGGTTGGAGCCTGGAGGAGTTCCAATTTATTTTGCAGGTAAGTGCTAAGAAAACAACTTTTTACAAAATTACGGCCAAGTGAAATTCTAATAATATTTTCAAATATACCAAATCTTACAAGCCCATTAATTGAGCTGACAAAGGAAACAATACTCTACCAATAATAGAATTACATGATTTCTAATTCTAACAAAAAAGAAGAAGAAGTATAATACAAAAAAAGCCAAATTTAAGATGTAAATTTAATCTATTCATTTATTATCTTTATTACATATATTTAATCTCACTAACTATTAATCTATTTATTTAGACAAAAACTTGGGTGAGCTCCGCCTCACCGTGAGCTCACCCTTGTTTTTTGTTAAAATAATTGTATATTAGTTATGGTGAGTAAGGATAATTAGATTTTGTTAATTTATAATTAAATTTATTAGTTTTTAATTATAATTTTTAATTCAAAATTAAAATTTATTAATTCATAATTATGGTTTATTAATTCATAATTAAAGTTTATTAATTCATAATTAGGGTTTATTAATTCATAATTAGGATTTATTAATTCAAAGTTAGGGTTTATTATTCAAAATTAGGGTTTATTATTTCCAATTAGGGTTTATTATTTCAAAATATGGTTTATTAATTCAAAATTATGATTTATTAATTCAAAATTATGGTTTATTATTCATGATTAGGTTATATTAATTCATGATTAAGGTTTATTAATTCAAAATTAAAATGTATTAATTCAAAGTTATTATTTATTAATTTATAATTTAAATTTATTAAACTAATTAATTAGAATGAATGAATGAATGAATTAATTAATTAGGGTGGTCTCACTGTGCGCGTGCGCGCACAAGAGACCATCTCATTTATTTATTATTTTCACTCACTTTACGCTCATTACAATTTATTAAACATCATGTCACCAAAATCAATTTACATATTTTGGTTGAAGAATGGAATATTAAATAATAGGATTCAACGCAATGAACAAAAAGTAATACTCCATTCGTCCACCAAAAACTTGCATTTAATTCATTTGTCACCCATCCACCAAAAACTTGTATTTTTCTCTTTTGGACATCCTTTATACTTACAAATTACAATGTGAAACCTATTCTCCACTCACTATAATTTATTAAAACTAATGCTATCAAAAGTAATGCAAGCTTTTGATGGACATAATGAATTTTAAACAACAATAAAGATTCAAATAATCACGAGCCTATTAACTTCAGTTTGGTTTCTATATTTTTGCCGAATCCATTAAGAGAGTGTTTGTTTTTCATGATAAAATAAATTGATAAAATGTAGGATTGACTATATGAAGGATATAATAGTCAAATAAGTTCAAAATTAGTCTATCCAATATTAACCCATCAAAGTAAACGGTGTATTAGTTTGGATTATTTTTATCAATTTATCTTATCATAAAAAGTAAACGCCCCCCTAAGTAAACAGACACACTCAATCGCATCCACCTTAATTTTATTCTTACTATGAAATGTGTACCATACATTCGAATGCACATAATTTTTTGCTTAAAAAAACTTCAAAATGCTGGAAAGCATGAAAATAAGTTTATAAATCACTCTTAACTTAATAACAAATATTTGAGTTTTTATTTGCATTAATTATACTTGATGATCAAACATCGGCTCGAGTTACAAAATTAGCTCGACTTTTAAAATTTGGAAAACAAAAATACAAAGACAAAAAAACTAGGTCTTTCATTGAAGTTTCAAAATTGGAATGAGAATGAATTTTTAGTATCAAAATGTTGTGCATTGCTTCATTTCTTCTATCCCATCCTCCTTATGACATACAAAGATAAGAAAATAGAAATATGTGAGAAGAAACGAACAACGTGGAACATTCTGGTATCAAAATTTCGTTCGACTGCCATTTATGAAGCCTGCGTTGAGGGTTAGGATTTTATATTTTACATTTTTACATGTGCAAACCATTTTTTAAGGGTGAATATTTGGCCGATCGATTGAAAATCGAACCGAACATCTAAAATTGAATAAATTGAAGTTTTCAAAAATGTCAACCGATCCGACGAACTTTTTCGCTAAACCAAATCGAATTGAAATCAAAGTCGATATGACCAAACTTTTTTATCAAAACCGAACCTAAATGATCCAAAGTTCAAACTCCGATTCGGTTACCCGAAATTGTGTATATATATTTTTTTAAAAATCTTGTCAAATTAGCCAAAATTGTATAGTTTGGTTGTTTAGGTTCTACACTTTGATTATTTAATAGATTACTGATGTCATCAGAAAAAAATAGATTATTATAATTCATTATAGTTAATAATTATTAAATATAATTTTATAAAAAAATCTTATCAAAAAATTTCGGCCGGTTCGATGTGGATAGAAGTTTTGAAAAACCAAACCGAACAAAATCAAATAAACTTCGATTTAAATTTTTTTAATCCAAACTAAATCCGAACTTGCTAAAAATCAAATTTAACCGACCAAATTGTGTTAGTTTAGTTCAGTTATTCTGTTCGAGTTCGATTTTTGTTCACCCCTATCATTTTTGAACTAGGACCAAATATCGGGTCACAAAATATAATTAATCATTTATTTATGTATTATTAAAGAATAACAAAATACCAATTATGATTATACAATTTATAATCTTTTAAAATAATTTAAATAATTATTTTTAAAAGAAAAAACTCAAATATTTATTCAAAGTTACGTACTAAACCCAATATTTTATTTAAAATTTGTGAAAGCTAATAATTAAAATAGAGAAATAAATAAAATAAAATATACAATTTTAACCTAATAAATTGATTTTGTGACAATTTTAGCATAATAAATTAATAGTTCCTCAACCAAGTTTAATGAACTATTTTATGATAATTTTAGTCCGTAAGTGATTTTTCAGCATCGAAAAACACAATTGACAGAAAATAACATATAGCTCGTAAGTCATTTCCAACGACGTTTCTGAGTAGTGATTTCTATATGTCATTTCCGGACTGATTGTGCTTTTTGATGTAAAAATCACTTATATTATTAAAATTAACAAAAAAATCAATTCATTAAACTTGAAATATTATTAATTTATTAAAATAAAATTGTCACAAAATCAATCAATTTATTAAACTAAAATTATGTATTTTTCCAAAATAAATGAAAACACAGCCAAAACCCCTAAGCCGACCCCTCTCTCTAGTCTCTCCCGCGCGCAGTGTCTTCGTGTAAGGAAGGGAACTGTTATCCCCTTCATAAACCCTAATTCCCGCGCTCAAATCTTGAATAATTGGAAGTGAGGAGCGCTGCAATATACCAGATTTCATCTTCAAACTCTCTAGAGCGAACCGCTACTGACCTATCCGTCGTCGAATCATCATGTATGGAGGAGGTGCGTATGCCATGGCTGATTAATCTCTCAATTTACTCTTAAAATTTTGAATATCGTATGTTCTTTGTGGTTTAAGTGTATAATTGGGGCATTTTCTGCTTTTTTTTTATTTGATTTAGATGAAGTATCGGCAATTGTCGTGGATATGGGTTCCCACACCTGCAAAGCTGGTTATGCTGGCGAAGATGCGCCTAAAGCTGTTTTCCCATCCGTGAGAGCCAGCTCAACCATTTCTCTTGCTGCCTCTCTATGAAAGCATCTTCTGATTTGTTATCATTCTTTTAGATTTTTAGTTTTGTTTATAATACAATGCGACTGTTGTTAGTTGCCAGAGATTGATTTTGTTGCTATTTTTGGTTCCATGTTTAGAACTAATCATGCATTTGCAGCAACTTCCAGTTACAAAACTTAAAATGATTGTTCGAAGATTACGGGTCTGTGTATATAGGTGTAAAGATTATAATTTAATCAGTTGAATTTGTCAAGGTTGAAACAAAATGAGTATCTTGGAGGGAGCACATGAGAGTAAGTATACATGATGGGTATGAGTAACTTGTTGGCCCTAATTTGATGTAGTACTATTCATCTTTACCTTGACAATTGTTATTCCTGGATAGTTCAAAATTATTTGAAGCATCTTTTTGAATATGTGGACTGCACGAATCTTTCCTTTGCTATTTGATGTGGTGTTTCTATGCTCATGGTCATGGATGCTCATGGACTTACCTCAGTGATGCTAATCAATTTAATAGTCTCATTCATTATGGCGTACTCACAAGGAATTGATGATATTGTTCCTTCTGACATGAATTCAAAAGCTTACTTTTGTACAAGGTAGAATCGCTGGAAGGAAATATAAGATATTAATTATGATATGAAATTTGTCTTTGTATATAAATTATACAATAGGAAAAAAAGTCACCTTTCAATTTTGAAGTTGGAAGTTTGGCCTTAATTACTTAATTTATTTGCTTAGAGTTGTTACAGCATTGACTCCTCTCTTTACAGAATTAACTGTATCCTCTCTCCCACACACAAAATTTGAATGTGCGTCTTATCAGGTTGTCGGGTCAATTGATGAAATGGAAATTGACGACGATGATAATGCAAACAAGAATTTAGCATCTGCCCCAGATTCTAAATCAAAGGGCAAGAGCAAATTTTTTGTAGGATCACAAGACTTGGGGTTTCGCAGGGATCACATGGAGGTGAGAAATTTCCACGCATTCTTCTAAGCTGTGGGTGCTCAATAATTTTGTTGACCATAGTAGGGAACGTGATTTCAGGTATTATCACCTATGAAGGATGGAGTAGTCGTTGATTGGGATATGGTTGAAAGCATATGGGACCATGCTTTGAGGTAGCTGACATTTTAACTTCAAAATTTCCACCTCAATCTTGTTAGGCCTTTTTTGTAAACAAGTGGAGAACTATTTATTTTCTAGAGCTGACACTTTTTTCCTAGTTCGTGTTTTTTTTTTGGTTTTCCTGTCTTCTATATTCTTAGTACTGCACATTAAATTTTCAAAATTTACATGATGTCTGTCACAGGAAATGCCTGTTGATTGATCCAAAGGAACATCCAATGCTCTTTGCCGAGTCATGTTCTAATTCTCAACAACAGAGGGAAAAGTGAGTTGAATGTCTATGTTACATAGCTGATGTTATATATCTACATTTTTGGGGGCAATTATGCAGGCATTTTATAACTCAACTCTATCAAGTGAGAAGAAATTAATTATAGTCATTTAGAACATAATAGTGAAGGCAGTTTCTTAAAGTAGGTTCTCTTAGAATTGCAACTCATTATTATTTCATATGAAGATTGTTGCGGTTTACTCTCAATTGTAGTTTCCATGAATAAGCAGCGAGCCATTGTTAACTGATAGGTCTTGATGTACTATGTCTTCTTTGCTCTAAGGTTATAAAGATTGTGATCATTGTAATTTCCCCTTGTGGAGATTTATGGTTGGTTTTAAGCTGATCGAGAAGTTTACTTGTCTAACAGGACTGCTGAGATTATGTTTGAAAAATATCAAGTTCCTGCATTATTTTTGGCCAAAAATGCTGTGAGCTCCTATTTCTGATCTGAGTAATAATTGGAAGTATTGCCCTGTTTGCTTTTTATTTGAGGGCACTTTATTTTGCCATTTGCTAATTGTAGGTTATTTATTTATTCCAGGTTCTTACTTCTTTTGCATCAGGACGTGCCACCTCTTTAGTTGTTGACTGGTAGGGGCTTATATACTTTGTTATCAATACTTCTTGTACTTTAACTTATGTTTTACATGGATCTCAACTTCCCATATATGACGCTAAACATCCAAAGTTTCAAACCCAAAACATTTATTTTCCTGTATTTAAAGCATTCACTTGCCTTTGCAAGCATTAGGAATGAAACAGTTCCCTTGTTATGGCTAGTGTAAGGTAATTGCTCTTCTTACTCATTTGAAATCACTTCATCCAACAACCAACAACTTTTTAGTTTTTGTGCATTATCAGGTTCTTAAAAATGCGATATTATCTAATTGTACATCCCATATATCCATATTGTATATGATTCTAAGTTGCTTTTAATTCTTTTTGTTTTTGTATTTTTATGCATTGGGACCTTAAACAGAATGTAGTGCTCCTTTTCTTCCACCCAACAACCTCTGATGAAGTTTGGGTTTTATTAAACTCTCCCTTCCCATTTAGTATGAAAGGTGGTTCTCTATTCCCATTGTCACATGTTTGGCTACAGCACCACGTAACAGCATGTTTTGGTTAAATTAATCACATTCTTAAAATCTGAAAATAGTGACTAAAGTATCCAGATCTTCAGTCCATGACGATAAAGTTGAAACATGACCCTTAGAGTATCTACTATTGCCCGGAAACTAGAGATTGCAGATTTTCTCCGATCTTCAATCTCAGACCTTCAAGATCTTTTCCTAGGCCTAATAGCCAAAAACTATCTAAACCTTCGCTTGAATTTGTTTTTTTCGTCAATTATTTATAAGCTTTCAGTTTAAGCATGATTATAGCCATTAGGTGTTATTTTGGTGAATTATTAATTGGTCAATGTTAACTGACTTGACCAAGTCTTGTGATCATCAAGGTTTAAATACGCGTTTTAAGCCTCGAGGGGGACCGAGGCGTAATGCATAAAACCACATAAAAATTATAACTAATATAATAAAAACACATAAAAACATAACAAATATATGAAATGCATAAAAACACAATTTCATAATTAAGGACTTATAAGTCTTTAAAATCTTAAATTCAAGTGATTAAAAAGAACAAATAAAGCCAGATCATGAAGGAAGTAGATAGCGAAGGCCTATTTAAAGAAACAACACATGATGGTAATCGATTGCTCAAAGCCTCAAACAAAATAAAAGTAAAAACTTAAAAATAGGGGATGGTGAATATAATGCCTACAAGAATCAACAAGGTCCAACAAGAGCAATCAACTCCATCGTTCAAAAAGGCGCTAGTGAGGCGTGCTTTGATGGTAGGCGCTCAGTAATGCCTTCTAGGCGGCGCCTCACCTGCTGTGCAAGAAGCGGATGCCTCAGAACGAGGCACATGCCTCGCGCTTTCTTCAAAATTTCATTTTTTTCCTGTTTTTTGGGCTTATATTAATTATTTTGCATGGGCTTTATTATTTTTAGTTTAATTACTAATGGGCTGATAACAATTAGCTCTAATTGAGTGAACTAAGACCTAATTTCTCCTTTCTATCGCTGATCGTTCTCTGCTCTCTCATGGTGATCAAGATATGTTTAATTTTTAATGGGCTGATTTCTAGAAGGGATTGTCGGTTGATTCGATTCCTTTTAAAATATGGTGATCTAAATGTCAACCTTTTGGCTTTGCATTATGAGTTAATTGCTATCTTTGTTGGCTGTTGCATATTTCTTTTGGACACTATTTAATGAACTAAATTTATAATAAAAGGGGCAGATCTTTGTAAGATTGCTATTGCATATTAATTTGAGTTAATAATTTATATTTCTTGCATATTAATGTTGCACAAACTGTTTCTCATCTTATAGCCTGGTTCAAAGTTCCAACTTTTATAGCGTATTAATGTTGTTAGGCACAACTAATAATTATTAGGCTTGAGTTAAAGATTTATAAGTACTTATTACGAACTTATGTTTTTTTATTTGTTTTAATATACTTTTTATGTTTTTATGTGTTTTTCTATTATATTAGTTATAATTTTTGTGTTTCTATGATTTACGCATCAGTTTTACACCTCAAACAGCCCTGAGGCTTACGCCTTATGAGGCTATTGCCTATTGGAAAATGCTTCGGTGCTTAAAACGAATATTTAAACCTTAATAAACTCATAATGAATAAGGAAGACCCAGAAAAGGTCAAAATTTAAAAGAAAAAGATCGAAATTAAACATTAAAAATTCAACACACCTTGCTGCAAGACTGATGCCGGGGAGAGCGAGGGAGAGCTCAGCAAGGGAGTGGCAGAATTAGGTCTGGTTTCACTCAATTAGGGCTGTTTTTTAAGTTTTTAACAGTCCATTAGAAATTAAAGAACAAAAATAATGAAAGCCCATGCGAAAGATAATGAAAGCCCAAAAAACAGAAAAAATAAATAAAATTTATGTCAAAACATGAGGCGTGTGCCTAGGCTCATTTGAGGCGTCCGCCTCGTTCGTAGGAGGTGAGGCGCCGTCTCAGAGACGCTTTTCGGGCGCCTCGCACCGACACAAACGCCTTTCTAAACCTTGGTTATTATGAGTATGTGATATACTTTAGGTTAATGGTTTGGACTGAATTCCGCCCTTATCAAGCAACACCTGCCTTACATAGCGTGTGCATCCCTCAAAATGACAAATTGGCCAAAATAGCAATGCATTGCCAAAATGATGGCTAAATTGACAATTTTTAAAGAATTTTCTGAATCGAAAGGTTGGATTATTTTGGCCATTTAACCTCTCTTATGATTTTTGAAACTTCTGTAAGCTAACACAATTAGTAACTCTAGCACTTTGTAATACTTTCCTTCTACGCTTGTTTTTTATTGTCTGATTGTTGAAAATGCTTACCGTCAAGCTAAATTAGTACTTCGACTCCTTGATTCAGTGGTGGAGGATCTACTACTGTGGCTCCAGTACATGATGGTTATGTTCTTCAGAAGGTACTGATGGTTTACTGTGGAAATTGGTTTTAAGATATTTTTGGTTCATCCACACTTTAGATGCATTATTACAATATTTACTTGCAAGATATCCTATCAACTTTCTTACAGTAGTTAGTATTTTTCTTGTAGTATACGGTTACTTCTCTTGCTAGATACTCTATTTCGTTTTGGTGCTTTAGTTGAGCATGCTTTCTGGTCTCTCCCTGTCCCTGCTCCCATTGCTTCTTGTAAAATTTAGTCTTGCGGAAAAAACTAAAGAAAATAAATGTATGAAACCATCATGCTTGATTTTTACTTGTTTAAATAATGTTTGGAAAAACGGTTGGCATTTAGGATGACATGCTACAGTAGGACTCATAAGCATGTTGAAAGGCCATCCGCTAAGCCTGATTTTCAGGCATAGGATCTTAGATATAATTTTGATGTCTGTTTGAAAAACCAAATAACATAAGACATTCTTATCTGCCCAAGTTATCAATAATTAATTGGTTAAGTATCATCTATGAATTTTAAGGAGACCTTTATTCACTATGCAACCCGTTATGGTTTATGATGGCTCTTTTCCACAATAAGAGCTTTTCCTGGCAAGCTATCATATATTCATATATCTCTTTTTTTCTAATGCAAATGTTGAAGTTAGAGAAGCTATAATCGGCTAACGACATGCCCTGTTCAATTCATGCCATTGTCAAAATCAAGATTTCCATAATAAACTAATAATAAATATAACCTATTCTTTCAATTTCCCATCTTAGTTACAATTTAATTTTCTCTGTGGTTGTAGGCTGTATCAACATCTCCTATTGGAGGAGATTTTCTTAGTGATTGCTTGTTAAAAAGCCTGGAAAGCAAAGGACTTACTGTGAGTTCATAAATCTCCTCCAGAATTCGCTTTCGGCAAAGTTTGAACTTGTATTCTACATAAAGTTTTAATCTGGTTTCTTTCGTTTCCCTCAATTATATATACTATTGCAGATAAAACCTCGTTATGCATTCAAAAGGAAGGAAGTTCGTCCGGGAGAATTTCAGGTCATCGATCCTTCATCTGATGTTAAAAAATCAAGTATTTTCTCTATTGTGTAGAAAAATGTGGCATGCCATATTGTTTTAGTGTATGCTTGCTTAGTGGTACTTTCTTATGATTATAGGAGAACCTATGGAAATCAGGAAAAAGTATTGTCTGCACTATCATTATGTTGCAATGTTAGGATGGTGAATTTTCAGGAACCTGTATTTGTTGTTTTGCAAACGTATTCTTACTGCCAACTGTGAAATCAAAATCTTTGTTGCTTGGCTAAACACATTGCACCTTCTTCTCATGACAGCATAATGGAATCAATTTTTAACTCAATGCTACATATGTAAATACTAACTTTTGGTCTTGGTTCCTACAGATTGTGGACCTTCACCTCCCCAATACTACAGAAAGTTACAAACTTTATTCTCAGGTATTTCATTTGTTAATATTCATTAGTTGTTGGCTCCTATTCTGTTACTAAGACCTGTTACGATCTTGCAGCGGGTGATCGTTAGTGATATTAAAGAATGTGTCTGTCGAGCTCCAGACACCCCATATGATGGTTTGTACTCTGTATAGACAGCTTAAATATGTCTTCATGATTATTTGACTACTGTTGTATGATTTTGATTTACAATGTACATGTCTTCATGTTTTTGGTTGGCATACCTGAAGTGAACTAAAGTGACTTACAAGATTCTTCCCCACCCTATAAAGTCGCTACTTATATGGCTATTTCATGCGGATCTGAAGGTTTCTTTAAAGTTTTGCTGTCAGCATTGACCACTATTCCTATATATTAAACAAAGTTGTTATGTTTGTTCTCATGGAGACTAAATGTGGAAGTTTGTGTGGAAGTAGGAATGATAGTTATATCTGGGACTGGGAAGTAGGACATCAAATATGACAAAAATGGGCAAGACAATTGTTTTTCATATGACAACGAATGTTTTTCATATGCCATAAGCTCATTAGCTTGAAATAATAATTGTAAAATTATTTGGTTTCAACAAGAATACTTGTTTGTTAAGTTTGTTCTCCATTTCTAGACTATGTGCCAGTCACTAAGTGTCTGCTATCAGCTATGTTTTCTTGATTTACTAGATCAGTGCATTCTGTACGATTATCAGTCTGTTTCCTCCCAGACTTTAGTTATTTTATTCAATCTGTTCTAAGTTTTCTCTTATTGTTTGCCTATCTAGTGGAAGATAGAGATATGGTAAGGATTGGTTCCATGATATTTTACTTGGTGCTCTGCATGTTAATTTTTTATACTTCTATTGGAAAGTCATTTATTAATTCCACTGCAAAGTGTTTGATGTAGAATTTTATGCTTCATTTGGTTTTATCCTTTCCTCTAGAGACTTGGCAAGGATTGGTTCCATGACATTTTACTTGGTGCTTTGCATGTTAATTTTTTGTACTTCTAAAGTCATTTATTAATTCCACTGCTAAGTGTTTGACGTAGAATTTTATGTTTCATTTGGTTTTATCGTTGGGCTAATGCAATGGTCTATATATGCTAACATGGTTTCCTTTGGTTAGATACATCATATTCCAATATCCCAATGACACCTTATGAGCTTCCTGATGGACAGTAAGTCTATTGTATTCCTCTGCTTTTATCAATATTTCTAAATACAATCTTTGATACATCAAAAGTCTGTTCAACTTTTGTGACTTACATCTGTTTTCCCAGTATTTACCTGTTTGAAAACATACCTAGTTGAACAGAAGTTAACTTCAATGCATATATATTCTATGCAGGCTCAGTTTGATGTTATCCGTCATTGACCATGATTTTGAATTTATGCCAAGCATGAGCTTTCTTATTTGATCTCTCTTTTTTAATGTACTGGTGTAGGACGATTGAGATTGGTGCTGACAGATTCAAAATTCCTGATATACTGTTTAATCCATCTTTAGCTCTGGTGCGTGTCATTTCTGGTCTATTCCAGTACTATTATATTTTGATGCATCGTGTGCTATTTCATAATGCTAACTATTCTTGCTCGCTACTTCCATCCTAATTTTTCACTAATGTGATGTCTGCATCGGCATTAGTTCCACTTTTTGGGCCTGTAAGTTTCTTATTGATGCCTTTATTGTCAATGAGAAGACCTTGTGCCTTAAATGAAAACTTATTTCTGTATTCGTACATTTAGTAGCCTTTTCATGTTTGTAATCGACATTTCCTTCATTTACGTGTCTTTAATTATACAAATAAAATAATCTGAATTATCTTTTGCGCAATTTCATTTCATTATTGATGGTAGAACTCATCGATACAGACTCTGGTTCGTGCCTAGTGTTATTGAGACATTTGTCTCTGAACTTAGTCAATGATTTAAGTCTGTGATATCTGTATACACTAGGGGGCGGGTGGGTTAACGTGAGAACCAGAAAAATGGAATTTTGCCCCTCATGGGATTCGAACCAAGGCGAAAATTCCAAATGTTGTGGATTCATCAACTTTCACAGCATATGCATTTGGTTCACACCTAAAATGGTTCTTATTTGGACCTCACTCTATATATAGATTCTTATGTTGCATCTCAAAGTGCAGAGGAACCTATTTTTGTTGTCCTCTGCGACTTATTTTTTGCCAGATACTTTTGATGAAATTGTGTTAATTAAGATCATTTTTGGTGGCTTGAGACATATCCTCTTGGCCAATTTACTGATCTGCCCAGTGCTTAACATAGTATTGATTTATGGTTTAAATTACATCATAAGCTAATTTATCCATGATTTGATGTCCATCACAGACTATACCTGGTATGGAAAATTCTACTGAAATAACTTCATCTGCTCGTGGTCTGCCGCAAATGGTGAGTAGATTACTTTCAAATATGGGCTTTGTGCATAGGCATAGCTGATTCTGTGGTTACCCATTTTTCCAACCCTATCCAGGTAATTGAGAGCATAAGCAAGTGTGATGTTGACATCCGAAGAGAACTTTATAGCAGCATATTGGTAAGATGATTACTCCATCATCTAATATGACTTTACCAAATAAACATGCCTGCCCCCGTAAGCATATTCTATCAAATGTCTTATTCAACCCAGCCATAGGATTGATGGGGATGTTATCCTGTGTATATGTTAAAACATACATGCTTGTTCCAGGAGATTGTGCAGTCAGTACTTGAACTAATTAACTTAGTTATTAGGTTACATCAATCATTTCAATGATCTCATAAGTAATTGTTTTTGCAATCTCTTCTGCTTGTATGTTGTTTGTACCTTCCTTTTATAGCAATTTGTTCGAATAAAGTCACTGTAGTTCTTTCATGTTCGAATAAATTTATGGTATATTAACCAGATTTTCCATGCTTTGGTGATTTCAACTCAAACTTTTTTGTTTTAGAAACATAATGTATTGTGTTCTGTAACCATATTTCTGAAAGTTTATGTCCTTTCTAGCGGTTGTATCCTCTGAAATGTCCTGTATAAAATTGTTAGAAAAGCTTTGGTAAAAATCATTGATAATTAATGTGTCAAAGAATACTATTATTCTGTGTTTAAATAATTAGATTTCATGGTACTTAAAGTTTTACAGTTCTCATACCATGTTGCTTGTCTATTTTTCAGCTTTCTGGTGGAACGGCATCAATGCAACAGCTGAAAGAACGTCTTGAGAAAGATCTACTAGAGGTAATCCATTTTGTTATATGACTCTTTGGGATGAATATATCAATTTCATTTTATTTTGTCCAGACTATGTTTTGAAACACCTACCCCCCCAAATTTCTGCTGAGATTACAATTTTTTCTCAGGCACAAACATATGCAGTTTTTATGTCATTTTCAAAAAATTTAAACACATCAGCTCTTGCCTTATCTACCTTTGTGTTTGCTTACCTTGGCATTCTTGAACCAATTCCACATTTCAGATTCATATAGATTAGAGATGTTTGATTTCTTAATTCATACAACTGGATTTGCTTATACTTCCTCCGTCCCACCCAAGATGGCCTATATTCCTTTTTGGATTGTCCCACCCAAGATGGTTTGCTTCCTTTTTAGGAAATAATTATCTCTTCAAAAGTTGTGGGACCAACCTACTTTTTATCACTTTAATCACTTTATATCCTTCTCCTAAATAACCGTGCCGAAAAGAAATTGACCGTCTTGGGTGAGATGGAGGGAGTAGTTATTTTCTTATTGATGGAGCCACATCCTGACAATGAGTGATACTGTTAATAGGAATCTCCTCAAGCAGCTAGGGTGAAAGTGTTAGCAAGTGGAAATGCAACAGAAAGGAGATTCAGGTTGGATTTATTTTCTTATTTCTATTTCTAATTGGTTCTGAATGTATGTGTAGCTTCCCACATTTATTGATTTATACAAAATCCAAAAGTTCCATTTTCTCAGGATCTTTGTTGTTTTTCTTCCAACTGTTCCATGTTGTTTGAATGCTAATTTCACTCTTTCAGATAGATATTACTTCCTCCGTCCCGCTTAAAGTGTCCCATTTCTTTTGGGCACGAGTATTTAGGAGAAAGATATAAAGTAGTTAAAGTATTAAAAAGTGGGTAGGGTCCACATTTTTTGAAGGGATAATTATTTTCTAAAATGGAATGAGACATTTGTAATGGGACAACCCAAAAAGGAAAGTAGGACATTTTAAATGGGACAGAGGGAGTAATTGGCATATCTTGTTATATAGAGATTTTACCCTCTTAAAAACCTTTGTTGAATCAATTGAAGTGGTGATGTGATTATCTGTAACTTAAAACATTTTCAAAAGTTAAAACTGTGAAGGTGCCCAATAATTGAAGTTAATCTTTAGTAGAATTTTGTGCTAATTTAAACCTGGACATTCCTAGTTAAGCTGGAGGTGTATGACAAAATCTTGATTTCTGGATCATGCCCTTGAATTAGACTTATAAATAGAATTTTAAAGAAGAAATTCTGATAGAGTGAAAAACTTCTGGTCCAAGTACTTCTTGAGGACCAAATTTCATCATTCAAGTCAAATTATAAGAACTATTTGGAGTTTTCAAAATTATGTTTTGTTACAATACTGCCTCGAGTATTACTAATACCCATTTGAACTTGAATGCCTCACAAATTGCCTCCCAATTTGGTTCAATGTGATAATTAGAATCAAATATTATGGGTTATTTTCAAGTTACAAATTTTGTTGGTTTTCTGGTAAGTAGGATAAACATCAAGGTAGCTTCTGTAGCTTAACCATAGATGTTGTGATGTAAAGTATTTTATTAGGTTGTGCTTTTGGAAATTGAGAGTAGCTCGAGCTTGCTGATTGCTCACCTCAAGTCCTCAACTGGGATGAGATTGAGCTCAAGTAAAAGAATCTAAATAGAATCTGTTAGAAATCGAGAAACAGCATTGTTACAGTTTAGCAGACACAATTACAAGTAACGAACCCAATATATAAATTTAGAAATTGATGAGATGGTATCTCCATAGTGCTATGTCAAAAAGTGAAATACAAGATGTTAAATTGTTGAGAAGGATCAGAAGTTATGTTCTTCATCATGGTAAAATATTGTCCTTGCCAAGGATATAAACCAATATTTATGCACAAACCGAGTCCCTCAGTGTTTCCTGTGAAAAATATTGTTTTTGTGCTTCTTTTTTTATTTTTATTACCATTCATATGCATGTAGAGCATAATTCTGTTATATCTCCACTTGTACTGAGTTAGGAAAGCTAGATGGTAATTTTTCTAGTGCTGAATTATTGACCTACCATGTAACATAAGACATGGCCTCTTTGGCAATAGAGAATTTGGTTGATGATTACTTCGAGTCGATACAAGTGACTGATGATAGTGGTTACAGTGTTTGGATAGGAGGCAGTATATTGGCATCACTTGGTTCCTTTCAGCAGATGTGGTTCTCCAAGTCTGAGTAAGCTCTCATCTTCTCTAACACAACAATCTTCATGCTTCTTATTATTTCTATCACTGCCCTCATGCCAACTGCACCGCCTCCCATCCAATGACAGGTTCGAAGAGCATGGAGCTTCGTATATTCAACGGAAATGCCCTTGAAAATGCCATGATTTCTGCATCTTCAAGCATTGCTTCTTAATTAGCCTAGTACGTTGTGCTCCAAGAATAGTACCCTACTTAACCGAGAGATTTGTATGTATGTACCCTGAGTTTCTGCATCATTTGACTTTTGTAACCGACGGTTAATTGTAGAGATGTGTATCTAAGAGTCCTTGTTGACCTTGCAATTCATTTTTATTTGAAGTTTGTATTTGAATTTGGGGCTTCTTTTATTTTGCTATGTTTGTGATTCATTGTTTTGCGTGAGGTAAATTCTTCTTTCCTAGATAATGTTTCCTTTTAAACACCACTTAGTTGCAATTAACACTCCAAAACATTATAAATACGCACCAATATGTTCAAAACGAAAATGATTAAAAAAATTTGACGAAAGTATTTTTACTCGTAATAGTTGAATATGTTGTTAAATTGATGGGTTATGGATAACACCTAGGTCAAACTCGAAGATGGAAATACTTGAGAATGAAATTCGTAAGGATAAGATGGTATCAGAGGTAGGGGTGTCAACGGACGGTTTAACCCACTGTAACCAATAATTTAGTATTGGTTACGGTTGCGAACCGCCAAAATACTAAACCCGGACGGATCCGACCATCAAATTATGGATTCGGATCGGGTATAATTTCTAACCGGTTACCCTTTGGATCTTATTTCCTACTTTCACTCTCATACCTCTGTATCATACATTTCACAATCATAATGTGCTTAATACTTCCTTTATTTAGAATTTTAGAGAACTTATGCATAATACTGTCCTTTATATTCGTGGAAATCTCTTTCGTGATTGATTTTCCATTTCAACTTTTTGTTAAAAATTGCTATTTCCCACTGAATTTGTCTACCACCAATAACCTCATACTTTTTTTCTTAATAATTGGATGAATGCACGCAATACCGCGCATGTAGATATATGGATGAGTTTTGGTAGGAATTAGGAACCATTCCTCTCATAGCAACACAGAACAATACTTGTATTTTTATTTTTCGATAATGTGAACAGCTATTACGTGCGCACCAGGAACCATGTATTTTTTTTCTATATACAATATATATATATATATAATGATATTTTTGTAGGATAATATGTTTTTAAAATTTGTAAAAAAAAAAAAAAAAAAGCTGACCGGGTCGGACCGGAACAGGACAAAACGGGCCGGGTCTTGACCGGTCCGGGTCCAAGCTGTTCTGGAACCAGAACCGGAACCAGAACCGTTGTTTTAAAATTTAATGGGCTTTGAACGGTTCCGGATCGGTCCGGATAAAGACCGCCGTTGACATCCCTAATCAGAGGGATAATTTATATATCCTTGAGGTTGATATCCATATGGAGTTGCACTTATAAGATTGATTCGGAAGTTGAGTTTGTGGCATATTTACAGAAGGAAAACCAACATAATTGAGATGAATGTCGAGATTTTGGGGACGATTTCGATTCATAAATGGAAGGATTGTACCAATTCGTAAAGTCCTTTATCCATTGAAATTTTAGAATCGTAGAGATTTGTAAGGACAATGATGGATAAATTATAGAAAATGAGAATTGGTATGAATCTTAGGTTCCATTCATAATTGTTAAAATAGAAAGAAAAAAAAATGACTCAAAAGAAAGGAAAATAAATAAATAAATAAATAGATGAACAACTAAATAAATAAAAAGAATATCGAATGGCCAAATGGTGAAAAAAGAGAAGCAAAAAAATATAGAACGAAAAAAATGGAAATAATAATAATATATTGGTGGAGAGTAGCCGCACGTATGCAAGTCCGGCCACCAAAGACGCCTCGTTACGGTGCATTGCAAGCGCCATCTAAGGAATCTGCTGTTCGCATTCCTTGGATTGACGCATGTGATGCACACAAGTTTCTCTTCCCTATTTTTTTAGCTTATTGGGAATGCTTTTAATATCATTGTTTAACAATCGGTAACACAAAAGCTTCATTTTTTGTGTGTGTTGGCCTAATGATAGAGTGGTTAATGTCCGAGGTCAAAGGTCTCGGGTTTGAGTCCACCGTGACGCAGTCCTTTAAAATTTCTGTAATAAATTGACCCAAAAAAAATTCACTTTAAAAAAAATAGTATATAAACCTGAATATAAACCAAAAAAAGTACCATATCATAAGAAATATTTTATTATAGGAACCCCAAAATGACATTGTTCCATAATTCTCTTAGTCTTGTGTCATGTCAGTTTAGATTACAACTTTCTTTCTCAAATCTTTTTTCTTTCGTCTTCTCCACACCACCCCCAGTAAAAAAATGATTATTGGCGTAAAAATACACCAATTTTGGTTGGTTTTGATTTTTTACACCATAGCATAAATCGAGTGAGTTGGCTTTAATGTGAAACTCCTCTAATCAAAACGACATCGTTACAATTGCAGCAGTGATACCAGACTGCAATATCAACTTTAATTCAAACAAAAAATTTAATCGTGGTAATACTACAACAACCGTTAAGTTTGTATATTTTTATACTCCTTTTAAAGTTTATATGCAATACTAAAAATTTACCAAAGTTCATGTAATTTAACATCAATAACCCAAAAAATATAAATGAATACACCGACATGGACTGTTTCGGAAATTAATTATTATATTATTTTCTGTCAAATGAGTAACCAAGATGGGGTTGGCATCCGTTTAAAATTAATCATGATTAACATGCCAACTATTTGATTAATAGTAAATGTTACAGTGTTTTCACTACTATGTACTTCTGTTTAAGCAAATACCAGAAATATTTATTTTTACGCAAGGGCTTTAAAATGTTATGTTCGGACCTCTGTCTCACAGTTCTTTTGTACCTCACTGTTAATTTTGCTATTTTGATAATAAAACATTCCGAATTTAAAACACTAATGTGGAGTTTTATTTCTCCAATATTTAATATCATATCTTAATTTTTTACTTGACATGCATTTTCCAAAATGAATTATCCCAAGAAGAAGAGAACAAAAGAGTTTGGAGTAGGTTGCAGAGGTCGTACTGAAATTTTGATTTCTTGAAAATTGGGATTTTCAACTGATTTCTGAGTGTTTGTCACTTTCCGTAACTGAAAATACAATATTGGAAAAGACAAAGGAGTTGGTGGTAAATACTGCTACATTTTTATTCTCCATTTTCAGGTTGAACTGACGTTGTCTGAAACACACAATGTATGATGAGAGATTATCGATATTCAACCTCCTAGGACAAATATCATCGATTTTCAACATTATTTGTTTCTTGACGAGTAGATTCGTCATGGATCATTCTAGCTACATTGTATGGTACAAATGATCGTAACATATTATGCATTTCTCCTTATTAATCCATATTTGAGAAACTATTGCTGTGGAACAAGATTACAAATTTTTTAGGCTGGATATTTATAGTATTTCCCAGTAATATTTGAGGTATGTCTTTGTATATTTATGGCAATTGCATTTTCCGTGTAGTATTTATGAAATTATTTAATCATTCATTTACGGTCACTACATTCGAACATATGAGATATATCCACATTTATATACATAACCTACAAATTATACATAATGAATTAACAACATTTGAAAAAATTAAATATGACAGAATCAAACATCTAACTTATAATGAGAATTCCAACTTAATACCTTTAGTTTGAAATTTCATTCATAAAATTTATATAAAACCAATCATCTAATTTATAAAGACACGTCAGGTGATAGCAATCGACTTTGTGTTTCGTACACAATTGTATTAATATAACTGAATTGATTTTGTGCTTGAATCAGAGCGCATGACATAAGATCTCCGTTCTTTCACATAATATTAAAACTATAAAGTAACGTAAAATAGTTTTAAAATTGATTAATTGTGTCTATAATGGAAAAAATGGAAATCTCGAACTAGAGTAAAAAATAATAACTGATTAATTATGTCTATCATGAAAGAAAACGGAACTCTCGAACTAGAGTATTTTTTTTTGTTAGTTTAGAGTTACTTTCGATGATTAGTTTATACTATAATTTATTGTTCACTTGATAAGTTAGAATTTTATGATATCTCAAGATCTTTGATAATTATTATTATTTGAGCTGATTTTGTTTCATTCATATTCCATTGAAAGAGCAAGATTACAAAAATTCTAATAATAAGGATAAAGATACCAAATCATGTATTTTGTTCATCATGAAAATAATTTATCTTTATTATTAGAATTCTTCAATCTTACTATTTCAATGGGATATGAATGAAGGAAAATTAGCTCAAATAATAAAAATTATCAAGAGTATTTTGATATCCTCAAGTTCAAATTCATCTAAGTAAATAATTGTTAGTCTATACTATTTTTTTGTCTATTAAGGATAATCTTCAAAAGTAAATTGCTCGTTATTAGGTGTGGTTTGATCGATAAGTCTTGATTGATAAAATAATCATACTTTATCATATGTATGATTTGAGTAATTGATCTTGTGACAGATAACACGATTGGTGCTCCAATCATCCATTTGGGTGATAGTTTATCATCCCAAATTTTGGTTGGTTATTTAATCATCCCAAATCAATCATTCAATTTTGGTATTATACTATATTTTGGACATAATCATTTAATTTATCATACACCACAAAATCTAAACACAAAACTAAAACATCCAAATAGTCTAATCATACTCTATCTTATCAATTTTATATATCTCATCCATCAAACCAAACACCATTTATGAAGCGTTTATTTTTCAAGATTAATAAGATACAAGATTGGGTATTTTTATCTTTATTACTAGAATTCATCCAATTATGTCATTTCAATGGGATATGAATCAAGTAAAATTAGCTCAAATATTATAAATTATCTAGGATCTTGTGATATCTCAAAGTTCCAATCCATCTTCTCAGTAAACAATAAATTAGCATATACTATTTTCATTTATCTAGATTAATTATCAAAAGCAAACGTACCCCCATGATGCATTTGCTTTTAAGGATTAGTCTAAATAACTAAAAATACTACTACATCAGTCCCCAAAAATTGTTCCTGATAATCTTCGCTGCGAGTTTTTAAAAATCGTGGAGTATTTTATGAGTCGAGTAAGGATCTCACATCAATGTAGTATTCTACCCTCCGTTCCACTGAACTTGACCTGTATTTCTTTTTGGATTGTTTCACCAAACTTGACTCATTTTCTTTTAAGAAATAATAATCTCTTCAAAAGATGTGAGTCATACCCTTTAATCATTTTATATCCTTCTCATAAATAACCATGCCAAAAAAAAACAAAGTATTAATTAGTGGTGGCATATGACTAGTAAAATGTGTAAATAAATGGTGTTGTTGGGGTAATAAGTAAAAATAATGGTGGACCATGAGTAATAGAAAGTGTAAATAAAAAGTGTTAATGAGGGTGATAAGTGGAGAATATTTTGTGGGGTAGTTTTCATAAATGACAAATGAACAAATTTGTGGGACATAACAAAAGAAAATTTAGGAATAAATTATGGGGATCGAGGAGTATAAGTTAATCCATTGTTTATTTTAATGAATCGAAACATTGAAATATCTCAAAGTTCTTGATAATTTTTGTCATTTTAACTAATTAATTTGATTCATATCGTATTAAAGAAGTAAGATTAAAGAAATTATAGTAATAACAATAAAAATATTTAACTATATATTCTATAATCGTGAAAGATAAATGACCGTTAATGTACTAATCAAATGGAGAATACACTACACTACATAAATAAATCATATAAAAATGTCAAAAACACACATCATAATCTTTTTTTTTATCCACCGTTAAAAATAAGAATGGCAAGTACAAGTTTAGCAAAATATTGTTTTTCAGTGGGACCCATAAAGTGACTGTGTAAAGACAAAGATCCTCACTGGCCCCACTCAATGCCAGAATAAGCCCAAACACCTGTATTCTGGCCCGAAAGCCCGCCCACACCCACGTAGCACGGCCCGACCCGCCTTTCTATTATAAAAATAATACGCGTGGGGTCAATTCCTCTTCACTCACAGTCTCCTGCGCCGCGAGACACCGCCGTCGCCGTCGTCCAAAACCCTACAAAAAATGTCCTTCTCAGATATGATTCTCACCAAATTCTCCGACGAAGACGACTCCTACCACCTCGCGTCTCCGCCTTCTCCCGCGGCGCCTAATCCCTCCCTCGCCTCCGCGGACAATTCGGCGAAGCGAGCCGTCGCCCGGACTTCGGTGAAGGACCGCCACACGAAGGTCAACGGCCGCGGCCGCCGCGTCAGGATTCCGGCGCTCAGCGCGGCGCGCATATTCCAGCTAACGCGCGAGCTCGGCCACCGCTCCGACGGCGAGACGATCGAGTGGCTCCTCCGCCACGCCGAGCCGTCGATCATCGCCGCCACCGGCACGGGCACCGTGCCTGCGGAATCCGTCTCCAGCTCCTCCCGCGCTCTCCCTCCGTCGCGCCCCTCCGCCACCGTGAGCAGCACGCTGCAGCAGGTGACCGTAGCCGCGCAGCCGCCGCTGGAGGCTGCCTGCAGCCTGGATCTATTCCAGCCGTCGCAGACGTCGGCCATGGCGTTGGAGCTCCCGATGAACGGGTACCGCCACATGCCATTCATGGCATTGCTGTTGCAACCGGCTGCTGCGGCGGTGGACGACGCCGGCGGTTACCGCGGTTTGGCCGGAGATAATCACTAGATTTGTGTATCTAATTTCATCGTATCCACCTGGAAGGAGTAATTAACTGGTCCTATCATTAATTATGCTTTTATTTTAATAATTTTTTTCCTTGCATAAGAGTCTTATTTTTCAAAAGATAAAAAGTAGAAAAATAAAATAAAATATCATCATCTTATTTCAACCATTGAAAATTCTGCTAATACTAAAAAGAGAGCTATATAAAAACCGTAGAATGAGAGGGAGAGATATGAAATTATTTATAGGGTTAACGGTTTGAAATTAGGAATCAAATCTATGAAACAAGATTTCTACTGTTTTACTGCATCAGCATAAGGTTGGAGAACTTGTGACATTCAAAGTGGGAAATAAAATAAATGCTGAAATAGTAAAAACCTTAAATGAAAATTTCTTTTTCTTTTTTCTAATTACGACGACACAATTATTGAGGTTTACGTTCCAGAATGTGGGACCAGCTCAGGTGAAAATTTAAATGGCTATTCAAGGATCCAATCCAACCTAAAGGTCCACTTCTCCTCTACAATTTGGGAAAATCTTACATAAGTGACCAGACGGGTTAAAGAGACATCCAAACATTATAAATATAAATAATGATAAATGTAATTGAATATAGGCTGACTGATTTGATAATCTTATACAAATTTTTGTGCTATAATTGAACTCAGACTACTCAATCAATAAGTCTTGACTAACTTCCTTGAATGGGTCCTCATTTTAATTACCTCTAGCTTTGGCTTCCACGACACCTCCCTTGGCTCGTAATGCCTCAAAGGTGGTGGAACATCGCCTGCTGCCTCGACTACTCTGCTTACCATTTATACGACCTACCTAATCTTAGGGCAGTGTTTCCGATCGAAGCACAGACCAAGCAGCGATTTGCGACTACCAACAGCTTCACACCCGATTTAAGGATTTGCCTCCCTTCAAGCTAGGCTGACCAGAACCAAACCATCACATTTTTTAGCCGGTTCGGTTCTCTTCTTTAGCAAGTTCGGTTTGGGTTTGGATCCAATTTTTTAAAATCGAAATTTATTTGGTTCGGTTCAATTTTCTAAAAATTCGATCCAAACCGACCAAAATCCCATTAAAATTGAGTACGTTTTGTAATTAGTTTTAATACGTTATATTGAATATCAAAATCCAGAATTCATTCACATCGTGAAACTCGCTATGAGTTTGTGAGCCCTACGCCCTATTTCCACTCTTGCCCTAAATTCTCTTCTCTGATATACGTCTCGACATTACGAATCTCACAAAGGCAAGTCATGCTCGCCCCTCTCGTTGTCATCTACTCGCTTCCTGCTAACTCTCGCTCTGTCGTCATTTTTCATCCTTCTCTTGTATCTATTTTTTTCGACCCTAATTGGACTGTTATTTTTATGTCTGATGTGGTATTTCTTGATGAAGCATTGTGGATCTAGAATGAGAATCATATTCGAATAAATAGTACTCATTTAAGAAATTTCACATTTTTAATTGTCTGAGTGATGCTCTCTCACACGGTCACACCTCCCTTTTTATTTTGTTGCTGCACTCAACATATGGATATATAGGGAAGGAAGATGACGCTTGATTTTTATTTTTTTATTTTTTTTCCAGCTATTGATAAGAGGTTTGACTAAGAAGATGCAAAATTTCAATTAGCCAAAACCGAAATTCAAATTCAGTTCAGTTAGGAAAAAAAGTTTGTTAAGATTGGTTGCTATTTTAAAAACTTCAGTTAATTCGGTTCAGGATTTTTGGTTCAATTTTCAGTCGAATCGATTGAATACTCACCCCTACTTCAAGCATTAAATCCAATATCTGCTCAATTTTTGTGACATCTGATAGGTGTGACTTACAGAGTGTTTGACTAAGCTTATAAGCTCTTCAAAACAACTTATAAGTTCTTTGACGTGAGAGGCTGGTACTGATGTATTCAGGCACGGCATACCCCATAATCCCGACCCCTTAGTAACATATCTGCATCCCGTCAAACAAGAAATCAGTGTAAATTTTCGAGATCATGACTGAAGAAGGAAACTTATCGGTCATACCGCAGTTGAGACGTGCATTCGTCCTTCTGGAGGGCCCAACCGGGCTAATCCAAAGTCAGATCAGCTTAGCGTTCCACTGCTAGTCTAGCAGAGTGTTCGAGGATTTGAAGTCCCTAAATATGATCTGGCATTGCGGACACCAAAATATAAGGTGGCCAAGCTGCAATTTGCGCTACAAATTCGAGTAAAGAAACTAACCTGAAAATCCATTTCACGAGGGTGACCCTCAGCCTCGTAGCCGTTGGATTCCTCTCTTGTCATCCTCCGTGCAGCATCCAATCAATTTCACGAGATTTCGGATGGTCAACGACACCAAGAAGGTCGACCTCCGTGATCCACTCTTGATCATACATGGACGGTAGTTGGAGTCAGCGGCTCTCCCAGGTCCCTTATCTAAGATCCCTGGAAAGAGGATCAATAGCTTGGTGCACTATCTCCCTTCAACCTTTTGAGCGAAATGCGGTAAAAGAAAAGGAAGGAAAATCCATGGACCGACCTCCGTGATCCACTCTTTGTGACCCTATAGTCGTCGAAGTCGGCAAAGTTGCAAAATATTATGTTACACAAGTAAATGCTACTGTAGGAAAGGAATCTTAAAGCTCATGCAACAGTCGTTGTTGTCGAGATGGAGTAAGATTCTCTACCTGTTGCCAGAAAAAGGAATCATTTTCATATTATATTACAGTGACTATTTCCTAGATTTTAGTATCACATGTAACCGGCCTGATTCACGAAATTGTATTTTTTCACATGTAATCAGACATGTGAACAGATCTGGTACAGATGAAATCATCCAATTTTAATTTTGTATCGACTTCCTAATTCTAATTCGACTAGACCACCAGCCTTATCCTACACGTACACACACATAAAAGTTGTAATGCTACGAAATAAATTAGGTAAAAGTGAGCCAAAACCTGTTCCTAGTCGACCACATTCTCCACACCATCTCACTGAAAAGGGACAAGCTCAAATAAGCTAATAAAACGTCACAGAAACCAATCGCACATAAGACATTCTAAGATGATAACTGTCAAAAAAGCCTCATATGTCAAAAATAAAGGAAAGAAATGCTGAACTGGAAACGAGGAATGCACGAGAAAGAATTCACCTGTTTACCGAGTTGTTTTACAGCCACATTAATCTTCTTAGCCGGATTTCAACATCCGAATCCGCCCTCCCCAAGCTTAGAACTGTTGGTGAAATTTCTAGTTATTTGCTTCAGCTCTGTTAGAGAATAAGCTAGACTCATCTAATTGTAACCCTAGCTTTTTACTCCCTACATATATGGAAGACTCTTTTGTTATGAAGACACAACTTCTTCCTTTCTCCTAAATGACTCTATACTTACTGCTTTACAAGCTCCAAGAGGGTGAAAACCTTGAGATTACTAGGTCTGGTCACATCTTAGGTCTAACGGAATTTAATTAATATTGACTACCCGAATCAATGTCCTTCGTTGTTTGCATTCTATGTTGTTACTTCACTAAAGGAAAGAAAAGTAAAAAGAAGAATCAAGCATATTTTAAAATATCACGAATATCAATGTGAGCTGTCTTTTTATTCTTTTTTTTGTCATAAAAATATTATTAATAAAATGAATATAAAGAGTACTTGAAGCCCTTATGTACCGACACATAAACACAGATACATCTCACTTGAAAATAGATTGGACACACGCAAATGAGAAAGAATATTAATTATGAATTGAATAAACAAAAGATGAAGGATCGAATCCATTTTCAGTATCGTACTTTTATTCCTTCCACAATATTATTCACCTTCAGATTTATCCTTTTGAAAATATCATCATCTCTAGCTTTCATTTTGATTTCTACATAAACTGAGCTAAGTTAGGAGGGTCAAAATCATGATATAGTTATTATTATATACTAAATGTTATCAATTAACCTATTTTATTCAAAATAAATATTTGTATACCCCTCAATTCGGTAGCCGAACCTATAATTGATGGTAGTTATCTTACACTATTAGGTTGAGCTTATCACCTAATGTTTCTCTAATGTAATATACATTTTTCGTATATATTATTTTAGCATTTTTAGCATAGTTATTAGTTAATTGAGTCGGTTGTTTAATTAGTTTTCCTTATTTAGCTATGCATTTTTAGCATATTATGATATGGGTTGTTCTCGTATATATTATTTTAGCATTTTTATCATAGTTATAATATTGGATAAATAGTATGTTAATTGGCTCTATTATTTTTTCTTAAAGCTAGAATTGAACTATAAATGGATATTCTGATTTATTTCATTGTTGAACTGTTACTAATGTATTTATTTTATTGTTCATGTTTTATTGTTCATGTTTTGTTATTTGTTATTTGTTGATCTGTTACTAATATAAAGAAATATAGTTAGTCATAGCATTGATCTTGAGTTGCTATTACTCTAACCTGCTAGCTCTCCCGATTCTTTTACGACTAGAAAAAAAGTTAGTGATATTGAACTAGAAAAAAGTTAGTCATAGCATCATATTGTATTGTTAGTCATAGAAAAAAGTTAGTCATAGAAAAAAAAGTTAGTCATATTGAACTAGAAAAATAGTGTTTATGGTTTAGAATGGTTAAATTGTATTACTTAATTATGGCCAGTTTTTGATAGGTGATTTGTAGAGATTGAGTTCTAATTATTTTTTATATTTGTATGATAGGATGTTTATTGATGCGAATTATAGACAAATGAAATAATTATTGTAGTAGTTTGTTGGTTTGTTGTACGTTGTGTAATATGTGACATTGATATAATTGTAGGTCGATCCTGTTTTCTTGAGGCCTACCACGATAAATGTGATGGCGGATGTAAAGACTTATTATAAGACCGATTATTTTAAGTATATTAAGAATGTCTTGCTAGATAAGAGCGTGAAGAGTTGGTAGATATGTTTAGGGGGTTGCTTTGGTCATCGATTGATTGGACTCCGGGCCTAAGTCTAGTTTATCTTTGCACCATTTAGTCTCCGTCGGATAGAACCTACGCATCCGAAGATGTATTTTTCATCAATGAAAGATATATATGTTTTCCATTAGAGATTATGCTCTAGTCATGGCGCGCAATTTGGGTCATCGTCGTTTGATCCCACACAAGACTACGACTTGAGCGACGTTGAGGTCTATAGCCTTTTTACGGGGCACACAGATTACATTCGTAATCTAGTAGATAGATTTTGTAGTAGTGATTTTAGTGATGATGTAGATCTTCGTCACTATTTACGTGTGGCCACGTTATTATCCTCTATGGATTCGTATTTGGAGTGCGATCGGGAAGATAATAGCGATTGGGTTTGGGCATTGGTTGACGATCCGGGCGTTTTGCCGATTTCCGTGGAGCCTACTGTTACGGATATTGAGATATTATCTGACGCGATGTCGACCTAATGCTCAATACCACTTTTACGGACCGATCTGGGCACTATATGCTTGGTCACTCGAGATCATACGGGGTTTGGGAAGTATAGGTGGGACGTACATCAATCCCACGTGTCAAAGTGTTGAGGTGGAAGTTCAAGTAGGCTCTCACGTGACTTCTGATCTCTTTTGAGCAAGAGTCTTGAATTTTATTATAATTTTAAATCATGTATGAGGTATTGTATTTATTAGAATATTAAATAACATCTTTCAATTTATTGTGGGTCGATTATCATCTCACATCGATCGAGCGACTCATTCGAGGTTAGCGCCGTTCTTGGGTGTCTGTCTCACACCCTCTCCACTCGGTGTGAATTTTGTTATCCGTCAAATCCTTTGAGGAGGGACGGCAGTTCCCTTCGTCGTGGTGTGTCTCGTCCGGTGGATGAGCCTCGGCGTAGACGTCGAGTTAGGAGGGCTCCACGGTTTGTTGAGGATCACGATCTTCGGGGTCTCCATCGAGCGAGCCTCGAGCCTTCACCTTGAGACCCGCCGGAGGACATCGTCGGTTGGGTTCGTTGAGGTTCCGGTTGTTGATGAGCTGCGGCCATATATGGATAGCCGTCCATCCGTTGAGAGGCGGGATACGGGAAGACATACCGGGGAGGTAGCTTCATCGACGGTGGTGGTGAGCACCAGGCGTCTTAGTTAGTCGATCGTCGTTGGATCCGAGAATCTATCCGGAATCTGTCCGGGAGAGTGAGGACGAGCGGTCTGCACGCATCGAGAGGTCTATCGAAGACAAATTTATTCCAAAGATAAAAGTGGTTTGAAAACCTCTTAGAAGACTCGATGTGGTTGCACACATAGGGATGATCTGACTACACATGCCTCATGTCCCACGTCATCCGGCGGCGGCGGCGAGGTGAAGATCGAGAGACCACATCACCGCCCGATCCGGATGTCCGCGAGGCGGTGGACATATTGAGCCGGTGAGGCGACCTTTGCATCGATCGGTGATACCCTCCCGCTACTCTCACGGATCCATGGTACGATCCGGAACTACATCTCATCATTCCATGATGGGATGGACCTATTTAGTGATCGGCCTCGAGCGTCGTGAGCGGACTTTCGAGCTTGTGTAGGAACATTTGGAGCAACAGGTAACTATTAAGTCTCATATTTGGCAGTTTATAATATTTCATTATATTTGTTATGTTTTTCATTTTCTCTAAATTAAATGTTTGTAGTTCGGGATCCGGAGAGGTGAATGGGTACGGAGACCTTCGGCTGTAATGAGGTCACCATACGTGAATAGCCCGATGCCACGTCCATTATCCGTGATATATTGATAAATTACTAGCGTTTCTTGAACACAAATAAAGCGATGGTGGTTGTTCGAGTCTTGATCGACAAGTCGAGTTGTATTTTTCGTTCATATCGAAATGCGGAGAGGCCTTTGATGTTCGGGTAGAGTGCGTTTTATACAACATGCTTCGTTTTTTAAGTACATCTACTTATATTGATATGTATCCCTAAAATAATTTTGCGGTCGTCGATCTATTCATGGTGTATTTGAGGATGAGACTCGATGCGGGATCGGCGTATTGGATGGGGTGGATTATCAAAACACAATCATCCTTGATCTTGGTTTTTCGTAAGTCTTTAATCTGATCAATATATAGTATATATGTGTAGTATCTCTAATTACTTAATTTTCAATGTTGAATAGATGTTTACGCAAAATTCATGGTCCGAGGTACACGCAACGCTTTCGTCCTACATTGAAGACCAGCGTGAGGCGGTGATCATGACCCGTGAGAGCATTGTTATGGCATGGAATCCACCAGCGCATTGGATAGCGATTGTCCTCGGCATGACGGGTTATACATCATGGTTACGTGCCACACGGTAACCTTATTTAATCTGATAAATTGCAAAATTGAAATTTTCCTTGTTTATTTTATCTAAATATTAATTTTATAGATCATCATCCCATGCGTCATCGGCGGCGTTTCGCGATAATGCGTGTGGATATGCACTCTGTCATTGCGTCTTTGTTTGACTCGCGTATTTGGCGGATGGACCGGGATCAGTGGATGCGAGGATGATGGACTTCGTGTGCTGACTAGATTATTGCGGCGGTTCGATCTTCACTAGATGGTTCGAGGCTAACTCCCACGGATACCACCATGGAATAATGATGCGATTATTACACGAGCTGCCTCTTGGTATTTGACCGAAGGCGATTTCGATGATGGTCCATTTGCGTGCATGACGTGGAACGTCTTATTTCGGTTCACCGAGCATCGAATGGAGTGCGTCTAATGTCGTAGCATATAGACATAAAGTAGGTGAAATATATATGAGATATGTGATCCATATAAGAAGCCGAGAGGAAGAGGAAGAGGAAGAGCGTCGACTACCAGAAATTAGCATGTACTATGTAATGATTTTATTTATTTTATCTCATGTAATAGATTCTTAGTTACATTATCTTATCAACAATGGATTAATTTTAATATGATCTTCAACTTCAATTTCAATTTCAATTCCAATTCCAATTTCAATTTGATTAAGTTAAAATAATAATAATGTTAATAATATCTTTACATGAATGTTTTCTTTCATTACAATGTCACTCGTCTCTGGATAAGTAAGGACACTTCCGACGCGTATGAGATTCATTACCACACAAGCTACATGTCCGTAGTGCACGACTTCTACTACTCGATCCCACATTGGATGACGATATCGACCCACTTTGGGCGCCCGACTGACGGACTCTATTAGGAGGCATAGCGTAATTCCGGCAACATCGGAGGAGCAGTCCAACTAGGCTGTGGTGAGCAGATTGGTCCGATCTGGTATGCTTGGCTAGCTTTGCGAGAATGGTAGTACTCACATAGTTAGATATATGGTGACCTTTATGACTAAAAATTTATATAATCAATTATATGTAAGTGAAATCAATTTGATCAAAAAATTAACATAATTAAACTTAAATTAGTACCATATAGTCTGCAATGACATGAGAACACGGTATCATATCCATGTCCCACTCCAAACACGCACGATTGCGTATTGAGATTGACTCACGAATGTTTTGCTTCCGTGCTTGACTTTGAAAGTGGAGTCGATGAGGGCACTACATCGTGTCTGCGTGATAGTTCCATTGATACCATCATCTTACGCGTTGCTTGAGGGTCAATTCAATTGCGTGCCTCTTTCTTCTTCATGTCTCTCATCGAACCATTTTTACGTAATGTGACGGATTGCCTCAATCATTGAGCAAATTGGCAATCGTCAGCCCACAATATTCAAGAATTGAATGATTCGGCAATGTTCGATGTCATAAAGCGTAGCGCCTAACGGGCACGTGATCTAGCCCACCGCACTCCAACCTCCACCAACTTGGTATATGCGCCACTACCATCGGCCTTCACGAGACTTTAACATAGCCATCGCTTTTCAAAGTGTGCATCTTGGTACGCATAAGCGGCTTTACGGAATAACTGCGGATGGTTGCCCAAGCGGGGTGATTTTTTCAGCAGATGGTAGTAGCATAATCCGTGTGTTGCATCGGGGTGACACACTTGACCGCGTTCATTATCTTGACATGGGCATCGAAACAATCAACATCTCGGATTTGATCCATAAGCGACTTGTAGTCGAGGCGAAACCAAGTCCATGAGACATCATTCTCGATCGGACCAATTCCATAAGCTAATGGAAAAACTTGCTCGTTGCCGTCCTTTGTCACGGCAGCGAATAATATCTTTATTGCGGCCCTTCAAGTGCGTCCGTCCACTACAATCACGGGTCGGAGGCACGATGTGTACCCAATCTGCATGAACCGGGCGACAAAGAGGTGGCGGAACCGACCATCGATCCAATATCCAAGTCGATCATCGAACCGGGATTGCTCATCCGTAACATATGCGAGATAACTTCGGTAGTAGCTGAAATGATTCTTCACGTCCACCGTATATCATCTCGATCGCCCTATTACGGGCTCGCATTGCTACTTGTATGTAACGTGTACACGTACTCTCGCCGCAAATCGGCCATAATGGACCTCGGCTTTAGCACTTCACCGTCTTGGCGTATTTTTCGTGATATGTATGCTGCAATTACACGGGCCTTAACCTTCCTTACTCCGATATTCACTGGGTTACGTGCGCAGTATGTATAGCATCAAACTTGCGGACAAACCAAAATCCACCTTCTGCGATGCGTAGTAGAAAAGGACGCGATTATGATATCGACATTTGAATGTAATCCTCGAATTATCGGATCGAGGAATAACAAATTCTACTCGGCGTTCCAAATGCCATAGCCCCACGGATATCTTGATTCACCCTTAGCATCGAAGATGGAACCTTCGCTCACTCGTGGGTCTGGAACCGAGTCCGGAGGGCGAGCAAAGAGATTAGCGAAGCATCATGAGGAATAACATGGACTAGCCGGTTGCTCATCTCCTAAACTTCTTCGGCTCTGGGCCTCCTCGTGCGCTTGCGTGTTACTGCATAATCATAGATAGAAGCTTCCGAATCCACCTCTCGGCGGATCCATGCGTCAAACTCTACAAATGAGCCATAGCTACCAAAGCGAACTCGCGATCTTCTTCCTCTTCATCCGACTGCTTTCATCTTCTTCTTCTTCAACGTAGTCGTCGTCATCGCTGTCCTCAACAAGTGTATCACCCACAGTTGCGGCATATGTTGGGAAGCAAATTCTGGATGGATCCATGTGTTGCGGCATATATTGAGATGTATCATCAAACCAATCGGATGAAGCAAATTGTTGTATAAATGTCTCATCGAGCGATATGTGTTGGGGAGTGTAGTCATATGTTGGCGAGGATGGTATCTCGAGCGAAGGTCTATATAGTTCTTGCTACGATTGGGATGTGTCGGCATCGTGAGTCACATAAACCTCGGTTGGGCATCATGAGCCAATCGAACAAGTTGATCATCATTACTCAAAAGTAATTTGATAATTCTACCACTCAGAGATCTCGATAGATAATGCGGTTGGTAGGTTGTACTCAGCGAATTTGTCGACATAATTTGATCAATCATCTCTATGAACTCCGAGATAATTACATTGTCCATTCGAACAAAGGCATTTGGTGATACCCCCAATGTAACATAAAGAAGGATCGATGCCTCCATATCTAATAATAATGCTCTTCCATCCCGACCTCTATAACAACAACAAGATTACATTAGCAGAAATATATAGTCTTAACATGATTTTTCTAATGTATAAAACAAATATACAGTCTTAATGTTTACACTAAAATTATCGCTACAATAGGAAAAAATAGCAATCTAATCTAAGTTTTAATTAAAGTCTATACTATAAATAATTAAATTCTCTTACAATAAATTAATTAAAGGGAACTTATCTAAACGAATTATGCCGGCAATTATCTAAATGAATTATCCAATAATTATAAATTGCAGAAACAATCGAATTATCTAAACAAAATAATAATAAATCTAAAGATATTTGCTCGAATTTAAACAAAATAATAAAAACAAATCTAAATAAAAGGAATTATTAATAAAAACAAATCTAAATAAAAGGAATTATAAATTGCTCGAATTATCTAACAAAATAATTCTAAAGATAGTATTATAAATTGCTCGAATTATCTAACATAATAATAAATCTAAAGATAAGAATAATAAACAAAATAAACAAAATAATAATAACAAATCTAAATAAAACTAAAGATAATATTATAAATTGCTCGAATTATCTAAACAAAATAAATCTAAACAAATTTAACAATAATAAATCTAAATAAAACTAACAATAAGAAATCTAATATCATAAACAACAATAATTCGAAGATTATCCTAATTGATTTTATTTAAAATTAATTTCAGGGATTATCTAATTGATTTCATTTAAAATTAAAACAACAACAATAATTGAAGATTATCCTAATAAATTTAAAATTATCCTAATTGATTTCATTTAAAATTAATTTCTAAAACAAAATTAATTAATAATTAGTATTAAATTCCTTGTTTCGATCGATACATTCATCTAAAATTAATTCAAGTTTTATGTCTCCGGTCGATATTTTCTTGTTTCCGATCGTAGGAGACATCAATTAATAATTAGTATTAAATTCATTTGATAATTCGAAGATTCCGTTCGAAAATAGGCTCTCTCCGGTCGACCGGAATCATTGTTAATTTGATAATCCTTGTTTCCGGTCGTAGAATCAATAATTAATTTAATTATGTTTGAATGAATTAAAAATTAAATTACATTAAAAATCCCTCTCAGTCGACCAATTCCTTGATTCCGGTCGTAGGAATCAAGGAATTGGTCGATCGGAGAGAGGATTTTAACAATTTAATTTTTAATTCATTTATGCTTTTAAAAACCCATAAAATCATTTATATATCTATTTTTCATATAATTCCTTTAATTCATCGACCTCTCATATAATTTCTTTAATTCATCGACCGGAGAGAGGATTCCTTTAATTCATTTATTTTTCATATAAAAACCCATAAAATCATATAAAACATCTAATTTCATCTAAACTAATTATATCCAATTATATATTATATATAGGTAATTATACAATAATTATCTAAGCGAATTATATCGAATTATATATACTAATTATGCAATAAATTCAAAACACTAAACAAATTATCCAATTAATTTAATTATCTAAATTATATATACTGAATTATGCAATAAATTCAAAACACTAAATTAATTATCCAATTAATTTAATTATCTAAACATAATAATTTATCCATACCAATAAACAATAATAAATCTAAACAAAATTGACAATAATAAATCTAAACACAAATTAATATCATAAACAACAATAAATTCAAAACACGTCGAAAATAAATAAAAATTGAATAACTTACTTGTTGAGACATAGCTCTTGGCTTACGGATTGAAGAAATAAATTTGAAAATTTTGAATATAAAATCGAAATGAGCGAGCGAAAATTGGAGGAGCATGAGCAAGAGCAATTTGTTGGATTTGTATTTATTACAATCGATTGTATAAATATGAGAGAATTGGTTCAATTATTGGTTTACTTTTCGCATTTATTTGTCTTCTTCAATTTTTACGCATTTATTTGTCTTCTTCAATTTTTCGCAATTTTAGTACAAGGTTTTACTTTTCGTAGTACTATTTTGTACACTATTAATTAATACGGTAAATATGAAGGATAATTTCAATATTAAATATTTCAAAATTCATACAGCATTTCAATATTTTGCAAAATTTCCATAGATTACCTTTAAATATTAATTTAAATATCATACATTCAATTTAAATTAATTAGTATTAAATTAATTTGATATATCCTTCTTTCCGGTCGAAAAATCGTTGATTCCGGTCGACCCTTTGATGTTTCCGGTCGACCGGAGACATGAATTAATAATTAGTATTAATTTCATTTCATAACAAGTCGATAATTCCTCTCTCCGGTCGACCAATTTGATGTCTACAGTGACCGGAGACATGAATTAATAATTAGTATTAATTCTTATACAAATATATACCGATAATTCCTCTCTCCGGTCGACCAATTTGATGTTTTCGATCGACCGGAGATATGAATTAATTAAAATTGTATTAAAAATCCTCTCTCCGGTCGACCAATTAGTATTCAAAATTTGAATTTTTAATTAAATTCCGGTCGTTCATCCTCTCTCCGGTCGATGATTCATGATTCAGTGATATATAAAGTAATTTAACATAATAATAATATCCAATACTGCGAAAATAATTTATAATCATTTTATTGATTCACATGTTTGTTATGTTTGAGTCGGTGTTATGTCATTTCACTGACCAAACTGACGAAACTGCACTATAAATATTGATTTAAATGTTTGTTATGTTTCAGAGTCAGTGTTATGTCATTTCACTGACCAAACTGACGAAACTGCACTATAAATATATATTAAAAAAATATAAATGGGTATGTTGTGTATTCATTTTGGAAAATGGGTATGAGTTGTACACACTTTTACAAATGTGTGTAGTTTGATATATTTACCCAAAAATAAACACGCCTTTAATAGTATCCCCTTTGAAGGCAAACAAATTGTGGAAAATGGTTCCTAGTATTAAAGCCCACCACCTGAATCCCAATCCTTTTCATTGTTTGATACAAAGCTTTATGTTGACAAATTCCATTAATGCTGAAATTTTATAGCGATATTTTCAACACGTAAAATTTCAGATGGCATGCCATCATTTTAGACTCGTTCAAAAATAACATATTATGTAATTATACATTTTTGGTTTCAGATGTCGGAAATACTACGTCGAATATAATTATGTTTTATTTTAAAAGAGTGTTGTTGTGATGAATAAACATAGGATTTTAGGGAAGAGTTTGAATAAAAACTTATTTTTCGTAAAAATCTATAAACTAATGCATTTTAAGTACAAAGTTAATGCACTTTATGTATAAAGTTATTGTACTACGAAATATTGATGAATGTTATTGTCTTTTACCAGAACTCAAGGGTGCATTAGTTTTATACATAAAATACATTAACTTTATACGTAAAATGCAAAGCTTTTTAGGTTTTTACAAAAAAATAGGTTTTTATTATAAGTCAACCCTATGATTTTATGTGTATAAATTCCCATAATTTATAACTGAAACACAAATAAACTTGACTAGTAACGTGTGTACTTACATTTTTCGTTACTTTTCAAGTTAAGATCAATAATTAAATCAAGTACTCAAACATATGTTAAGGTCCATTAAATAATAAATAAATAGAATGAACAAGTACAATGAGATCAAATACAAATAAATCTTAACATATAAAATATGAATTATTTTCAATCATTTCATCGTAAAGATCTATATTGAATTCATTACTTTATTAGATGAATTCGTACGCGTGAGTTTGAATCTCATGAGAGACAAAATTATATTTTTTAATTCATCAACTTTCACGATAAATTCAAACATTTTCACAATAAATTTGAAAGAATTCATTAATTTGTAATTTATACTATAAAAGAAGTTTTTACAATAATAATCAGAATTATACTTTTCTCAAAGACACTAATATGCAATTTGGATATCTCGAACTTGATAATGATAAATAAACAATAAATAAATAACTCAAGCATAAAACAAAGGGTTAACTAGTAAAAACCCAGGTTAACTTTTATATTGAGGAGCGTACTTCTTTTTGAGGAGCATTTACTTTGAATAATATGCTGAATAGATAAAAATAATTTAAATTAATTCATCGTTTATTTAAATGAATTGATGATGAATTGATCAATTTTGAACTTGTTTGACCATAATTTTGACCATGTTATCCTTCAAATACTCAATTCTATGTTTTATCAACCTATCATATCATAAAAAATAAACGTTCCATGATGAATTTTCTTATGGAATAATTTGATAATTGTTAGAATATTATTGATAATAAGAGCTAATTTAGATTTGATTTGTTTAGCAATCAAATAAATATAAGAATTAATTGTTAAAAGAAAATCATAAACTTTGATGTGATTTTAGTTTTCAACACATATTATAAATTTGTGCATCGATCGGTCAGTTCGATCGACCGACCTAAACCCACCAAACAAAAATTAAATTGAATTCTAATTTTTCAAACCGAACCGATTGACTAAAATTTTTATACAGTTCGAAAAAATCGACCGCTTTCGATTGAACCAAAAAAATGACCGATTATATATTTTCTTTATATATTTATTCTAACAAACCTATTATTATCCAAATTTCAAAGCAAAATTGTATATAAAAAAATAATAATGTCACAAATAACCAATAAAACATAAAAAATAATTAAGCAACATCCAATATATCAAATAATATTGTAGATTATATATAAAATTAAATTATTAATATCAAATAAATTTATATAAATAGGTTCGGTTCAGTTCGGTTACCGACCGAACTTAAAACCTACAATCAAGAATACATTTTAGTAATAATAAAAAACTGAACCAATAATCAATAACATCAAAACCAAATCGAATCGACCGAAACCAATTGGTTCGACCGATTTTTTAATTCGGCTCGATCCATGCACACCCCTATTATAAATCATTGTAATAATAATTAGTGTTACTTTTTGATTTATAGCAAAATTTTCATGTACAAAATATTTAGATCTCAATACATATATTTTCTACCACTGATATAAACGAGTACACATTAGATTTTATACTATATGCAAAAAAACATGCCACAATATTTTTTCAGTTATCGAATTTTTTAGACATAACTAGTTTGCTATAAATTTGTGTTATTATTGCAATAATTTATAGTATAACAAACATGGATTTTTAATGTTTTTTAAAGCATATACGTAACTTAATTGGTAGAAGAATCATGTTTGGAATGAGTATTTGATTAGTTTTGTTTTAATTTGAAAGAATTGATACTCATAAATAACTTTTGCTATTTTTTCAGGAAATTTGGAGAACAATTAAAGAGTTAAAAATGGATAGAACTGAAGTACATCTCTATAGGAGTTCGTATGCGTAAACATATCGTAATTCGGGGTTTGGATGAGAGAAAAGAGCCAAAACAAGAAAGTCACGCAATCTGCCGTAGATCGCGGCAATAATTTTTGAATTTTTACAATTTTCAGGATTTTTCCTATTTTTGAGTATTTTGATTCCTAGTTGGATCCAATAACCTTCTCCATTGATCTTATTTTGATCAATTATTTTATCCAACTATAATTGATATCTATGAGGATTCATATATCTATCTCAATTATATCTATCTCAATTGTTTTAGGATTTAAGATAATTTCTCCACCTATAAATACACCTCCCACGTATTTGATTTTACAATCATTCAATTATCAAGTCCCCATTAATCATTTTTCATATTTCTTAAAATTTTATTTTATTTTAGAGCTTCTTGCAATAGTTTAGGTATTTATTTTTAAGTTTTGTCTTCAAGATCTTCATTGTGGAATATCTACACGAGTTTTATATATTTATTTAAATTATGTTTTTTTAATTTCTTGTTGTTTAATTTTTGTTATGGGTAACTAAATATTTTTTGATTATAGGGTTTGTATTATGTAGTAGGAATTTATCTAATTAATCTATGGAACCTATTTACCTGTCAATTCATGATTTATAACTTTTGGTTGTAACACCCGGATTTTAGAAGGCTAAATCAATAATAATAATAATAATAATAATAATAATAATAATAATAATAATAATAATAATAATAATACTATTAGTAGTAGTAGTAGTAGTAGTAGTAGTAGTAGTAGTAGTAATAAAATATTGAACTATGAATGGATATTGTGTCACTCATTTTTTTTTCTCCAAATTTGTACTTATCTATCAATATGATTATATGTAATCTAATAAAACGATTGATAAGTCATATGTATACTAGTATGCACAAAATTGTTGTATTAATATTATAATAAAATCTTCTTGTATAGTCGTTATTAATACAACAGATATGATCGATATAAATAAAGACGATGCTAATCAATATTTAAACAATTTAATTATTTGACAAGGGAATGACAACTGTGATTATGAGTTCTCAATATGCATCAAGAAGCGTTTGGATTATGCTACATTTGTGGAGAACAAATATTCTTTTAGTAATAGTATAGTAGTAAATCAATAAAAAAAATCTTAGGGATAATCATGATATATATATTGATATGTATTATATTTCAAATCAAACTCTATGTATTTATCAAACTCTAATATTTTATTTTTAAAACTAATCTCAGCTTGAGATCTTCAAATTAGGTTTTGTAGAACATTAATTTGTTGAGCCCTAGTTTTATTTTATAGGATTAAGATTTAATTAACAAGAGTTCTAATAGGATTAGGATTTAATTCGGATTTTATTTATATATACATATATATATAAGGTTGAGTTATAATAAAAACCTATATTTTCGTAAAAAACTAAAAACCAATGCATTTTTTATATAAAGTTAATGCATTTTATACATAAAACTAATGCACCATTGAGTTCTGATAAAAGACAACACTATTCATAAATATTTCGTAGTGCAGTAACTTTATATATAAAGTGCATTAACTTCGTAAATAAAGTGCATTGATTTTTAGGTTTTTACAAAAAATAGGTTTTTATTTGAACTCTTCCCTATATATATATATAGTGGATGGTTCATGTGAGAATGGAAATAAGTGTAGGAAATAGGAATAGATATGTAAGTCTAGCATATCTTTCATATTTGTGTAGCACAATCAGAATTACCATGTTGTATATATTAGTTTAGCACATATTTCATCTTTCGTAGCACATATGCTAAATATATTGGTTTAACACATCTTTCATTGCAGCGTAGCACAAGAAGAGTTCTAGTCTTTGCACGATGTCCGCGTAGTACACACAACACAAAGCGTAGCACAATCGAAATTAAATCTCAGCTATTGATCCAGCGAATCAAAGGCCCAGATTCATTCCTATTTCTTACCAAATTATCCATTCCTACCTGATCCATCTTATATATATATATAACAAACACACACACATTCACTCAGCCACACACACATCACATTCACGCACACACACACACAAACACACACAAAACTCATACACACACACACTCGCACAAAAATATTTCACTTCAGTATATCTTTTGACTGAAACTAATAACTTTCAAGTTTTCTTGTGGTGCTGTGCAACTAGGACCCCGTTTCAGAATTGATTGATTTTGATTTGTTGTGCTTAATAAAATAAGGTGGAAAAATTTATACTTGTGGTTATGTTATCCCTATTGTTTTATGTATGTTTTTATATTCATATTGATTATATGACTACATGTTTTTATTTTAAAGACTACGTGATGTTTATGTTAATATATATATTCTCATGTTATACTATATGTTCTATATATATATTTAAGACCTCACATAATATTAATGTCTCATGTTATTATTATATTTAAGGCCTCATAGAATATTAAGGCCTCATTTTACTACATATATTTAAGATCTCACAGTATATTAAGGTCTCATGTTATTATTATATTTAAGACCTCACAGAATATTAAGGTATCATGTTATTGTTATATTTAACACCTCACAGAATATTAAGGTCTTATGTTATTATGATATTTAAGGCCTCATGTTACTATATATATTTAAGACCTCACAGTATATTAAGGTCTCATGTTATTATTATATTTAAGGCCTCACAGTATATTAATGTCTCATGCTACTATATATATTTAAGACCTCACAGTATATTAATGTCTCATGTTATTATTATATTTAAGACCTCACAGAATATTAAGGTCTCATGTTATTATTATATTTAAGGTCTCACAGTTATATATATATATATATATATGATATTAAATTCTATTTATGTGACAATATGAAAGATTAACATATATTACATATATGGATAATTGCATTAATCCTCATTGAGTATATTTATGATATGCTCACCCCTCGCTACTTTCAGTTTTGCAGTTGAGGAGTCAAAGCAGCCATGAAAGTCGAGAATGACTATTACAATAAGAAGTCATTTATTTATTTTAGTTCAAGTTATGAGATTCGATATTGGTTAAAATCTCAAGCTTAGTTTTTATTTAGTTAAGTCATTTTCAAATTAAAATATATATTTTGTAGACATGTCTTTTAGTTTATTATTTTGCTTAACATTATCACTTGTGAAGACAAGATTGATCCAGTCATTTTATAAGAAAGCCAAAATTAACTTTATACTTATCTGTTGAGTTCACAAAAGTTTTATTTGTTGTTCAAGTTTAAATTAAATAGCGATATTTTATTCTCTTAGAAAATCGGGGTCATTACATTGGTGCTATTTTATGTTAGATAACTGATCACTATTGATGTATGCTAGTTGTCTGATTAAAGACTTAACGGTTTTAATTAGGTGATTGAATTCATGAATTCATAATACAATTAATCTAAAGACTTGACGGTTCTATAATTAATTATGAGAAAATAACTTTTATGTACTTTTGAGAGTTTTTATGTGTTTTTGAGACATAACGAAGATAGAACATATATTAATATACTATGACAGGCTGTCCGATACAAGATATTATATTATTTATATGATTCTTGATTTTAATTGACTTAATTGTGGTTAATAGGGCTATAGATTGGTTGTGTGATTATCTATTGTATTATTACATCCCTATAATCATTCTTTTATTTTGATATTTTTTCAGATCTGTTTTATTTTATTTTTATTATTTATTTTCTCATATTTTATGAAACCTATATACACCTTTATTTTGCTTGGATAATTATGAAGCTTTTAAGTCTATTACATGATGTATTTTTATGTTTTCAGTTCTATGAATATGATACTCTACTTACTTGATGGCTACAATAAATACCGTTTAGTTGCAGTATTTTATTGCTAGAAAATTAGTGATCATAGTATAACATATTTTAAACTAAATTCAGACCAAAATGCGAAAGTATATAAATATAACATATGAAAATTGATTATATCCAAAGTAGCATTTGCATCTTTAATATGCTTATAAGTTGTAATTTATTCTAAAATAATATAATCATGTCTATTGACTGTTCATGGTACATAATATTTTAATTTTAAAATTTGTTATCCATATTTGACCTTCAATTCATCTATTCTTCCCAACTATGACTCTGAAAATATCAAATATAAAAAAATCAATAGAACAATCATATAACATGGTTTTTTTTTTGTTTTATTTAGGGGTGAGCATTTGGATTACGATTCGGATTTTTGCCTAATCCGAACCGATCCGAAAATCCAAATTTTGAGAGAGAAAAAATCCGATTCGAATCGAATATCCGAAAATCTGAAATCCAAAAATTCGATTTTTTATTAAAAAATTCGAATCGAACCGAAAAATCCGAAACCAAATTTTGTTAATTCTTTTATATATTTATATTAAATTTAAATTTTTTAAAATAAAATATTATTTTTTATATATAAATTATATATAATTCGGATTTTCAGATTTTTTCGGATTAAAAAAGCAGATTCGATCCGAAAATCAGAAATTTTGAAAAATTTCAATCCGATCCGATTCGAAAATCCAAAAATCCGAATCGAATTTTAAATTTCGATTTGATTCGGATCGAATATTCGAATTTTTTGCACACCCATAGTTTTATTTTATTATTGTCATATTGTATTATTAATTTATTAGGGTCTACGGCGAACTTAATTAATAATTAATAAAAACAAATAAATCTTCCAAAAGAAGGCGGTCTGCTGCAAACATGAAAACGGTGTTGCGAAGTGCAATCAGTGCTACACTCGCATTTTCCTCCCGCTCCGTAAACCCTAGCCACCACCGCCAGGTCCGCCACTCTCATTCCACTCCGCCACCGCGCCGCCGTTTTTTCGGCTAAACCTTCTCCTTTCACTTCAATGGCGAGCGGCGACGGCTCCGATGCTGCTCTTTCACCCACCATCAACGTGCTGGAAAAGCAGTTCGAGGTGTTCCGCCACGAGCTTGATGATTCCGGCAGCTTGCGCGAGCGTATCCGGAACGTGTCTTTCGAAATTGAGTCAGCCACCAGACTCATGCACTCGAGCCTTATGCTTGTTCATCAATCTCGCCCTATACCTGGTGCGATTTTGTTATTTCTAGCTTTGGATTTTCCCCCTTCCTGATTTTGGAATTTCCAATGAACTTAGAGTTTTTGGGAATAAGGTAGTGGTGTTGGAATCTCTAAATTGTTTTGAAGGAATTATTAGGTTTTTTCTGTTTGCTAAATTCAGGTTTATACTCACAGTGCTAATGGCTAGTCTAATACGACTAATAATAAAAAATGTGGAAACAGGAAGGAACTTCTGAACTTTATGCTACGTGTTCTAATAGTTGCTCTAGTACTATTGTTGTTGGAATTTGAAAGCTGATTTGTTAAATAGAGGTATTGAAGAAGGCAAAGGGGCAGATTGACGTGCTGAGGGGATTATTTAGTAAGCTTGCAGAAATTATGCGTGAATGCCCTGGCCAATATTATAGGTGAGAAGGAGATCAAACGTGCTTGCGCAATGCTTTCTGTTCGGAACTAATATTTATCTTTGCTTATCTGTAGGTACCATGGTGATTGGAGGAGTGAAACTCAGTCGGCTGTATCGGTTCTTGCTTTCATGCATTGGTTAGAAAGTGAGAGTCTTCTTTTGCACGCAGAAGCTGAAGAAAAACTTGGGTGTATGTTCCAATAACCTCATATCTTTTAACTGAAAGAGAGAACTCAAAATTTCATTACATGACTTTGGTGTACTTCACATGCAACCCCCACCCCCCAATTCAGTTGAAGTATCTATATGGAGGAAACATGAGAAGGGTAGTGCTTTCTTGCAAGGTTTGTAAGTTACCTGAAGTGGTTGTGGAAAGTCAAGCAAGTTCAACTTCAGCATAACATTTTTTAAATGAGCTTGAGGTTTGACATTTATTCTAACTTGACTTAGGTTATTCCTTCTAGAAGATTTTTCTGTCTTTCACACTTAACAACAATAAAATCTATGTTCCTTAAGTGCCATCTCCGTACTGTAAGATAGGTGGACACTATTTTAGTAGAAGAGGAACTTGTGAATGAAGCTGCTTCAGTAGTCTTTCTTACTAAAAATTTTCTCTCTCCCTACTGATTTGCCCCAGTATTTACGTTAGGTCAAGAGATCTTTGGTGAAGTTCCTGTTCATGTATACTTTTAATATCTAATCTGCAATAGCTGAAGCTGTGGCAGTATGATTTTTTATTTTGCTGCTAAGTTTAAGTGGGAGTGGAATTTCGCACCTTTTAGGTGGCTTTCACCCGTCCAGGTGGAATCTAATGGTTAACTGGCTTAGCTTTATAAGTAACTGTCCTGCTTCAGTCTGCTTTAAGAACCTGTATATTTGCTTCTATCTTCCATTAGCAACAAAGTTCAACTTATTTAATGACTTTTGTATTTAAGCTTATCCCTTTCGCCTTTTCATGTCAAATTTTGTGAAGATATTCTTTATGCCCAAAATATCTGGTGTTTTAAGTGTCGATATTCTTGGAACTTTCATGTCTGACCTTCAAACTTACTATTATCACCAAAGACAATGATGAATTTTGAAATCCTGCTTCTTTATCATTTATCCAGTAAATCCTTCAGAGTTTGGCCTGGATACTGAAGACTATCTCACTGGTAAGCATCAAATAATGATTCTGTTATCTGATGGGCTGCAGGTTTCAACTCTGCAAGTAATCATTTATTTGGAAATCTTTGATTAGCTTCTTCTTTGGTCCGGAAGTAATCATCAGTTCACTAACAAATAGAAAACAAAATAACATTGGTCGAGCCACCTTACAAATTTGTTCTCCTATATGTTAGCTACTGTATTTCAGCTTAGAAGTTAGAATACCTCATCCATCCTCGTCCTACTATAGGTGCTCAGTTGTGTGCATGTATTAGTCTTTCCCTGAATGTAGTACTAAGATATCAAACTATTATTCTAGACCCTTTAGTCTCACTTTTAGCGTAAATTTTAGGGCTTTGGAAAAAAATATTACTGGTATGGACTACAAACGACTTGAGAAAATCAAATTGAATGGGTGGAATTTACTACTCTAAATTCTAAAAGACTGATTTAAGGAGTGTTGGTTTGAATTGCTTCTAACAATTAGTGCTATGTGTTTCTGGAATTGCTTAGCTATGCATTAGGAATTTGAGATTTTCTTCACTTCAGCCTGGCTTCTATATCATTCTGTATATTTGAATCTCATATAAATTAACTAATTTGTAAAGCTATCTATCCCTTCCCTACCTAACAATCACAAATAATAGCTATTGTTTCTGAGCAAGGTGTTATCCAGAGTAAAGTTACTCCCAATTTTTCTTACATAAGCACTCTACTCTTGTTGTCCTTTTGGTTCTTTCTGGGTTATTAATAATGATGTGTCCTTTTGCAGGAATTTGTTTTATGTCCAATGATTTGGTACGTACACACATAAAAAACCTTTTGATCTGTTGCAGAAAAGCAACAGTGGTTTAAGAATTTGTTTCTTTAAGTTCGGCATACGTAGGAAAATAATGGAATCATGAATCACCCATTTGCTCATCCTGTATAAAATTTGAATATGTTCTGGAAAAATGAGTTGTAGTAAATATTCAGATGCCATAGAGGCATTGATTTCTATATGAAGAAGGATCAGCTAAATGCTAGGCTTGTGTGAATAATAGATCAAATTTTGATTTAGCTATGTATTACTGTTTGGGGCCTAATTAGTAGCTTGCCTTATTTGCAGCCTAGGTATGTGGTAAACCGTGTGACTGCTGGAGATTATGACTGTCCGAGAAAAGTATTGATGTTTTTGACTGATTTGCATGCGGCATTTCGGATGCTCAACCTCCGGAATGACTTTTTGCGCAAGAAATTTGATGGTAAGCCAATTACGTTGGTGTACCTAATGCAATCTGAGGTGCCTAAGGACTTCTTGTTAGTATATTGTAGCAGCACTTGCTACTTCAACTATAAGCTTGTCTACTTGTTAACTTGCATTAAACTTGGTTTTTGTGTCTTTCCTCACTGACCAGGAATGAAGTATGACCTTAGAAAAGTTGAAGAAGTTTATTACGATGTGAAAATCAGAGGATTGGCAACAAATGGGAAATCAAAGGGAGATCAAGGAGATGGAGAAACATCATGAATTATAGATTGCCTTTTTCAATGGCTTGATTTCAGCTCTTTTTGTTGTCTAGTTTTCTATGTTGTCATATGCATGGTCAGAGATGGTATCATTTATAATTTCATTTGGCATCCAACTTAACAAGAAGCAACATAAGTTTTATCTTTAGTTATTGTATGCAACTTGATTAACAGTACAGAAACTGTAGGCAGCAAAAGAAGGCTCTTCTTGGAAGGAGGCAAGTCATCACTGGATCTCATCACCCAGGAAGAGGTACAATATTAGATATTTCCTTGGCATCGGGGGTAACATTTCCAAAAGGGGCTTGTAAAATCAAGAAAAGTAAATGAAGGTATGCGAAAAACTGAAAGTGTGTGCAAAATGAAATCTTACCCACTGTGGCTTAGTTGTGTGCGAAATGAAGTTTTGCTGGGGGAAGGGTCATTTTTTGTCTGGAGGCTGCTGGCTTATGTGGTGTGGTCATGCTTTCTTGTAGTGGTCTATTGAAATCCAGACTAATATTGAGCAAGAGGCTGACAACCGTGGTCCTGTCTTGGCCATAGTGTTAGTGTTTCTGGGCAGAAATTTGTGAACTTGATGTTTGTTCAAAACCCTTCTTCTAAGAACACACTTTGGAGCTTAGATGATAGATATAAGATTGAGTACTGATAGTTGAGATTGATATAGGTTTTCAAAGGGCTTCACAGAGAATTGAAAGTGGCCATCATGTTTGTTGTCATAGTGAAAAACTGGGAAGATTCTTTTAGGCAAGGAGACAGACAGACTAGGTCTTATTTTCTTACATTTCCTGACATTAAAACTGAATTCCTTCACATTTGGCAGTCTATCCTCAAATACTGCAACTTCCTCTTTATTCTGAAACTCTTGAAACCCGCTACGCCACAATTATGATGGTGAGTGGTTCGAGCTGACTCCCAAATAGATATGGGATCTGTCATTATCATCATCTGTACAAAGATGTGATTCACCTTTTGATTTGTGTGACTAGGAGGCTGAGCATATGTTCGATATAATGTTGCGTAGTGGTGACTTGATACAGGAGGAATGGATCCTTAAGCAATTTGAGATGTTAGATGATGAATGGAGAAGTAATGATGGTGTCACTTTATACATTGTTATTGGCCAACATACGGCTTTGGCGTTTGAGCTCATTCACTGACACCCAAAATCAAGTTTGAGCTCATTAGAGCATTTCTTGAGTAGCAACTACTTTGGTTTCACGTTAAATACATTGATCACCATCCATGAGGTGAATGGCATGATGTTTCACAGGAGGACAGGTTTGTGTGCTGCAAATGGACCTTTTTTAATATATAAATGAACTAGTTTTACGGTTTTTACCCCAATTATAATGCCTCGTTACCCGACACAAACTCTGCTGGTATCAGTCTTCAAGAATAATGAATGAATGCACTTCCACCATAAGTTTTACGATTTGTATATTACGTCTGCTCTTCCCCAAGAATATAGCTTTGCTTGCTAACATTGTTATTAGCGACCCAAAAAATGAAAAAGAGGATGAAAGACCAAATGGCAAGAGAATTCACACCAACATTGTCATTGGTAATTCTTTGTATTAGAGCATCTTCAACTTTTTTTTAGAAAAAATACAGCAGTTTATCTTTATTTTATAATAGAAATAGTATTTCATTTCCAATTACTACTATATTTTACAATAGAAAAAGAATATTTTAGAATATTCTTCTTTATTTATTCAATCTTAATAATTTTGTAACTTATATTAAAATAAATTAAAATAAAACTATATTTGTTGTGAATTTAATTTTATGTACGTTTAAAGTTTACCGACGAACGTTTTTTCTCAATAAATTATATATATCCACCTTTCATATCCACTAAAAAGCATAAACAAATATTCACAAAAAATACAACAAATGGGTAGATAATACAATAACAAACAAAATACAATTGATAATAAAAAAAAAAAAAGAAATGGAATAGCGTAGCACAATGTTGTGCAATCTTTTGCGTGGGAAAATTGTTGAAGCAAAAATGGAGTAGAGATTTTGCTCAGCTTCGGTAGAAGAATCATCAATAAAATAACGTCTTGCACTATTTCTGCGTAGGGTTGAAGAAGCTCTTAGCAATAAGAACTCAACATCTGAATAAAAAAGCTCAACATACATCTTACCTCGAGCTTTTTTATTGGAAATTTATTGTGAAGTGATTGGAATAATTGAAGCCATATTTTATCCCATTTCCACATATTACTTCCATATAAAACAAGCTGGAGCCTTTCCAAGCTTGTGAGGGCCAATGTCATTATTCAAACATCCTACAACGCTTTTGGATTTAGAGTGGCGATATATTTGCGAAGATTAAGACGGAACACGACTTTAGCATGATTAATTAATGAGAAACAGTTGGGCGAGAAAAAGGCAGCACTAAACTGAGACATGGTGCTGTGCATCGTTGTCACTATCTCTAAGTCTCTCTCTCTCTCTCACCAACAAAAGCAATAACTACGCTTCGCCACGGCGGACCCCAAACCCCACATTCCATTACAGCTTTCTACCCCACTTTCGGTTCCGTCGAATATATTGCGTCACTCCTCTACTTACTCTTACACAACCACCGCTCCACTTACCTTTTCCCAGTCCCTTTTTTTCTCTCTCTCATCTATACCCGCGCCGAGCAATCGCTCAGTGATTAAGGCGGTTCTGAGTTAGTTGCTTTTATCATGATCATGCACTCGATGCCTTTTTCTCCCGCTCTTTTTTTTTTTTTTGTTTTAGTGTGGATGGCATGTAATGTGGATTGCGGATGCCTGGGTTTCTGCATTTTGTGTGATGATTTGTGTGTTGTGGTTATTGCAATGTGTGGATGCTGAAAATGGATCGACGATTTGTCGTGGTGAATCTATTTGGACGCCAATTTCTAAAAGTAGATAAATGGTGGTTGAATTTTGTGTGCTCAACTTTGATTGATTATGTTGGGGTATTGCTAGATAACACACGGGCCCCATGGATGATGGCTTTGTATCGAATACGTGTAACGCATTTATCTTTACGCTTTTGTTGTATAATTTGGTGTTTATGACCCGGAAGAAAGATGTAATTTTTTCATAAAATTTTAGCTAGGGATTTGTTTTCATCCATTGAAACGATCGACTAAGCATGACTAAAGTAGTTCAACATTCTTGATTATGTTACGTGTAAAACCGTTTCTTATCCTGAATTTGTGGATTTTTAATATAAACTAGCATGCATTGCAAGACAAGGTGCTTTTATTATCATATGGCATGTGATTGCATTTGAGTCTTTGTTGTTCTTGCTGTTTTTCTTCCCCATTTGCATACTGATCGTTGTAGAGCTGTCTATTAGAATTTTCTGTTGTAATAGTAAAACTTTTTTACTCATTATGAACAGTATTATCGGTTCATGGAGACTGGACATCCGGCTCTAGGGCTGGAAGACGGGACTATTGATGTTGAGGATCTGCTTCTAGAACCCCAAGACGGGCGTCTCTCAATGGATAGTGTTATATGTTTCGATGAGAAGATCCCAGAGAATGCAATGGACATAGAACATGTTTCCCACAGTTCTGGTATAGCTTAAGAATTAGCAGTGTGAAACTCATCTTTCCTTTCTCGCTGATTAGTAAAATTATTATAAAAAATCAGCCTTGTACTGATTTAAGATAGCAAGAGTGGATTGAAAAGACCCTTATGATGCATTTTATACATGATAAATTTGGGGCATGCTATATAAGAACCTGTCAAGATACGGGTTTGATTAACAGTTAAATGTCAGAACTTGATTTATTAAGAAATGTTTTACATTTTTTGTGTATGCTTAGATGCATCCTCACGGCGGTTTACTTGTTTTGGATCCTTTTTACAGTTATCTTTCTATCCAAAATTTTAAAAGTAAAATGTTTAGGATACCCTTACCCAAGTCTAAGCTAAATAGCAAGTGCAAATGTATTGTACTAAGATGTTTGCATAATTTCTGCAGTCAAGTAATTTTTTTTTTTTTTTATAAAAGTTTGTTATTACAACTACTAACGTAGTTGATTTCCATCTTCATCCAGGAGAAGAATATGATTTTTCTCATGGCCACAAGTAATCTGCTCTCAGTAGATTTATGAGCTATCTTGTATCCATCAACAGTTAGTCTGTTGTCTTCTAGAAATTGTTCTATTGGAATATCTTTTGAACTATTCAGTGAAGTTAATTGACATGCATGCCACTCATCCTTATCATGCTGAATACAATGTGACCTGCTTCTTAAATCTCCTGTCTGCTTGAGTATTTGCTGGGATGTCGCATGCCATTGCATGTAACTGTGCGGCTGTATGCAGGTGGGTCAGATACTGGTATTGCTCAGGAAGGGAACGATATTCTCAATGGAGAAGTATGTCATAATTGGTTATTCATCCTTAACTGATGGTTGACCCGGATCCTTGAAAGCATGTTATAATTTATTCATATCTTCTTGCTTGGTTTTTGTGATCTAAAGTCTTCAACTGTTAATATATCAAATGTGAAGCTAAAGGTTATTTGTGGATACTAAAATTACATGTTTCTCAGTTACTTTCCATAATTTTGTTTTTGTGTTGACTCATCTTTGACATTGGCTCTAGCATATGTTTTACTCATGTCTTATTATATGGTTTAGGACCCTAGAGTGGTCTTGCTGTTGGTCATGGAATATAACCCTTGAATGTGTTGCATATATGTGGTTGATGAACAGCGCATGCATTATTTAGATGGGTTATTAGCCATGTATCTTAAGTCTTATAATGATTATCCTATCTTTGAAAGAGCCCATATCCAATTATTATTGTGGATATTCTAAGATGGAGGTTCCAAGGTGCAGCCAGGAATTTTGGGTTGGTGGAAGTGGGACACAAATTAGAATTTTAAAATGTATTAGTCTATAAAGTCAAAGTACGAAAAATTCCAAAAATGTGGGCATATAACATGAAAAAATGAAAATGAAAATTAAAATATTCTACTAGTTTATTTATTTAAGTAAGGTATTAAGTGATTGTGTTCAAGCCAAGAAAAAAATAACTACACATTTGAGGCCCTAACATAAGAAATGCACATATTAACTATTCATGCAGATAAGTTATTAATGAAGATCAATAAATATATAGCTCTAATGAAAAGTTGAGGACAGGGGGTTGGTGGTCCAATTCCTGCCCTATGTCTCCACAACGGAGACTATAGTTTTAGCGAGTTTGCCTATCAATATGCTTTTCTAAACTAAGATCTCTCAATTTCGGATATGGCAAATAAACTGATTGTCTTTCGATACATCTGTTTTGTATAATTTTTATGTATTAAAAATATGCTTCACTTATAGGTACTTAATGCAATGCCTAGTGAAGCTGAAGTTGGATATTTCCGATTGGAGAATGATTTCTGTAACATGGGTGATCAGTACCTTCTAGGTGGGCTCTCTTGTTTCTACTTGCTATTCTGACTTGATTGCTCACAAGTATCAAGTATTGTGTTATGCCACTTTCTCACAACCCCATTCCCACTCTCAACTATGAAATAATTGGAACTGTGTTACTGGGTTCAGGTGTTGAGTTTGGTATTACAAATTTGGATTACGGGTCAAGTGAAGGCTTGCAGGCTTCAGCCTCAGACTGTCAAATACAAGTGTCTACTGATGGTTCTGACACTAGCTGCAGATCGGATCTATATAGAACAGGTGATTTGTGGAAGTGCCAGAATAACCATATTAACTTTGGGAGCTCCAAATGCAGTGATACTCCTAGTCGCCGTGAGTGTGAAACATTGGATGGGGACAATCCTACAATTTCACCGAGATCGTGTACTTTACAAAAATCTGGCAAGTCCAGAAACAGTGCAAGCTCTTCTTTTCAAGATGTTCTGTCCGATAAGAATGACGGAAGATTCTCTCAGGCTGATGAGATGTTTTTCAGTCCAAAGACTAAAAGAAATGATGATACTGCTACGAATGTAACTGAGGGACAGGAGACATTAGCAACAACGTCAGTTCAAGCAAGCAGACAAAAGAGATCACGAAAGCCCACACAGAGGTACATTGATGGATTAGGTGATCCCATTTCAACAAATTCTAAAAGAATACGAGAGGTTTCTTCTTCTACCATGAAGGACAAATCTCTTGGAGTCAAAGATCATAGGAAGTGTCATGTGGGGCCTAAAGCAATTAAAGTACCTCCTGAGGATCCTGAGGAGTTCTCTGTCGTAGCAATTCAAGTGCCGTTTGGTTCTTTAGCTAACAAAGAATGCTCAGAGAATCAAGCATGTGATATGGTAAGTTCTTAAACCTACTAACACATTGTTACTGAAATGATGTTATCTTTTCTGTCCATAAACTTGTTCAAGTGGTGTGAATGACTTATCCTGATCATTTTTTTTTGTCAGAGTTAATATATGTATGACATTGTAAGTGTGGTTATTGAACAACTTTTAGTAGATTACTTATTAGGATCACATTAAATTTTTGGTACTCAGTGTTGGACGGGTAGGAATTGGTTGGGTGCTGGTTTAATTTTTTTTATCTCCCTCCCTTCCCATCTCCAAACAAACAATAGAATGACCATTTGCTGATTCCTAGCTCTAGCCTCTACCTGGTTTGAATTTCCCACTTAATTTGTCTATGTCTATTCTCGCTACCTAATTCTGATTGAAAGAACTTAAAAGTTTGTTGCATGACAAAATAATCCAAGTTTTGATGATAGTAGAAGGAAATTCCCCTTGGTTTGATCTTTTATTGCAATGCACAAATTATTGTCCGATACTAGATCTCCTTTCACATGTATGAGGGCATTGTATTTGGGTTGAATCACTTTATGTCCCCCACACACACACAAAATAGGGAACCAAATACTTTCCTCGTTCATATTCTCACATCCTGCTGTTGAACTCAAATGTTACATAAGCAGCAGGTGCAGTGTGTGGATAATAGAAATTTGATGACCAAGTTGAAAGGCAAATATGTTACTCTAAACAATCAACATAAAATGGACAAATGTTTCCCAGCAGTTGACCTGAAGAAAAGAGGTGATTGTGGGACGGGTCAGATAAAAACAGACGGCAGTGTTACAAAAGCTCCATCAAAGAAAAAGGATGGCCATGCAGCAGCCAGAAATCAGAAGAAAAATAATGACTTTACCATTGCTGTAATTTGGAAAAAAAGGGATGACTGTCTTACAACTGAACCTCGAAATAAGAGGGGTGACTGTCGCCTAGCAGTGCATCAAAAGGGAAGAGACGACACTTTAACAGTAGCCGAGAGCGCCGAGGAAGCTAGTGGTCGGAGGAAGCATCATAGGTTATGGTCAATTTCTGAGGTCAAAAAATTAATTGAAGGTGTTTCTCAATATGGAGTTGGAAGATGGAGCCGAATAAAGAAGCTCTTCTTTTCGGCATCTGCTCATCGGACATCTGTAGATCTCAAGGTCAGTTACTCTCTCTTTCATCTTGGCACAGTGATTCCTTATAGGCTTATATGTTGTACGATATCACTGTTGCTTGTCGATTTGTGCAGGACAAATGGCGGAATCTTTTGAAAGCCAGCGGCATGCAGGAACAAGGGAGTCAGCAGGTTATGCATTTTTGTTTATCATCTCCAACCATTGCAATGGCACAACACTTTAAATTGAAACTTGGGGTTTGAACAGGGAGAGAAGAAACGGAATCTGGCGTGGCGGCCTCTGCCAAAGTCCATCCTGCGCCGTGTTTGTGAACTGGCGGCTATGCATCCTTATCCGAAAGGTGAGAGGGCGAAGGATGCCGTGGGTATACGTCGTGATTCGCCAGACAGAAGTACAGATATAACATTGAGTGACTACAGAAGAATCCTACGTAGTATTAATGAGAATTGAATTGAGTTGGGTTTGCCTTAAAATGGGAAAGGCATCGTACATCCTTCAGCTAACCATGGGCTGTGGTTGATTCTCAACTCTGTGGGAGTTTTTGACTGATTTATAAACACTGTGTTGGTGCTCCTTCTTACATTATATGTTTGTTACTTTCCACTTATCGATTAATAATTGCATTTTTATGTCCATTTGTTACTTGTATAATCTTTTCCTACTAAGTATTATTATTATTATTATTATGTGGAAATCTTACGTGGCTCTCCAGTTAGTCACATGTGCACATGAACGCCGGACGGTTAAGAGAATTATTTTGAAATGTTGGGAATTTTTTGATAATGATATGCTTACATTTAGCATAAGATAAAAGTTGTTAAATGTTTCTATATAAATTGATACTTTATTTGTTCATAATAAGTATATCACAATTATTTTATTTGACGTTTATGAAAAATTTATCAGTTTCTTTTATGACATTAATATTTATTATTTAACTTTATAACTATTCATTATTTATCAAAATATAGTTTTTACCACTCACAACTTAATATGTTGTAGGACTTTCATTCAAATAATATGTCCAATATTTTTTTTAATTTGTATCATCCACAAACAATACATTTATTGTGGATAGATGATATTAACCTTTATATTTATTTGAGCGTATAAAAGTTAAACGTGAGTATTATAAATGATGGATCAAGTTTTGGAAGGTAATATATGTAGAATTAAGAGAATTGTTTTTAGATTCTTTGAAGAAATTGATTTTAAGAAGTACTGCACAAGTATCTATTATATATGCTTGCATCTTACAATAAGATGTGGCTGTAGTTTAGTGGTAAGAATTCCACGTTGTGGCCGTGGAGACCTGGGCTCGAATCCCAGCAGCCACACGCAACACTTTTTAAAAAAATTATAATTTTTCGTTCTTGCTGCACTCTAATGCTTATGGAAAAAAGATAAATCCTCTACACGGATACAGCGATATCTTTTTTTTCTTTTTCCTTTCTGGACAACACAACAATGATTTTACTTTTTTCTGACCGATTATGTAACATTAGTTATTTGAAATAAGCGACAATTAACAAGTATACTTATGTAGATACAATTAGGGATGTCGACGGACGGGCTTTACCCGGACCAGAACCAGTAAATTAGTATTGATTCTGGTTCTGGAACCGGCCCAATCAAATTGGATCCGGACCGGATCCAGACCATCAAATTATGGATTCGGATCGGGTATTACCTATTTCTTACCGGTTACCCACCGGGCCCTTTCCCCTTGTACCGGTTACCCACCGGTTATGGCTCAATGTTTACTGATATTCCTACTGTAGGGTCCGGATTATGGCTGCCTTCCCGAGGATGAGAGATGAGTACGTGAAAGGGGAGACGAAGAGGAAGGTGAGGATGGTTTGAGAGAGCTTTTAATGTGTAGTTGAACCTTTATGTTAGGAATTATCAACGCTTTTATGTGGATGTCCATTTTGCTTGACTTGTTAGTGTAATGAAGAAGATTAATTAGATTGAGATGGCAATACAGATGCTTTTAGAGCCCTTTTAAAGAGTTCCCTTTTCTTTTTTCTATTCTGATAACAAAGGATATAGAGTAGTCATGTGACTCATTTACCTTAAATAATGATGGTTTTAGTAAATTAATTAATATTTCGTAATTACACTCAAATGTAAAATGCTCTTACAGAAAAAGTGGATATGTAATGCTCAAATTAAAAAAAAAAAAAACTGATCGGGTCGGACCGAACCGGACAAAACGGATCGGGTCTAGACCGGTCCGGGTCCAAACGGTTCCGGAACCGAAACCAGAACCGAACCATTGCTTTAAAATTTAATGGGCTTTGAACGGTTTCGGATCGGTCCGGGTAAAACCATCCGTTGACATCCCTAGATACAATCACATAAGGACCGATTTTGACATATGTCGTCCAGGGAAGAATAACCAATCCATCAAGTGAGATTTTCTAAGAAGATGCACCAAACAATTGCAAAAGAATGTATTGCAGTTGCAGAATAATGGCGCATCCACACAGAGTGGCATGCGTATATTTTATGTTGTCATCATCTCTCTCTCTCCTTATACTCTTTCGAAAGGGGCACTCCTAAACATTTGGATGAATAATTTCTTAGGACATGAAAAAATTATGGCAAGGGAGTGTAACATGATATGTGCTAGAAACGGCTTTGATGGCCTTCCATCACTTAAATGAAGAGAAAAGAACATCATCTCAGAATACTTGATTTCATTGATGTGGTTTGTATGGATTCAGAATACGATTAACCATAAATCCTTGATTTACCCGTTTGAGTGATTTCAATCAACTCCAAACCCAGCCAATATTCAACTCAAACCAACATAACAACTAAGCCTAAACTCAAATTCATTCAAGAATCAACACATCCCAACAGATTCAACTGTTAAAAAAGATAGGCATTAATAATAAAAATTGTTATTAAACACAAAAATGTAACACAAGACTATTCATCAGCCTCAAGTCCTGGACCTATCCTGACTTATTCTTAGTTACAAAGTAAGTTTTTAGCTAAAATGCCACCAACATTAAACAGCAGAGAAGAAATTATAGTATAATCAAAGAAGCTAACTAGTGCTGCTGCCAGTGCAATCCTACAAAGGAACAAGAAAAATGATATCCAAATCACCTTTAAGCTTAGATGCACATTCACAACTATTAGACCAACAAATTCTTCAACACCAAAAAACAAAGCAGAGGCTGCAAAGGTGTATATACATCATAGAATTTATGTGGACAAGATTTACAACATATAATATGACTTTCATCATCGTACATACAAAGCATAATCACCAAAACAATGGCAGTACTCATTCAATTTCTTTTTGTTGCAAATTCAACAACAAAGATTCTTACCTCTATAGTAGCAACGCAACCGAGCATTTACAACTACTTTCTCGTACGGAGACACAAATTTTTACCCCTTCTCTACCAAATTATCAACTGAGAGTCATATCATATAAATCACCTGGCAACCTCAAGAAAACCTTCCAATTCTCGCCGTCCAAACGTCCTCCCATGTGAAGTGTCATCCTTGTGCCTTGCCGCAAGGTAGAACACCAACCAAGCCACCATGAAATAAACCTCCATTGACGACTGGAAAACCAGTACGACGAAATCCCCAAACACCTTCCTCAGCGCCCACTTCCCAAGCGATCCACAAACAACAACTTCCAACCACCTCATCTCAAATGCAGGGTAGAACAATGCAGCCAACATATGACACCCTTCTCTCACAATCTCCCTCCCACCCCGCCTCGACTCGACAAAGGCTACCCAAGAACCCACAGCAAACAACAAGCCAAGCACTAAATCACTCAAGAACCAAACCACCATGAACCCCGCGCTCTCCCACTCATGCCCGATCACCCACGGCGCCACATTAGCAAATGGCATGAACTTCATTCTCAAGAACACCTTGAAGAACACATACTGATCCTCAATTTCACCAAAGAAGAAAATCCCCATCAGCTGAGCTAGAGCATCCCTCACAGCCCATTTCATCAGCACAAACCCCGAAAGGCGCTTCAATCCGATGTTCGATCCATCCCAAACTGTTCGAAGGAAGGATCTTTGATTCCCCACCAAATTTTCCACCACTTTGAGGAAGATGATCCCATTTCCCCATGTGTATGTAACGATGAATGCTAGCACCACATAAGCGTAGGCGGCGGATAAAACGCCAGCTAGGAAGAAGAGAGATGATACATCCCGATTCCCCAATTCGAAACCCTTGATCAAGAAATCCAAATCCAACACCGCCTTACTATCATCCAACCTGCTCTCTACAAATTTGGTATCCTCTTCCTCTATTAAAGTGACATTCTTCCTAAATACAGGTTTAAAACTAACTACGCCAGGTTTTACCATTTTGGGGAAAGAAATTCCGTTATCCATGACAGAATCTGAGAATCCGTAATCCGGATTGAAATCGGAGAGGATGACGAAGGTAGAATTGGCGACGTGCTTTCTGGCGGAAGGATGGAACAAGGAGCGATCGAAATCGGAATCGCCGGAGAAGAAGTCGTCGTCGAGAGTTCCAACGCGGGAGAGGTGAAGGAAGGCGCGGCGGCGGCGGCGGAAGGGGGTGGTGGCGGTGGTGGGAATGGGAGGAGGCGGAGAAATCGAGGCGGGAGAGGAGAGATTGCAAGGAGGGGTCGCTGTCGATGAGGGAGGAGAGGTAATAGGAGGCGCTCTGGACATTGGAGCGGAAGGTGAGGAGGAGGGAGGAGAGGAAGACGAAGGTGAGAAGGTGGGAATAAAACAATGATGTGGTGTGGCGGAGGATTTGGGTAGTGGTGGTGTGGCGGAGGTTGGGCGGAGGGGGCGGCGGATTGCGGTGACTGTCCATGGCGGAGGGTTTGAAGAGATGGTGTGATTTGGGGATTTGGGGTTTGTGGAAATTTTGGATCTTGAAATTGGGGAGATTAAAATAAAAAGAAAAGAAAAAAAAGAAAAGGAAGCTTTCTCCGAAAAGGTTGATATGCTTTATAAACGTGTGTGTATGTGTATAAGTGTGTATAGTGGAATGTGTATATATATGGACTATGGTGATATGTTTTTCTCCTTTTGAGATAATATATGGTGATTAGTATTAATTGTGACATAATTGGTTATTGGTAATGTGTATACAAATATGGTTTCTTCTTCTTCTTTTTAATATAAATTGGTCGACAATTTTGAGGTCTTAATTTAGCTAGAAAAACTAAAACTAAGAATATAACAGGGTTTTGACTGCTAATCGTTGTTACACATTAATAATGACGATTGCTGAAAGGGAACAGGCCTTGCTGGCAATTTTCGATACAGCAAGACAACATATATATATACATATCGAACTTGAAATAATTGAGACCTAAATTATGAGGATTTTTTTTTCAAATGTACATGTATAGGTATGTATAAGAAAATAAAATAATATATATATATATATATATATAAAAGTAATAGTTCATAATTTTTACTAGGAGAATAACTTTTATTACAGAGATAGTGAATGTTTTTGAGTGATATAACAGAGTGATAAATAGTGCTAGATGGGGTTTGTAAATTTGAAAACGAGATTACTTTTTGATAAATTCCATTTTGACCTAGAGATACCTCGATTTTTTTTCTTTATACCTTACTATTTTTAGATTCCTCCAATAGTAGTTTAGCACTTACGGGATAACTTCATATATAACCAAAATAAATAGTGGGATAAGTTTTATATCCACCCTCATAAAAACATGAGAGTTTTATAGCCATTTTGGGCAAAAAGACATAACTATCCCTGGACCCACCATTTAAAATAATAATTATCCTCTATCTCTCGTCTCTCTCCTCTCTCTTCCTGCAAAAAGAATAAGAATGAATGCTACTCTCTCTCTCATCTCTCTCTCTCTCTCGTCTCTCTCTCTCTCTTCCTGCCAAAAGAATAACTCAATAAAAATGAATGCTACTCTCTCTCTCTGTCGTCTCTCTCTCTCTCCCTTCCTGCCAAAAGAATAAAAATGAATTGAATGCTCTTCTCTCTCTCTATCGAAAATAAGTTCTGCCAACAAATTGAATAGAATTAAATTAAAGTTGGTAAACATTAATTGTAAAAAGAGGTTGGTAAACATTAATTTGAAAAACGCAGGTAGATATTGAATTCAAATCACAAACGAATTCATTTGTAACATTACAATTTCAAAGAGAGGAAGTGAGCGAAAATAATTAATAGAAGAAGTTGTTACTGCGTTTTTCAATCAAACGGTGGAAATCGAGCATTGCTAATGGATTAAGGAAAATTAAATCGATATAGAATTTTTTACGTGTTCTTGAGTACACGGTTGTACACAGTTGATGATTTACAACGTAAATATGTTTTTAATACTTTTATATTCTTTGGAATGATAAATTTCATGTTTGAAGAAAACAAAAATGCGTTCTTGAGTACGGGTTGTACACGGTAGAAGTATTATGCATCACATATGTCATTTGTGTTGATTTTATGTTAATAAAGTGATTAATTTAATATTTAGGATCATTTAATAAGTTAAATTTAAAAATATGAGATGCTAACATCGAGCAGGTATGCGATACTGCTCTATCGTGCAATCGATGAATTTCAAACCGTGCACCGTGCGGTCGTGCACAAAGCACGACCGTGCACGGCTTATAAGCCGTGCATGGTCCGTCGCGATGCGATGCCGTCTGCGATCGTGCGCGATCGTACACGATCGTACACGGTGCACGCGGCCGTGCATGGCCGTGCATCCGTGCGATGCCGCATGGCGGCCGTGCATCCGTGTACGACCGTGCGTGGCCGTCATCCTATGTATATGATCGTTATCTTTTATATCTTATTTTGCAACAGATGTCTTGCAACGTCTTATTATACGTCATGGTGGTAGTTGGGATAGAGCGAGTATATAGGCGGCGACGAGGTTCTCGTATACATGGTCAGAGAATGATTTCACGTGCTAATTTGCTAAGAGATTCATGAGCAAGTAGGCAACAATGGTGGATCGGATTATATGCTTTTCTATCTGACGGCGCTAGTGATGGAAGAAGAATAAAAGTATCGTTGGCCGACACCGATTTGTTCCGATTGATTGTGGAACAAAAGGATGATCGATTGTGTATATGATTGAAAAGGGCAAGCGATGCGCAACCACGGTACACACGAGACACCGGTATTATATGGTTCACAACGATCTACGCCTTGCCCGAGTCTAATGCAAGATGTCTTGGTTCACTATACGAAGATGAGCCGTTGTCTTGAATGAGGAGGAAGGCGAGTGGTGTATTCGGATGAAGAGGAAGACACGAACCGGCGTAGAGATATATTTGATTCATTGGCTCTTGAATTTGGTGCTTGGATTCGACAACCGGGACATCTTGATAAGGTTATCGGACGGTGAACTTCACTTCCGAACAGCGACATGATGGTGAGGCTCATGCTACAACTTCACGAACCGAGATGATGATACAGCGCATGAGTTACGCAATCGGGTTATTCCATTACTTGATTGTGACGGTGCATTGCCATTAGATTGGGTCGAACCTTGTGGACCCCATACCGACCAATTATCGTTGATTCGATATTTAAGGCGAAAGATGACTTGGCGATAGCCGTGGGATTGTACCACTTGGAGAATCATGTAGAATGCGTGGTCGATCGGTCAAGTAAAACACGTTTGGGGTATGTTTGCAAGCATGGCAGCGGTTGTCCTTTTAAGCTACGAGCCGTCCGGAGGGCAACGATATGGAGAGTAATTAAGTTGAACAACGATCATACTTGTCACTTGATTTGAATCGCCTTGCTCCACGACGGTGCTGCTAAGATTGTTGGCAAATATTTTGCACGGAAATTGGTCGATGAAGGTGTGGTGAAGCCGAAAGAGATGATTGGAGAGATGCATCGACAATTTGGCATTGAGATGGATTACGACTTTGCTCTCCGAGCAAGAAACGTCGCTATAGAGATGACATATGGCGATTTGAGCGGTCCTATCAATTGCTTCCATCATATTTGCATCTGTTGAGAGAATCAAACCGGGACACTATATGATATTGAGACGGCTCATGATGGTGAATTTGATATTTGTTTCTTGCTCTTGGGCGGTGTTTGTATGCTTTCAAGCATTACCTACGGCCGGTCGTCGTTGTAGACGGGACTCATCTTAAGGAAAGAACAAAGGAATTTATTTTGTCATTATACGAAGGATGGAAATGAAGGAATCTTCCGATTGCTATTGGGTTAGGTCCGATTGAGGATGAAGAGTCATGGACTTGGTTTTATCTCGGCTGCGTTAGTGCATTGGTCATCCCGATGATCTCTTAGTTGTGTCGATCAACATAAGGGCATCGAAAAAGGCGTGGAGTCCGTGTATCCGAGCGTCGCGCATGTGTTGTGCTTTTACCATTTGCGAGAAGAATATGGCGCGATTTGGATCGCATGTTTGTCTGATTATCAAGTCACCGCATATACTATCGATCGGAGGATTTCGAGATTTTTTCTGCTGTGGATGTTCTAAAACCGACAGCCCACCATCATCTACTTTCCATTGGCGAGCATAGGTGGTCTAGGTTGAAGTGTCCTGTACGACGATATAGTTTCATGACTTCGAATGCAGCAGAGAGTTTCAATAGTCGGTTGTTGTGGGCTCGACGTCTACCTGTTTGCTCGTTGCTTGAGACTTTTCGATCTATTACGGAGAAATGGTTTGACGTACGACAAGCTAGTGCAGCAGCAAGGTCCGATGAGTTGACTGAAGTAGCCGCGTCGAAGCTACATGCCTCTGTCGAAAAGGGGCGTCGCTTGGTTGTTCGTTCAACGACGACACACATGTTTAAAGTCGAAGAGGAAAACACATCATCGTGGTTGATTTGCGAAATGGGACATGTGAATGTCGTGAGTTCGATTTGGACGAGATCCTTGTTGTCACGCTTGTCTCGCTATTAGGTGCGGTATTTATCTAAACGTCAAGTCCAACTCATATGTTGTGGTTAATTTATTTTGTGATTAATTTCTTTTTTTTAGGCGTGCTGGTTTACAAGTCACTGACTTTGTGGCTCAGTATTATCGACAGTCTGTTTTTGCGGTGACTTATTCTTATCGAATTGCATCATGTCACATCCGGTGCATGGATTGTACCGCACTCATGTCGACTTACATTATTCGACCTCCAATCATCACACGTCAGGCTGGGCGTCCTAGATTGAGTAGGATGCAATCGGTTGTTGAGGGTTCGTCAAGATCGCGTCGTCAAATATGCACACGTTGCAAGGGTCAAGGCCACAACAAACGCTCATGCATAGCATTTATTGCCATTAGTGAACATGTGTGGAAAGGACACGGCGTAGGAAAAATGTAGTATTTGTCGAGTGAAGAGCATACAAGAATTTGTGTCCTCAACGACCTCTTGAGTAAGGATATTTGTTATATGCGATGATATTCGTTGTTTTGGATTTTGTTGAATTATGTTGGATTTGGTTGAATATTGTTGGTTTTGTTGGATTATGTCGGATTTTCTTGAATATTGTTGGTTTTTGTTGGATTATGTTGGTTTTTGTTGAATTAGGGGGATTCAGTTGGATTATGTTGGATTGTTGTTGGTTTTTGTTGGATTATGTTGGATTGTTGTTGGTTTTTGTTGGATTATGTTGGTTTTTGTTGGATTATGTTGGTTTTTGTTGGCTTTTGTTGGATTATGTTGGTTTTTGTTGGATTATGTTGGATTGTTGTTGGTTTTTGTTGGATTATGTTTGTTTATGTTTGTTTTTGTTGGATTACGAGGTACACGGGCGTGTGCGGGCGTGCACGGGGTACAGGGTGCGGCGTGCGGGTACACGATCATGCACGGTAGCACGGTCGTGCACGACGTGCACGATCGTGCAGACGATCTTATCGCGATCGTGTGCCGTGCATGATCGCAGCACGCGATACAGGTCGTGCACGACGTGCACTCGACAAATAGCCAACAATGCCCGTGCGCGTCCGTGCAATCCCCTAATCCAACAAATTCGGTTAATTGCAAATTCGATTAATTGAATCCAATTCAATCCCTATTCGGTTAATTGCAAATTCGGTTAATTGAATCAATTGAATCCCTATTCGGTTAATTGCAAATTCGACAAAACTATTAAACTTACAAACTATATATACATGTAAAAAGCAGACGGCATAACCTCTAAAATATGGATAAGCCCACTGCGCTCGAAGAAATAGCCAACAACAAGCAATAGCCAACAACAAGCAATAGCGAAAGAGGTCACGACCTCCACAACATATACATAGAGGTCACGACCTCAATACAAACAAAATATCACTAACACGGATAAAAATTCTACAATATCCGTTATAAATACAAAAAGTCGAAACTAATCAAAACGAGACAATGTCCATATCCTACGAGCTATCATTTGTCGTGAAATCGTATGTAACGCCGATCGTGATGTAACCTCCGAGGTATACCGTGATGAGGCGATACATATAGAGGCATGCAAAGACACCGCAACTCACTGAGTCTTTCTGCCTGAACTGCTGATCATGGGGCACCTCCGCCAATGTCAGATGCTCATTGTGTGGCGTCCTCAATGGATTGTTGTTCCAAAATCCAGCTACCCTCATCAGTCGAGGGAAAAGCCGAATAATGGGCAACATCTGGTAACGTCTCAACGCCTGAGAGTCAGGGTTGTACGACAGCGAGTCGTACACCTCAAGAGTCCACGCAACAGTAAGATATGCGAATTGTGACCCGGTGATTGCCCCCGGCGTTACAGATGGCTAGTATCTGCAACATTGATAATTTTAAAGTTTACATTCAATTGGATAGAAAAAAAATAGAAATGAGGTAATAAATTTACCGTATCAGCGCACAACCACGGTCTGCTATGCTCTGCATCGCTCCCTCGTACCATCGCTAACAAGTCATCGGGTACTTGCCATCGTGGATATGTGGTCTTTGATACCACCCTATAGCCCATAGGATCATCTGGATGAAGCCGGGTGAACTCACGCAAAAGCGCTTGCTGCATAAATGAATAAATTTAGTCAGGAATAATTTATACCCATATAAAGCTAAAGCTATCTATGTTGGAATAATTTAAGGACATTTAAAACTTACATAAAATCCAATCGGTGCTACAACGCATCGAGTTTCATTGATCGTGGGCAATAATACATTGCCAGGACGATGTGTGTTGATTATTTTTCAATGTATGTACAAAGTGAACAACTCCATAATCTAACACACATAAAAAAAGAACACCATTAATTAAATTATAAATATATAAACAAAATTTGAATAAATGTTGTAATAAAGTACCTCGCCCGTGAACTCAGAATCTGGGTCGGTGATATGATCGAACAGTGCTTGAGTCATGAATCTGATTTAAATGAGCCACGACAAAAACATTTGGGCCCGCCTGCCTAAAGACCTCGAAGGCCCTTGGTCGCGCCTCGGGTACCATACTCTACGGGAGCTGCATGTGGGGTCTCCGATGCAGCATCCCCACCATCAGACGATCCATCACCCTCGAGTACGATCGGCTCTCGGCTGCCGATCTCCGTGGTGGCGTGACTAGACTCTCGACGACCCGATCGTCGGTGGCTAGTGCTGGGCCCCTCCTCTGGATCGACCTGCCGTGAAATGATCGTCGGTGGCTAATGTGGGGCCCTCCTCGGATCGATCGTCGGTGGCTAATGTGGGCCCTCCTCGGATCGACCGCCGTGAAATGATCGTCGGTGGCTAATGTGGGGCCCTCCTCTGGATCGACCTGCCGTGAAGCAGATCGTCGGTGGCTAATGTGGGGCCCTCCTCTGGATCGACCTGCCGTGAAGCAGATCGTCGGTGGCTAGTGTGGGCCCCTCCGTCTTTGCCGAGGCCGGCGCCTCGATCGATATACTCGAATAGCCGACGTAGCTCCCACGTGCAGATATAGGGGTACGAGATCTACGTCTCGAAGATCTGCGCCTGAAGAAATCCGTCAACTGCTCGAACACACGTCGAGCCACTCGAGCTACGAGGCCCCTCTCCGAATCGTCGTCCACAATGGCACGACGGACAGTCTCAGTCACAGCAGCAATGGAGGCCTCGTCTAGTCGAACACTCCTGGCGTGTTCGCGACACGTGGTGCGCTCGCGCCTCCTCATGTCTCACGATGCTTGATCGCGATCGAGATCGCCAGGTCGACTCGGCTCAAAACCCGAGATGTATCTCCGCACTTCGCCTCCCGCCGCCCGCCACTGCTACATGATCGGGACATGCTCTGCGCCACCTGCTGCGGGCACTCTCTCACCACAGCACTGCTTGTGGGCTGCGCAGCTCGTCATGTGCGCCTCTGGCATGCCGCCCCGCAGGCACAAACCGAATAGCCATCGGATCGCCCTCGTATAGGCTCAAGTAGTATGCCTCTGACAACTCGGTCTCGAGCGGCTCCAGCACACGATGACATACACGCTACAAAAAACACATACACATTATTGATTATAATGTATTTAATAAATATATAGCAAATACTAAACATGAGATTAAAATTACACGTCGTCAAAAATCCGATTATCTTGGGTGGGGACTTCCATGTAGTCCACATCAAGCATCTCGGAATCCGTATCTCACTGTCTCGGCACCCACACATACGTCCTAAGTCGGGGATGGCCTCATACGACCAAATCTGTAAGGCCCAAACAGGACCATAGAAATGGTACGTCTTCCTCGAAGCTGCCACCTCGCTCGGGTGCCTCTTGAGCACATCAATCCCGTGACAGAGGACCTGGAATGAATAGGAGCCCCAAGGAAAACTCTGCCACATATCAAAATCCTCAGCCAACGCCCAAACCCATGGCTCGATGGCTTCCTATCGCGACAAGGGCGATGAGGTAAGCTACTAATATGAAAGCCGCCTTCAAGTAGTCTGCGGCATCATCACCCAGCCGTTGTTTGATGAATCGGCTGCGGAGCTCTGAAATAGTAGTCCTCCGACCCCGAAACAACCTATAGAACATGCTGGTCTGGGGAATCTCGTGCCTCAAGTTCGGATCAAAGGAAGACGGCCCAAAGCGCAATCCGGAGACCAGGGCAAACTCAATCATCCCAAATCGTATATCGGTTCCACAAACGTGAAACCAAATCTCGAACTCCGCAAAACTAGGATCCACAACCTGTCGGGCCATCAGATTGTGCAGCGCATTATTAGCGCTTTCCCCTCTCCTGAGATGAAGAAGATGCCCAAAGCAGCTCTGTCTAAATACGTCGATACATCCGCGCTGCTCTAGACATGTCCTCACCTCGGCTAATACATCAATTCGGATGTATTGGTTGATGCGTCCGGCGTAGCCTTGCATATGCGGTCGTAACCACCTATAACGAGGCTGTAAATGCACAAGATTAATCAGTATACACTAAACGAAGTTCTAACAGCGTAATACACGTTCAAACCAACCGTAGTACACGGTCCTAACCGTGTACTCAATATCTGCATACAGTTGGGACCGTGTTACGAAGAACCGTGTATGGTTCTTGATGCGGTCCCAACTGGTATGCAGATATCAGTACACTTGGGACTGTATCAAGAACCATACACGGTTCTTCAGTACACGGTCCTAACCGTGTACAGATCTTGAGTACACGGTTAGCACCGTGTACTGAAGAACCGTGTATGGTTCTTCAGTACACGGTGCTAACCGTGTACTTCGAGATCTGTATACAGTTAGGACCGTACACCAAATATCATTATTTTCACGAATTTCAACAACATTGCAATCGATTTCAATTTATAAGTTTATAAACACACAAACTATAGAAATTTCATCACTATCGTGTCATACATGAAAACTATCGTGTCTTATATGAAAATTATCGTGTACATACTAAAATTCTATTTTAAATGCACGATTACTCACCGGAGGCTGTGGTGCTCCTAAATCGGTGTCGGAAGTTCGTGCGACCAGCCGGAAGGTCGACGGCGTGCTTGTGTGCGGGCGGTGGCGCTCCCGCGAGAAGCTTCTTCCGCCGTGGAGGAGCTCTCTCCTTCGGCCGCCGCTTGCTCGGCCGCATCCGGGGAGTACCGTGGATCTGTATCCGTATCCGTATCACTCATGTTGTGCTAATGAGTGATTGAAAGAGGCACGATTTTTCTGGGGAGGGGGGAGACGCAGTGAGTGATTGAAGTTAGGCACGGCTGTGAGAAGAGAAGTTGGGCACGACTGTGTTCTTGAATAATAGTTGGGCGCTGCTGTTCTTGAATTACTTGGGCACGGCTGTGAGAGAGATAGAGAGTTGGGCACGGGTTGGGCACGGCTGTTCTCTCTTTGGCTTGGGCACGGCTGTTCTCTGGGGGAGTGAGTGAGTGAGAGAGAGAAGTGGGTTTGTTGTGAGAGAGAGAGAGAGAGAGTAGGGCACACGAGAGATAGAGAATATTCACTCACTGTTTTTTCTTATTTTTTTTATTTTTTCCAAGGACAATTTTGTCTTTTTAAGCCAAAATGGCTATAAAACTCATGTTTTTATCATATATGCTATAAAACTCTCATTCCTATTGTTTTTGGTTACTTACATACATTAGCACTTACTACTTTATCCTGTCTATCAAAAAATTGTTCTTCATTCGTTCAATATATTTATTCATTTAATTTTATTTCGATATAATTATAAAATTTATTTTTTTTATAAACATAGACCTCACTCAAAAATCAACACTTTTATCCACACTAACCATTTATTTATAAAAAAATCACTCATGATTCATATTTTCACTCACATAAAATATTTTATTATATGAGTCTCATTCTTCACTCATTTTACACTAATTGGATTTATTAAAATTCGTGCCAATAAAAGCTAAAGACCATATATCAAAGAGTGATAGAGTACTTTTTTGGTCCGTTCATCAAAATTTGTATTTTTATTTTAACAAACATTAACTACCATCAATCTATTCACTTATTTACCAAAAAATTACACATGGCTCATATTTTACTCCCACTAATCATTAATATATTTATTTATTATCTTCACTAACTTTAGATTCATTAAAATTTATTAAAATATGTATCACCAAAAAAATACAAAACTTTTGGTAGATGGGGTGAGTATAACTATTGTTTCCTTTTCTTTTTTGTACTAACATCAATATTCTAATTACGAATATTATGGATCACTATCACAATATTCCAAATTCTTACAAATTGAAAGATATATATATATAGATTGGGTTCAAATAAGAATAATTTTGACGTGAGAACTACAACTATGAAAATTCGCTATGAACAAAATAAATTTACTATGAGAGTTAACGAATACGTTGTGAAAGTTACTGAATCGAAAAATTCAGAATTTTCACCCAGGTTCGAATCCAATGAAGGACAAAAATTCTATTTTTTGGATTTATTAATTTTTTTCTCAGCATATTCATCAATTTTTACAGTGAATTCATAATTTTTTGTTCTCACGTTAACCCTCACACACACACACACACACACACACACATATATATATATATATATAGAGGGGTTGGTTATGGTGAGAAAGCTTCTTAATGTACGAAAATATGAATAGTAGCACATCTTTCATATTTGTGTAGTACAATCAGAATTACTATATTGCACATGTTAGTTTAGCACATATTTCATCCATTCGTAGCACATATGTTAAATATATTAGTTTAACACATCTTTCATTGCATCGTAGCACAAAAAAAGTTCTAGTGTTGCACAATAATCCGTGTAGCACACAAAACACAAAACTGTATCACATTCGAAAATTAAATCTCAACCATTGATTTAGCAAATCAAAGGCCCTAATTCATTCATATTTCCTACCAAATTATCATTTTCTACCTGATCTATCTCATATATATATATATATATATATATATGTGTGTGTAAATTACGATGTCAAATTATGTTTCATGTTAATTTTTTTAAACACGCTGTTACATTTTGTGATATATAGTTTGTATACTATTTGTTCCTTTTGCTTTGGTGAAATGAAAATTCCAATAATTTCTGTGCGACCACACTCCAAACCTATAATGTGAATAAATAGTCAAACCCTTCTAACCTCCTATATGCGGCAGTCAGTCACATAACCTAATTCTGACTCAAATATCAAATTGGCCATAATTTTGTATTATTGGCTAAGTTATGGTAAATTGACAAGTTTTTAAAAATTGGCTACAATTAACTAAGTTATGGTTAAATTGGCAAAGCTTTATAAGCTTGCTACAATACAAACAATACAATACAATACAAGAGTGGATTAATTTGGCTATTTGGCCTATAAAATATTGTATCACGACTGCACGGCATTTTCACAAGTTGACTTTGCACCACTACAAATTTTACTTTTTTTTATATCACGAACCCGCACCGCTACCTTAGCCAGTCTGTTGGAAACCCCACGCTCACGCGATAGCGCGCCGCAAACCACACAGGACATGTAAACCACACTTGGAAAACTAGGTGTGACAAGCTCAAACCCATATAGGTGTGCACTGGGTAAACCCCACGTTCCTGTGCAATAGCCTGCAAACCACATAGGACTGTCCAATAGTTTGCAAACCATACAGGACATGTAAACCACACTTGGAAAATCAGGTGTGACAGGCTCAAACCCATAAAAGCGTTTGGTGGGGTTCGAACCTGTGATCTCTCGGCCACAGGAATCCACCTTAACCATTGGACTGTTCCTAGGGACAACTACAAATTTTACTTTTCAATAAATTAGGGCAACCCTTTCTCTTTCTTCTCTTTTTTGTGATTTAACCATCAAATCGCATAGAAATATAATTTACAAAATGCAATATCACCAGACCACGAGAAAGAGCATGAGCAGTGAGGAATAGATAAATCGGAAAATTCTATAAAATGTTTACGTGTAATAGATTCTTTTAACATAATCATTGGCGGATCCTGAAGGGGGCAGTAGGGGCACAGACTCCTATAAGATTTTTAGAAATATTAGTTTCTAACCCGTCGAGATTCGACAGGAATTATTTAACTCCATGATTTATAAGTAAAAAGATTTAACAAATTATTTAATAATGATTTTCAAAGTGGTATCGGAATTTACATTATCACGTAAAATTGTTATTAAAAAAAAAAGTGAACGTTACATGACAAATTATAAGGAACATCTTATAAAATAAAGAAAACTAAAATGTTGTAATAGGTCACTTACAATTAGATGTGCAATGAGTTTACCAAAATTATAGTTGATCTCTTCGAATAATGCTGTCCCGGAAAAAAACAAATCTCAATCCTAGAATATTTCCAAAAAAAGAAGAAGAATATATCAGCTTTGGGACATGAATTACTTTTTCTTGCACTTTAGAAAATCAAATAGAAGAAATGATATGGATTAGAAATACCTCACAAGTGTCAATAACAAAAGATACATCAATTATACATTCGATCCATATTATTAAATATACAATAAAATACATATACAACACATAAAGGTAAGTAAACAAAAATTGGCTTCTTTAATGTGTTTACTTTGTAGTATTATATCTCCTATTGCATATAAAAATCCTCCATTATATGTTATTTACATCCTAATCGTAATTTTGTAACAGTAATAGTATGTATAGCTTTGTTGAACCTATAATACTAAGTCTTATTTTTAAATGGATAAAAATATATAACACTATAATAATTTGGTATATATTAGTAGATCATCACGTACAATATATGAAATACATAAACCAAATAACATGATCACACATGCAGATAATCAACCATAAAACACAAAATACCAAATTAATTCGAACATTCACAAACAACTTATATTCATAATTGATACTTACGAACTAAAAATTAAATAAAATCAAAATCAAAATCATTACAATTCTTACCAAAGCAACATCCGGTTTTATGTATCCAAATATTATGAAGTTACTAATGTTCGAGGCACTACTTCCTTTCAAAACTTCTCAACGAAATATCTTCACCAAAATCCAACTTTTTGAGTCACGAAAAATCCTCATTATTAATTCTGCACAGTTTCGTAAAAATCCTCATTATTAATTCCATTAGAAGAAACCTTCACCGAATCCAACTCTTCCAGTGCCTTTGTCTAGTGAGAGAGACAATGTGCAAGAGAACACATTATTATAATTCATGACTTTATAGATGGACATCTAGGTTGAAAGGTTTCCTTTTTCAAGTTACTCCTTAAAAAATGAAAGTTTTTTGATTGATCCATTATAAGAAATATAATTGTACGACTATATAACTTTCTTAACCAAAAATATTTAGTCTTAATATATCAAAAGTAGACTTTTCACACCAAAATTATTTTGATTAAAATATAAAATAAACATATAGTATATATCCTTTGATTTCTAAGTTTCCTAATTAAATATTTATTGGACTTAAATACACCTTTAATTGATGTTTTGTTATTTAAGAATACATTTTACTGGTGAGTTTCATTAATCGGCTAATTTGATAGAAAAATTATAAAGTGGAGAATAAAAATATAGTATATATCCTTTGATTTCAAGTTTCCTAATTAAACATATATTTGATTTAAATACACCCTTAATTGATGTTTTGCTATTTAAGTATACATTTTAGACGTGAGTTTCATTGAGAATAAAAATATAGGATATATCCTTTGATTTCAAGTTTCCTAATTAAACATATATTTGACTTAAATACACCCTTAATTGATATTTTTCTATTTAAGAATACAATTTAGACTTTAGTTTCATTAATTTTTTAATTTGATAGAAAATATATAAACTGGAGAATAAAGATAATTCAGAATGAAGAAAATCTGAAATGACACGTAGGCGGTGAATCTGATGTGGCAGTTGATTCGCCTAATCGTATTATGAATTGATTAGGCATTTATATGTATTTTGTTGTTGTGTGGTTTTATTTTTTGTGTGATAGAAAAATTTAATTGATTATCCTTTTGTAATTATTGATGTTAAATTTCTAATGAAATTATATGATACGTGAATGAAAGTATGTTTACATATAATTTTCATTATGTGCCACATATGAATAATTCAACTTTCACTTATATACAAATACTGTAATTTTTATTTTCTAATAAAAAACTTGATATCCTATTATTTGAACTTCGTATTATTATATATTCTATCATTTGTTCTTGTTTATAATAGTGTGTCATGAATTAGAAAGCTATTTTAGTTTTATATTTTCTACAATATGAGAAACTGAAATTCAAATTCAACAAAATTTTATCTGCAATTCCTTTTCTTCAATTTAGAAGATTGAAAGTTAGGATTTATTTCTAATTTTCTTATAATTATAGTTCAAATAGATGAAATAGTTTATACTAAAACACATCCTATTGTGGATATTTTATTTAAACAATTAACGAACCTACCCATCCAACCTCAAATGATAAAAGAGAAATATTATGATGTGATTATATTTAACTTTTTTTTAACATTGTGATATATTTAAACAGTGTTATAATTGCTTAAAATTATTATTTATTTCTAATTTTAATTTTAAAATTCTTGTTATAAAATTATAATTAGTTAGAATCCCTCTAAATAAAAAGTGAGTCTACCACTGAACATAATAATATTTTATTAATATAACTTAAATTAACAAAATATTATCACATTAAATGTTCTATGAAATTTCTCAAACAAGTTATATTCCTATACACGCGATTCCAACTCACAACTTACAACTAGAAATCTATTTGGGTTGGTAAAAGTTTCATAAAAACAGACATTCCAAGACAACAACACGCAACCCACTTATTCAAAGATGGTACATTTGATTTATAGATAAAATACTAATAGTAGGGTAACATACTATAACAAGATACAACGCTCTGGTTGTCTCAAATATAGGTTTCCCCAGAAACCATGCAGATAGATAGTGATCCATAAGTTCATCAAAATATGATGACCCCTAAAACGCAAGAATATAGAGCTCGCAGATGTGGCGCTACAGTGTAAGGCCAAATATTAATACAGTAAAATACTAACAATAAGTTTTTTTTAATCATATTTCAAAATTCAACTAAGATTAGGAAGGAATAGCCATGTGAAATTAAAGAAATGGCTTATTTGAAATCTGGCTTCTCTGGGTATGTGCAACCCGACCTCTGAATAATGACATTAGCTGCATAGCAACCTGCTCTTACGCACTCTTCAATCGGCTTTTCAAGAACCAATTGAGACAGAAATCCCCCAACAAATGCATCCCCTACAGAATATCACATGGGAGGAGTTTCAAATAATGTAGCTCATTACAAAAAAAAAAAGTTGATCTGAAATTCATTTCTTTTAGCTATATTTAAGTAAAAGTAACGCACCTGCGCCGTTGGTATCGATAAGTTTCTCCTTTGGCAACGGAATGACTGGGATCAACTTTACCTTTCCATCCTCTGCGACCACTACGGGGTCTGCACCCTGTGTGATAACTGTGATTCTCTTGTGTGTTCCAGATGCCTTTGGCCACTGGGAGATCTTCAAAGCTATTTCTTGAATGTTTTCAGTCTGCACAAAGAAAAATCGCCTCATACTGTTAGCATGTAGTGATGAACTCTCATTACTGAATCCGTGTAATGAAATCAGTACCTGGTAGCCATGAACTCGGGAGAAGGTTAATGCTTCTGTTTCATTTCCAAACACAAAGTCTGTGTACCTGAAATCCAAATAATAGCATGCCCTTATATTCAATATCTACTTTTCAGTCATCAAAGTAACCAGAAAATGCGGGAAATCATCCTTACGGTAATACTTTCTCCTGCGCATCCTTGAAGAACTCGCAGATGAATGGAGCAGACAGGTTTGTCGCGAAAATCTACATGTTCATGAAGATTTAGGAGAAAGCACGGCATTAAAGTAGAGTACACAACAGACTGATAGTTAGAATCTGACCTTGTTCTTAGCAGCTGCATGCTCAGCGACAAGCAAGATAGATTCAGGGGAAACTGTGAGGAAAAAACCAGCCAGGTAGTAGTATTTGGCCTTCTCCACTGTCAAATAATTAAACAAGTTAGTTTTCGAGAATTATGTGATATTGATCAAAGAGTGCTACTATGAACATTACCCAAAGTCCAGTTCTCTGGCTTCTTCAAATGATCAGGTTTGTAGCAATTGGCAGCTGACAAGTTGGCAATTAGTGACCTGCAATATATTTAATTTGAATAAATTGCTTTTCCCAGAATATACAAAGAAAACAATTCAATAATTTCTAAAAGTACACTGACCTTTCACCACCAAGCACACATACAGCACAAGTGCCTGTAGGCATTTCATCTTCATAGTAATGAACCTGTTAAACCCAGTGACAATATAGAAAATATTGTGATTGTGGTTATGTGTGTACTAATTAGGAGTCTTCATTATCCAAAAAAATAATAATAACTAAAATAATAGTGACAATTATAAATTATGTGCAGAAGAATATTTCTAGAACATATGATGACAGGATTGCAAAATTTAGGCATGGAAGGAAGCTGATCAAAGAAAGATGAATTTTGACTTGATTAGCAAAAATCATAGTAATGCAAATGATGATCATGGATAGGATAATAATAGTTAAAGGGATTGAACTAATAATATACTTACGTTAACACCAGCCAGCTTTGCATTTTTCTTCATTTCCTCCCCAAATTTGTCCTTTCCAATGGAACCCATGTAGCTGGTTGCACCAGGAATTTGTAGCATCCACTGTAGATGGCAACTCGAAAGTTTAGATGCTTGGTAACTATAGAGTTAAAAGCGATTACGGCCATAACCAATATTATACCTGGGCAACTCTGATTGAATTTTGAGTAGCCCCTGCATCCCAAAAACCATTGACTTGTCAAAACTGGTAATAATTTGAGAGAAATTTACAGAGAAAACCAACTGTTGCTTATGCTATATTACCTCCAGCAATAAATTCCACTTTGTACTTGGATGCCATTTCTTCATACCTGAGAATCCATTAATAAAGAGTTACACCCTTACCTGATGATATGGCAATCTAATATTTTATATTACAATTAGATTTCTTATTTGTTCCTTATTAATTAAACTTTTCCCAGTATTATCAAACCAATCACCTGAAGTTAAGTCAAATTATCCAGTAGCTTTATAGAGTTAACATATTGCATCAATGGTCTGTAGACAGGGTAATCATATTGGAACTCACGAAGCACGAACATTATAGGAACTTATTGCTAAGCATGAAAAGCATCTTGAAAGCAGATTCAGCATGCGTACAACACATCTAACCAGATAGATTGTAACTTAACACACAAGTCACCATCACTATGAAAACTAGTCTGAAAAGTCCTTGATATGTATATGGCGATTCCAAATTCAGGTTCTACTTTCATAAGCTCACAAGTTCTGAAATTGCTCAGATACTAGTAAATCAACAAAATATATTCAGATCAAAAACGTATGCAACGAATTCAACAACTCAATTGCATATTTGAAATAACAGAATTCACTACAGAAAATAAACATAAAATAGAAAAATAAATATCGAACTACTCACATCGGCAAGTGCTTGTCCTCAGCCAGAATCGCATTGTTCAATTTGACATCGTACCTGTCGAGCAAAGAGAGTAGCTAGATTAACTACGCCATAAGCCAATAGATCCTTCCAAATTACTACAACACCGATTCACACATCTACATATTCCAAATCCGAGATCTACTAAAACGAGTTGAAAACACAGCATCACACAGAAGAAATAACCACACTCACGCACTTATACACATGGATCCGTGAAAAGAAACAAAAAACAACATCAAAGCGGCAGATCTCGAGCTGAAAACGCACAAATACAGTAAATTTGAAAGCACTGTGATATCAACAAGTGGAAAAATCTCGAGAAATTACTTGTCTAAGAACTCTTGATCGACAACGGCGGAAATATCCAAGAGAGGATTCCCATTCCGAGCAGAATTCTTCGGACTCCATCTCAACTCACGATTGAGATAAAAAAAAATGCGCGTGTAATGAATCTGGAGAATTGAGAGAGTGGAATGAATGAGCTCACTGTGAAGTTTAGTATAGAGGGTGCAGATGTGTATAAAATATAATAGAAATTGCGGAAAAGAGTGGGTTGGTGGAAGATTATTTATTTATTCTATTTATTTTTTATTGGGTGGAACCGTAGAAGGTAGAAGGTTGAAGGCGCGATGTTGTTGGTGGAAGATTTGGTGCGGCTAAGATTTTATTATACCTGGGGATGTGCAGTAGGGTGTTGTAGCAAAGGACAAAAAAGGTAATAGACAATAACAAACTATTATTCACAATTCAGAATATTGACTAAAACCAATTGCAACATCCAAATCACACTTAAGTCGTCTGATTCTCATGCATAGCTCGAATAAAGTCCATGGTTTTTTTTTCTCATTACTAGATATTTTTTATTTATTCTATTAATTAAACACAGTAGAAATCAAGAGGAGATGGGTGATAATACGACGACATTAAGACTTTATACTAGCAGAGTAGCAGAGACCTTTAATGTGAATTTTGTGTTATATTAGTTTTACGTTAATGTTTATGTCGATATGAGATGTAGGAAAGTGATTTTATACCATATCAAAGAATTTTGAATTTATGAAGAACGAAACATGTCGAAGTGCAATTTTTTTCTCATAAAATGGTGAATATGGTTGGTGGGGTTTTATCTAAGGCCGCCTTGTCCACCAATTTTACCTAATTTGCTGACTTTTTACACCAAAAATTAGTGTAAATCCTCTCAAACATAATCTCGTCATTCAAAATAGTTAGTTGTGGACTCTAGATAAAATCCTCCTAATTTTTAATCGTCGAGTCACCGTAAATTATCTCCTTACATTCATATGGGGTTAGAATCCCCTCACATTCTTATAAGACTGGAGTGTGGGAGCTCCCATAGAAAAATCTTCTCCTTTTTATGGAACAAAGAGAATTATTTAAACGAATTCACTATATAGATACCCTTTGTTACGTGCATGGGAGCTAAGAAGAACACGTATGCAGGGAGCTACAAAGAAGGAAGTTACAACCGCACAAACCAATATAACCGAAAGATGACGGTGGCAAGGCAATTGGAGGAGTTACTGATTAGCAACAACTAATTGAAGTTTGTTAATAGGAGTTACTAATCGATTCGGTTGTAACTACCGAGATATGGATAGTATATCATAGTATAAATAGGAAGAGTAATTCGAGTTGTATTCATTCATGATCATTTTCACTTGGAAAGCTAATACGAAACTATATTTCTTCTTGGCGTCTCTTGTCTTTTATTTCAATTGATGAGATTGGATGCAATAAGTAGAATCTTCGTCACGATAGTGACATTTGGTATCGAGCACGAACTCACGCTACCGTATGCCACGTAAATCTAAAATGGAAGGAAAGTTAACGAGATCGAGTTACAACTCAGCGGATGCAACAAAGCAGCAGACGGAAATGAGTAGAGCCATGCGGAACAACAGTCGATATATCAAAGTCCATGATCGTTGCGATACAAATTCAATTCGAGGAGATGCGGCGAATTAAAGAAGGAGATCGAGGGGAAAGCGAAGGGACGAACAGAGAGAAAGGCGAATGCAAGAGAGGAAAGGAGGATCGTCCCAATCGAGAGAAGGAAGTAAGTCGTCTCAATCGCAAATCTTCATTTACGAATGCCTAAACTAGATTTTCCGAAATTCCATGGAGATAATCCGATGCAATGGGTGAGGAAATGTAACAAGTACTTTGCCGTCAATCCTATGAATGATAATGATCGAATATACACGGCTGCAATGTATATGGAGGGGGCAGCAGATCTATGGTACCTTGAGTACGTAGAAGAGAATCTAGCATTGTCATGGAGAGAATTTGGAAGGATGGTGGTGGAGAGATTTTCAGAGTGGACGGAAAGAGCATGGTATCGCAATTTAATCAACTAAAGCAAATTTTCGATGTAGCATCGTACACAGCCAAGTTCGAAGAATTGAAGGCGTTCATGGCAATTGAGAATAGAGGTCTTGGAGAGGAGTACTTCGTGAAATGCTACACTGGGGTTTAAAGATAAAATATCCAGATGTAGTGGGGATGTTCAACCCCAAAACTAGAGCAAGCCATCAAGATTGCCAAGAAGCAAGAAATCGAACTCACGCGCTAGGAGAGGGCCCAAGCAATCGAATAAATTTAACGATGGTGCGGGAGAAAAATACGGAAGGAAGCGATGCGAAAAGAACTCCGCAACCACTCGTAAATCCACCAACTTCGTGAAGTTAACTCCAACAGAGATAGAAGAAAGGAGGAGAAAAAGCTTTGTTTCAATTATGACGAGCCTTATCAAATAGGGCATAAGTGCACGAAGATCTTCACAATTATTTGTGAAGGCGAGGAGGAAATCGAACTCATATTGCAAGAAATTGAAAGCGAAGGAGAAGCTTACGGATATCCTTGAATGCGCTAGCGGGCAAGTAGCTACTGATCTGATAAGACTCGGAGGTAAGGTGGGAAACACAATATCACCGTCTTGATCGACACGGGCAAGACACACGACTTTCTAGATGAGAGTACAACCAGGAGAGTGGGATGTGAAAGAGAATGTACTAACCCATTAATGGTGACGGTGGCGGATGGGACTAAGTTGGAATGTAATACAAGGTGTCCAAACGGATTGGGAAATGGGAGTTGTAGATTCAAGATCTGACCATGAGGATTCTCAATCTTGGAGGTTGTGATATGGTAGTGGTAGTCGATCTCAAGCAACTAGGTCCCGTAACCTTTAACTTCAAGAACAAAATATCGCCTTTAGTAAAGGAGGAAGATCTATAGTCTGCAAGGATTGAAACAAGAAGAGATCAGTTTGAAGATGATTCATCGGGAAAAGTTTGGAAGAACGATCGTGAAGGGCAAAGGATCTCTCTTGGGTTGTTTATGCATGATAACAATGCAAGTAGAGAAGGAGAGTACAACACACATAAGGATTCACCTTTGATTCAAAAGTACATATCAATCTTTGAAACTCCGAGACAACTCCCACCGGATAGAAATCATAATCATAAAATTCCTTTGAAGCCGGCATCAGTAGCATTCAAAATCAACCCCTACAAGTATCCTTACTTGCAGAGGAGGAAATAGAAAGATTGGTCCAGAGATGTTGACAAGGAATAATTCAACCAAGTAACAGATTCATTCTCATCGCGGTATTGTTGGTTAAGAAGAAAGATGGTACTTGGAGATTTTGTATCGACTACAGGAGACTCAACTCCATGATCATAAAGACAATTTCCCATACCACTTATTGATGACTTGATGGATGAATTAGGAGAGGCTATCGTGTTCTCAAAAGTTGATCTAAGAGTCGGATATCACCGGATCAAAATGGCAATTGTGATGTTCACAAAACAAGATTTGTGACTTGAGTGGATTATATGAATTCAAAGTCATGCCCTTTGGCCTCACCAACGCCTCAAAGAACATTTCAAGCATTGATGAATTCAATATTCGACCCTATTTGAGTAAGTTTGTGCTCGTCTTCTTCGACGACATTTTGATATATAGTAAAAATATGGCGATCACCGTGAGCATCTTGAGGTGGTGTTCCGGACCTTATTGTCTCAAAGCTGTATGCCAAAGCCTCTAAGTGCATTTTGGCCATTCTCAAGTCGAGTACTTAGGCCATCTCATCGATTCGAAGGAATCGGGCGATCCACAAAAATTAAGGCCATGGTCGATCGCCTAAGTCAAGACAATTAAAGCTCGAGGGTTTTTGGATTAACTGGTACTACAGAAATTCAGAAAGAATTATGGAGTAATTGCAAGACCATGAATGACATGACAAAAAGGGAAACTTTCACCGGGCCGTGTCGGCGAGGAGGATTTGAAGCCTTAAAGATTGCTATGACAACACAGACCAGCCTCGAAGTTGCCTAACTTCCAGATACCATTCACGCTGAGACGATGCTTGTTATTATGGGATTGGTGCGGTGCTAATTCAAGCTAATCACCCTATCTCATTATCTTAGCAAAGCTCTAGCGCCAAAACACCGAGGGCTCTCCACCTACGAGAAGGAGTTTTTTGCTATAATTCTGGCTATTGATAAGTGGAGATCCTACCTTCTTCACAATCAATTTATTATCAAGACGGATCATCAAAGCTTGAAATATTTGCTGAACCAAAAGATCTCCACCCCGGTGCAACACAAGTATCTCACGAAGCTTATTGGGTTCGATTACCAAATCGAGTATAAAAAGGGTGTAGAAAATCATGCCGCGGATGCTCTCTCCAGAATCGAGCATGAAGCAGGGACAATCCATTCTATTACTAGCTGCACTCCCAATTGGATAATGGAGATCTTCAAAAGTTATGAGATGGATCCAGAGGCGCAGGAGAAGATTGATGAGTGCACTCTTATACCTTATAACATTTCTTTCTTCACGTACAGAGATAGCTTATTAAGGTTTAAAGGCAAAATTTATGTGGGTACTACAACTGATTTGAGGCAAACCATTCTACATTTTATGCACTCCTCGTGCTATGGTGGTCACTCGGGAATTAATGCTACATTCCAACGAGTTCAAACCACATTCTTATGGCCAGGAATGCGCATGGAAGTGCAGCATTTGGTACTTGCTTGTCACCAGTGTCAACTCAGCAAACACGAAAGTACGCGGCCAGCTGGCCTACTTCAACCTATTCCTCTCCCAACACAAGCGTGGCAACAGTTAACCATGGATTTCATTGAAGGATTGCCGCCCTCCCAACATAAAGACACCAACTACGCGCACTTCATCGCGTTGAAACACCCCTACACAGCCTCAAGTTGTGCCCATTTATTCTGGACTCGATTTACGGTGCATGGGCTGCTTAAAAGCATCATCTCCGGAGACAAGGTCTTCACGAGCCATTCGAAGGAATTATGCGTGTACTGACATCCAACAACATTTAAGCACGACTACCATCCTCAGTCAGATGGGAAAAACGAGCGAGTCAATCAATGCGTTGAAACGTATCTCCGATGTATGTGTAGCCGTAACCCTAAACAATGGAGTGCGTGGTTGCCAATGGCGAACTGCACAACACTTCCTTTAACTCGTCCCTCGCACTTACACCCTTTGAAGCACTTTATGGGTATAAACCCTCCTCTCGCTTTAGCCTCGTGATTCGGATCCACAAGTAGTAGGGGTGGAAGCCACAATGCAGAAAGGCTTAATATTCATTGCAAGTAAAGAGGTCACGCAGAAGGCTCAAGACTTGATGAAGCGCTATGCATAAGAAACGTGTCCTCGCGAATTTCGGATCAACGATCGAGTGTATCTCAAATGAAACCCTACAAACAACATTCACTCGCTCCATCTGAATCGGAAGTTGAGCCCTCGGTATGCGGGGCCATTCAAGGTTATCAGCGAATCGGGCAAGGGCGTATGAATTAGCTCTACCTAGCTCACCCAAAATCCACCCAATATTTCATGTTAGTCTCTTGAAAAGAGCGTCCACCAAACCGATGTTGTCACCAATGCCCGAATTTGATACGGATGGAAAAATCTTACTCGACCAATTAAAATTACGCCCGACGTGTGGTGAAGAAGAACAATAGTCCGAGTTCAAGTCCTCGCCCGGTGGTCTCATTTGCCGAAGAAGAAGCTACGTGGGAGGCATTTTAGATATGGAAGCGCTTTCCTACTCGCTTCGAGACTTGAGGACAAGTCTTAGAGAAGGAAGGGTATTGTTACGTGCACGGAGCTAAGAAGAACACGTATGCACGGAGCTACAAAGAAGGAAGTTACAACCGCACAACCAATATAACCGAAAGATGACAAGTGAAGGCGGTGGAGGGAGTTACGATTAGCAACAACTAATTGAAGTTTGTTAATAGGAGTTACTAATCGATTCGGTTGTAACTACGAGATATGGATAGTATATCATAGTATAAATAGGAAGAGTAATTCGAGTCAGTATTCATTCATGATCATTTTCATCGGAAAGCTAATACGTAAACTATATTTCTTCTTGAGCGTCTCTTGTCTTTTATTTCAATTGATGAGATTGGATGCAATAAGTAGAATCTTCGTCACGATAGTGACACCTTTTACATAATTGATAGGATATGGCCCAACCTCTCGGGCCCATTAGCGAGGCCCAACGAGTGGGCCTAACCTAATGTTGCCTACTCGTGCTTGAATGATGACCCCAAACCCTAATTAAAGGCGGAGTTAAGGGCACGATAATGGGTAACGGTGGAAATCATGGGCAATGATAGTGGAGATCATGGTCGATTATAGGAAGATCATGAGCCCGCCAATCGAGGATTCGTGATTAGGTTTACGTTTGTGTATAAATAGGAGTTAGATTGAAGGTAAAGGGTTAGCAAATTCTCAATACTAGAGCTCTTTGAGATACTCATTGTGTACGATTATAGTGAACATCTTGAGGACTATCTCCTCCGTGGACGTAGATCTTTCTTTTGATCGAACCACGTTAAAACTCCCGTGTTCTTTCTCGCTTTCTATAAATCTTTCATATCGACGTGAGCAGATTTATCATTAGCGCGTCGGTGGGAAAACTCTTGAACAAAAAGTCGTGTTTTCTACAATCTAATGGCAAGGACACGTCAAACGCTAGTACGGCCGGCGATGTCGGTAACAACCGCAGAGAACGATCGGTGGTCACACAACGCCGAGAAAGGGATTGCGGGCGCCACCAATGGTCACACACCGAGGTTACATGGAGAATGCTTCCATACACCTCGTGATCGCCGCCCAACGAAGAGGAAGACGCCGACCTCGATGACGGTGAGCAGAGGTTCACCGCTCCCACGAGGTCCTCGGTCGGCAAAGTCCGAGTTCCTCAACGCCAACCTCAATCAATTCGTAGTTTCTCAACCGTAGGACAAACGGAGCGGCCCTCAAGAGTGCCCGGTGGTGATTACTGAGCAATCGAGGTCGCTCACCTCTCCGAAATAATCAACGCTCACCGCGGCATAATGACCGCCCAATACTAGGGTTCATTCGCATAAATCGCTCACGTCGATATGAAAGATTTATAGAAAGCGATAAGAACACGGGAGTTTTAACGTGGTTCGATCAAAAGAAAGATCTACGTCCACGGAGGAGATAGTCCTCAAGATGTTCACTATAATCGTATTCTGATGAGTATCTCAAAGAGCTCTAGTATTCGATGAATTTGCTAACCTTTTACCTTCAATCTAACTCATATTTATACACAAACGTAAACCTAATCACGAATCCTCGATTGGCGGGCTCATGATCTTCCTATAATCGACCATGATCTCCACTATCATTGCCTACGATTTCCACCGTTACCCCATTATCGTGCCCTTAACTCCGCCTTTAATAATTTGGGGTCATCATTCGGCACACGAAGAGGCAATGATTAGGCAGCCAAATTGCTACATGCTTACCGGTTGGGCCATATCCTATCAATAATCCTAATGATTTCATTATTTATTCGTTACCGCGAATTCAATTTAATGGTACGTATTGAGAAATAAAATAGAGGGGCTCTTCATCATTATGGTGTATGGTATAAGTAAATACCTAAAAGGCCCGCCAACACCCGCCCCAGTTTTGAGATTTATGTCCCCAGGAAGAGCACCGACACTAATATAAAAATTTCAAAAAATGGAAAACCCCATTTTTTTTCATCCCTAACAAACACAAACCCTCGGCATTTCATTCACAAATAAAGATATGAATATTGCTAGTTTAAGAGGAAGAATTATTTCCGAGTAAGTAAATACACAAGTAATTCGTGCAATGCTTACAATGTTGGGGAAAAAACATACGATAAAAGGTTATATTGCCCCCAGAAATTCACTTGAAGGGAAGGGGCATGAGCTTTATTTTTTTTCATCCCTAACAAAGACAAACCCTCGGCATTTCATTCACAAATAAAGATATGAATATTGCTAGTTTAAGAGGAAGAATTATTTCCGAGTAAGTAAATACACAAGTAATTCGTGCAATGCTTACAATGTTGGGGAAAAAACATACGATAAAAGGTTATATTGCCCCCAGAAATTCACTTGAAGGGAAGGGGCATGAGCTTTATTTGCTTCTTACGAGCAAAATTGATGGAAATCCTATTAAGTGGAGAGAGATGAATTATGCTTCACAAACTAATAGCGGCTAATATCTAGAATTGCCAAAAGGAACATACGTCAACAGGCTCATGTTGAACTGCTGCAGAAAAAAATCAAAATGTACAAGCGCCGGGGCGGTTCAGAGGTGATCGCAGATTGCATTGGTGAACTCAGTTGTCGTTGATTTACCACCGAGATCGCCTGTTCTGTACTTCCCTTCTGCTATCGTCTTCAACACGGCATCCTGAATTCTGTCCGCTTTATCATGGAGGTCCAAATGTCGCAACATAGTCACAGAACTCAGGAGCAACGCTGTCGGATTTGCCAAGTTCTGCATGGATAACAAGGCTTTAGCTAAGTATTCTAAAAGCTAGCTAGTATGAGAAGAACAAACAAACAAACATAACCCACAACTGTCTACTGATATATATCCTCCGATATAGTATTTTGAAGCATTGAGAATTTCGAAGAAACCTTAAAGCCGTCTTCCTCCGGAATTCCACCATATACTACGAGAGCTAAAAACAAACAAAGCTCTTGCTGAACCATAACTCAAGCTAACAGCTTGTCCAAACAAGATAAAAAAATATGAATATATATAATTTGATCTTGTCAGAAACCGAGTTCATGTACATGCAAAAACTATCAAGCTTTCTAAATCAAATCATATTCAGCAATATGATATCAATTATTGCTATATAACAAAACTAGCTCACATAAGCAGTCTTAACAAAATATGCAGAGTAAAAATGAACAAAAGAATACATATCTAGTTGTTTCCTACCTTTCCAGCAATATCAGGTGCAGAACCATGTACAGCTTCAGCAAGTGCAATGCCTCCCTCACCAATATTGCAACTGTAGAAGGTGGTAGATCGAGTGAATCAATAAGTTGGCATCTTGAGAAAGGGGAAAATAGGAGATATACCTTGGAGTTAAGCCTAAGCCTCCAATCAAGCCAGCACAAAGGTCACTGATAATGTCACCATAAAGATTAGGCATCACCAAAACATCAAAAAGAGCCGGATTCTTCACAAGCTGCATGTGGAGAAAAAAATGAAATTGGAAAGGGTATTGATGCGAACAAGCTTCTCAAGAGTTTTTCTGGATAGCAGATTGAAAAGGGTATTTTATGCAAACAATATCTCAAGAGTTTCCCAGGGATAGCAGCTTCATATGATGCTCAAACAATTCAAAAACGAAAATTCGGTGTCCTACAGATACGGGGGAGTGTAGAGAATATGCTGCCTGAACTCCGGATATGCTTAGTTTCAGAAACACAAATAGAAGCAGCTGGAAATCCATGGTAATAGCAGATTGAGCAATTTCCAATAATGCAGAAACCATGGTCCTCTGATTATCTGATCTATAGGGTATTCTCCGTAGCCATGGTTTGCAAATTTGGTTTAATGATTGGTGAAGAAGAAAAGAGAGAAGATGTAGAGTCCTTGCTTAGCAGAAGCACTTTACATTATAATTAATAATTTATTTTTAAATCTATTGATTTTCTGATTTCTCACATTTAGTAGAAATAACTATTTTTAAGTCCATTGATTTTCTGATTTATCACATTCAGTAGAAATAACTAGTACTTCTAACAAGTCAGTGTAATGATTTGCCAATACTTTTATTATTTCATTTGCTATATATAACTTTAAATTACTTCAGAAAAAGCCATTTTTAACTATAATAATTATCCAACTATAATAATTATCCATATATAACTTTACATAACTACTTATACTATTACATATAAAAAAAATCATATTTTTATACTGTACGATGTACATACAGATATATCCCTATACTAATTTTGTCATCCTTTTCAGCCATATCGCATATCTTAAATTTTGAAAAAAAAAGGTCGGATTCCTGGATATGCAACAGCAGATATTTTTCCACAGAAGACAAAATTTCATACCATCATGCAGCAATTGTCAATGACAACTTCTTCATATGTGATCTCTGGGTACTTTTCCGCTACCTCTCGACAACACTGCAGTGCAAATGAAGAAACTGAACAGTTGAAACAGCTAAAATGAACATTAATCCTCAAGGATATTAATGAAGGCAGACCTTAAGGAAAAGACCATCAGTTTTCTGCATGATATTGGCCTTATGTATAGCAGATACTCTTTGTCGTCCATGGGTCTTGGCATAGTAGAAAGCATACTCAGCAACTCTCAAACTTGCTTGACGTGTGATGATCTTGAGACTTTCAACAACACCCCTCACCACCTAAGCAGAGATGAATAAGAGATAAATTGACAAAATATGAGTAGCTTATAGCAGGTACTTTCCATATAATATGTTACCTGATGTTCAAGTCCACTATATTCTCCTTCTGTGTTTTCACGAATGGTAATGAGATCAACATCATCATATTTAGTCTTGTATCCAGGTAGGCTGTAACAAGGTCTTACATTCGCATAGAGATTGAGCTCCTTCCTCAAGGTAAGGTTAAGAGACCGATGGCCTTTCCCAATTGGTGTGGCCATAGGGCCTTTCAGACCAACTTTGTTTCGTCTCACAGATTCGAGACTTTCCCATGTTAGGAAGCTCTGGGTTCTAGGATCTATCTCCGTCCCCACAAAGTGTTCTTCCCACTCAATTGGACAATCAGCAACTTTAAATATCTGAGTTTCACCAAATATTGCATTTGATTTACATTAGATCTTGTACACAAAGATATTACATTAGATCTAGCTTGCCATGAAAATGATGACTATACGAAGATGACCTAACATTTCATAGTTTATTAGTTCTCATGTGTTATCTAAGTTGGTCATATGTACTACCACATGAAGATATAAATACAGCAGACACCCATGAAAATTGAAATTCAGGTTTCTAAAGCTAAGCTGGAAGCCCGGAAAGATCTTATTACTAGATATTTCAAAATTAAGCACATAAAATCTTGTCTCTGGAAGCTGTAGGACAACCTCCCTGATCAACAAACTTTGATGGAACCATATCCATGCCAATTGAAAACACTAATAAAGTGACTGTAAACAAAACGTCATGGTTTGTAACAATGCACTCCAACATCAAGGCAAAGTCTACTATGAGGATGTCCTCCCTGATCAACATTTAAAGAGACTGACAAACATTTCAACTAGTTGTAGAAGGTACAGTTGGTTTCACCGTATCCAGGACCAGTTTTAAGCAATTTACATGGGGCTGATAAAGTATGCATGGAATTTGCAGAATCATAAATATTTTTGGATGGATTGTGTTGCTTGCTTGCAGGAGGAAATCAGTAGGTGTAATTCATAAAACATGTTCAACATATTAAGAATATCATAAAGTTGGTTATGAAGGATTTAGTTAGGGAGGCTTCTGTAAATTTCCTATTTCCTAGATTCTTCCCTTTTTGCCTTATTTTCTGTCTGCCTACATCATGCCACATAGAACACAGCATCAACAATAGTACGAATAAAAATCTAAGGAGATAGATTAAAATTCATAACGGAACTAACACCATAATAATCCACTGATTCATGGCCATAAGCCTTTGTCATCCTAAATAGCCATCAGATTCTAGCTATAGACAAATTACAACAACTTCAATTTTCATCACTAAACTAATAGACAATCAACGAAAATCAAACCACGCATGAACCGTCATATTCCCGCACAATTCTACCAGCACGACTCGAGCACCACAAATCTAGCATTTCATATCAACAAAAATACGCAGATAAAAATCGGCTGGGAGCATTAGCGAACCTGTTTGACCGAATCGGCGATCTCCGGTCCGATTCCGTCTCCGGGGAAGAGAGTGGCGCGGATCAGGTTGGATTCGGAAGCTGCCGTCGACGAAAAACTCCGATCCAAAAAACTAGGGCTCGCGGAGGAGAAGAATCCAGACGCTCGGCTCCGAGCGAGTCGTCTCACGATCTGCGACGCCATTGATTGCTGGGGATTCTGGTTATGGAATAGCTGCTTCAGTTAGCCAATTTTGATTGATTTCAGTGTTTTATCGAATTTATATGAAAAATGAAAGGAGTTTGAAAAAGGTGTCTTTTGAGCAATTGAGAGGTCGAGTCAGCGGCTGTAAAGCCTATTGGAAGGACTAAGGAGCACTATTTTTGGTTGATTGAGAAATCTTTTGTGTAATTATTGATGTAGTTATAGTATAAATATTAGATTATTCATTCTAAAGAATTCATTACTTTTAAATACTACATTAGAAAAAATTGTGTTGTATGTAAAATAATATTCCCTCCGTCTAACCAAAGACCGCTCATTTTTTTCGATATGATTATTTAGGATAAACGTATAAAATTATTAAAGTGATAAAAAGTAGATAAGTCCATAACTTTTAAAGAATAATTAGTTTCTAAAAAGTTAACAGACCATATTGGGTGAGACAACCAAAAAAAAATATATGTTATCTTAGATAAGATGGATAGAGTATGATTCATAAAATTCGAAATATTTTTATGTGTAAAAATAATTCTTTTTAGATATGAACTACTTAAAATGAAACTGCCTATGTATAAAAACGAGCAACTTAGAACGGATTTGAGAAAGTAACTTTTTTAGGCTTGAGAATTATGTAATACTATTAATTAATTTATATATTTCATCACATCAAATAATGTATGCTATGAATTTGGATCATAAGAAATGCGAAGCTCAGTGGAAAAGTATTCAAACAAGACTAAAAAATCTAGGCTCAGAAAACTATTTATTACAATTGAAAATGATTTCTAGAGTTTCCAAAAGAAGAGGAAAAAAAAAAGTTGATTTTTAAATTGAAATTACAAATACAGTGGGAGAAATAATTAAACGAAAGCTCTACTCAACTTGTACCCGCTTTCGAAGCTGGGCTCATCTCACTTTATTTGCTGCAACTTTTACAATTAAACAACTTTTTATTTTATGGACATGATTAGAGCCGGCAAAATGAGCCCGACCCGAAAAGTCCGCCCGGGGTATCCGGGTTTGAACTTTATAATTAAAGTCAGAAAAAATCGGGCCTAAAAGCCATCAAAATACCCCGGCCCACTGGCTTTAAAAAAAAAGCCGGGGTTTGGACTAAAAAGTCCACCGATTTTTATTAAATATATATATTTATAATATTATTTAATATACATATCTATATTTTTTTAATAATATTAATTATATTTTATATAATTATTTATTTTTTATAGTAACAATTTTCTTACTAATTCACATACTGGTAGAAAAATAAATTTTGGAAAAAATAATAACCTCATAAATCATTCAAAAATAATTCCTAAGAGAAATGATCTCCAAAAATATATACATTGATGATTAATGATCTTATAGTATGTAAAATCTATTTTGAATCATTGATCTTAAATATATACAGTATAATTAATTTATTTTATTCTATTATTTTATGAGTATAAGTCGGATTGACGTTTAATAATATCATTTATCTTTGATTTGTAATTACTAATTTTTTTTCCTTAAATTAAAGAATTAAAATCATACTGCATTACAATATCATCGTATGAATACATAAATAGGTCAAGATATACAAGAAGCATTATCATAAGAATAAGTAAGCTCAAAATATTCTCATAACTGATTCTTTATTTAAGTTAAGGAGTTATGAGATCTTAATTAAATAATTATTTTTTATAATTTAAAATATTAATTTTATATATTAAAAAAATTATCTAAAAAAAACCCGCCCGCCCAAAAGCCCGCCCGGGGTTGGTTTGGGCTTCATATTTTTAAGCTCGAAAAATTTCGGGCCCGATCCGACCAGCCTGAAAAATTTAAAAGCCCGATGAGCCAGGGTCGGTCGGCCCGACCCGCTACTTTGCCACCTCTAGACATGATCCCATCACATATTTTATAATTACACGTCTCATTAAAATAATTAAAAAAATCTCATTACAAAATAAAGTAAAGTAATTGTGAGATCTTTACTATATTAATGTTTTATCATTTTTTTATTAAAATTCGTATTATAGAAAAAAAAATTAGTAAAAGAAAAAGTAATACTTTTATGAATTTCTATTTGTGGACAATTGGACATGCTCTATTTCTAAAACGTATGCCCCACTACACCATCTAGTAATCTACACTCTCCCACTATACTATTATATTGTATTAGCGTGTAACCCGTCGAATTTGGACGAAAAATATTTTACGTTGTGTTTAGAGTCATGTTAAATAAAGTAATCTTTATATTAGAACGATAAGTCTGAATTTGATATATTAAATCAAATAATCTTTATATAAGGACATCGCGTCTGAATTTGATGTGTATATGTTATTTTTCATCGAATTCTGATAGAAAATCACTTTATATTGTAATCTATGCATAAAAATTAAATATTTATAGACATATTAATAATTTTCGTTTAGAATGTATATACTCGTACCCATCTTAAATTCGATTAATTATCTAAAGTTGTTTAAATTTATGAATATAATTTGTTATAGTGATTGATTATTCTTCTCGAATAAAATTAAAAACGGATATTAATTATCTAAAGTTGTTTAAATTTATAAATATAATTTATTGTAATGATTGGTTATTCGTCTGGATAAAAATTAAACATTACAAAGTAATCATTAATAAGAAATAGCATAAATAATGAAAGATAAAAAAAATAGAGAAAATTTTATGTATGCATGTCGATTAATGTTAAAATTCTTTTAGATTTATACGCTCGTTCATATCCCAAACCTAATTAAAAAGTATTTTTTATACTTGTTCTCATCTCAAACCCATATAGTTAATGTCTGCTAACTACCCAAATATGTTAATTTATACATATAAGTTGTTACAGTAAATGATTATATATTTCAATAATGACTTGATCATTATAGAATAAATCTTAATAATAATTAATATAAATAACAAAAGATTAAAAAATATAGAATATGTCTAGCATATACATACCAGCAGTCATCCCAAATTTGATCAATTACTTGAAATTGATTAATTTTATAAATATAAATTGTTACAATAATTATTTATTCGTTTCAATAAGACTTGAACATTACAATGTAATTATTAATAATAAACAATATGGATAACTAAAGATTAAAACTAAGCACAAATTTGATTAAAATTTGATTTTACTATATATTATCGTCTCATTCTCGTATAGTAGAATCCACTAATTAATTGAATTCGTTTGAATTTAAAAAATATGTAATTAATACAATATATATTTATTTCACTAATTGGTTATCCTCTCAATAAAAATTTGAATTTATTATTTATTTCAAAAAAAAATATTAATTGTGAAGTCTCACAAAAAAAAATGTGAGCTTCAAAATTTCACATAGGTATATAGATAAATATATGTACATGTCTAGAATGTAGTTTTTGTACCCAAATAGTATAAATAGCAAAAGACTTAAAAGTAGATAAAATTGTATTATCATCTCATTCTCGTATAGTAATATCTGCTAATTATCTGAATTCGTTTAAGTTTTAAAATATATAATCAATAAAATATAATCAATAAAATATATATTATTCCAATATGTCAAAATTGAGAAAATCTCACATAGACAAATTGATCAATGTCTGGACAAATTTAGAATTTATATACATGAAACTTCATAAATTTGATTAAAAATTTATTTTACTATATAATTGTTCTCGTTTCATTCTTGCATAGTAATATACGTTAATACTTGAATTAATTTAGATTTATAAAATTAATATATAATAGGATTAATGATTAAAGCAATCTAGCTCTCTCATACGTGGACTATTTCAAAATTTATTTTTAAGAATTGTATAAAATATATTCTTTTATTTAGATTTTCAATTTGTGAAGTTCATGAAAAGATAGTTGATTTAAAATTTGCTTACAAAATTGTACAAAATATATCATTCAATTTGTTGAATTGGTAAAGTTTCATAAAAAATTAAAAAATAAATTTTTTGAATATAAAGTATAATTATTTATTTGATCAACTAATTAATTGATGGATCAAATAAAATTGGTGGATGCAAAATAATTGTGTGTAGTGGGATGAAAAAAATCTGCTCACAACTATTTATATAGGCTTTATTAGGATGGAGTTTGATAGGAAATCAATGTGGGATAGTAGATGTAACTACTATATGATGCCCATAGAAGAGAGAATCACTAAATCCTTAATTCTATTATATATTGATTAATTAGTTTTAATTGTTATAACTCATAACTTTGGCTGGCCAAAGATTATGATTTTCAGCACTTTTTCTAATTTGTTGTAATAATAGCAGTACTTTTTAATTTTTAATAAAAGATATATTTAAATTTTTTTTATAACTGAAAAAATGATATGGAGGGATTTTCTTGTGTTATTATTGCAAAATTTTGTAAAACGTGGAAATCAAAAATTGAATTAATGTTTCTAGCAAAGTACATTATTAATTAATACATAAATGTATACTATGCAACAAAACTTTCTTCATTCTTATGGTACTCATGCTATGAAATGCAGTACAATTCGTTATGAAATGTTATCCGTGTAATCACATAAATTGCATACCAGTGTAATATAAACCATTTTTGTCCCATCATATATGATTTTAAATGTTATATCAAAACATTCTATGACCAATTAATCTATATTTTTGCGATAAAAACTTGTGCAAAACAATTTGACAAATTTAATTTATAAATCCAATCCCATCTTCAACAATACATTTTGTTATTTTGATTGCGTTTTATGTTATGTCCCATGAATTTTGATCGGTCATATGGTCATAGAAAAACTCTCCTTACAAAAAAATCAATAACCAAACCTCAACAGTAAAGAAAATAGGATCAATAACCGAAGTTAGTTATTTAACTGATTCACACAATCGAGTCCAAGTGCTAACAACATAGACTTAGATTGTAATTTTACATACTAAATACAATAGGCTGCCCAGAAATTCCCGGAGCTCCTTACAATACAATAATTCATACATAAAAAATTACACAAAAACAGTACCTCGGAAAAAGACCTGAAACCAAAATTATTAAGACGGTAAGAAAACACCTAGCAGATGGGCAGAGGCTCCCCATTCCACGCCTCAAGGCACTTCAACAACGGATCAACGATCAAACCATTGCTCAATGCCGTGAACACCTTCTCCCCTTCCTCACCAGGCGAAACCACCTTCTCCCCGGTCAAGAACTCCGCCCCGAGCTCCTCCCTGACGAACTTGTACAAAGGGTACGATCTGCACTCCTTGATTCTGTTCCCAATGGCCGGGTTCCCCGCCTCGAGGGCAATCCTAGCGCCCTCGACTTCCTTGGGGAGGAGGAGCTCGAGCTCGGCCTCAAACGCCTCGATCTTTTGGAAGATCGAGGTGTTGACGCTCTTCTCCCCATCGCCGTTCTTCAGGGCGTGGTCGACGAGCACCTGCCTCAGCTTCTGCATCAGGGGGTATGTGGCGAGACAGGGGTCGTCCACGTAGGAAAAAACATACTCGCGGTCGACCACCCGGAGGAGGTCCTTCTCGCAGAACCTCGAGGGGTGGAGCTCCCCGTTGGCGCCCATTGTTAGGGTACGCTTGGCGACCTGGCTCACCGTGTTCTTCACCGCCAGGCGTAGATTCTCCTCCAAATGGCGTAGGTCGATGGCTTGGCAGAGCGCGACCAAGAATGTGGACGACATGAGCTTCAAGATGTCGAGTGCCTCGACGGTCTTCCTCGACGAGATTAGGCCGAGCGAGTTCACGTCTTGGTTGTGCTGCTCGGCACTCTGGACGTGGTTGGTGACGGGGTTGGCGAGGAATTGGAGCTCGGAGCAGTAGGACGCCATGGCGATCTCGGCGCCTTTGAAGCCGTAGTCCAAGCTAGGGTTCCTCCCGCCTGAAAGGTTGGAGGGCAATCCATTGTTGTAGAAGTCGTTGACCAGTTCGGAGAACTGGGCGAACATTAATTTCCCAATAGAGGCAATGGCCAGTCTAGAATTGTCCATTGAGACCCCGATCGGAGTTCCCTGGAAATTCCCGCCGTGCAGGGCCTTGTTTCTAGAAACATCGATCAACGGGTTGTCGTTCACCGAGTTGATCTCGCGCTCGATCATCTTGGTCGCGGTGCGGATCACCTCAACCTGCGGGCCCAGCCACTGGGGCGAGGTCCGAAGGGCGTACCGGTCCTGCTTCGGCTTTTGGAGCGGGTCAGTCTCGTGCAGCCTCTGTGCGGCCTTGACGTACGCGCTACCGTCGAGGATGTGCTCCATGATCGCCGCAGCCTCGATCTGCCCTGGGTGGTGCTTCAGCTTGTGCGTCAGGTGGTCGGTAAACTCCGGCTTCCCATTCATCACTTCGGCGAAGACGGCGGACATCACCTCGGCGAGGAGGGCCAGGATATTGGCCTCGTAGAGTGCGATCGAGGCCAGACCGGAGCCGACGGCGGTGCCGTTGACGAGGGCGAGGCCCTCCTTCGGCTGCAGCTCGAAGAAGCCGCCGCCAACGCCGGCCAGCTTGAACGCCTCCTCGGCGGTGAGGGCTTCCCCCGTGGGGCCGACGGCCTTGGAGTTGGGTCGGCCAGTAAGGAGGCCGGCGATGTAGGAGAGAGGCACGAGATCGCCGGAGGCGGTGATCGTGCCGCGGAGGGGGAGACAGGGGGTGACGTTGTGGTTGAGGAATTTGGCGAGGGCTTCCAAGATTTCGAATCTGATGCCGGAATATCCTTGCAGAAGAGTGTTGATTCTAACTAGCATTGCTGCTCTTGTTGCTGAGTGTGGAAGAGTGTGGTTAGATTCTGTGCCGTTGCCGAAGATTCCAGCATTCAGAAACCTGTTAAAAAAAACAAATTCCTCAAGAATTGTAATAATTTGATCATTCGGTTTGAAAAGATCAAAGTCAAACTATCATTATTATTATATTAATGTAATACGATAATCAAGTGTTCTACTGTAATTTGTTTACCACATATTTCGAAATAAATGTAATACCGTAATAGTTGGTTACTGCAAAATCCACTAGCAAAAGAACACTATTTATGGTAATCCGACTTAAACCCAGGCTAAAAAGCCTAAAATTGTGACTTCCAAAATTCCATTTAATGATTAAACTTGCATATGAAATAGAATCTTATATGGAAATAAACAAATTTATCATTTCAAAAAAAAGAAGTAAATAATATAGCAAACAGTAACTTCCCTATCATGGAAAAGAATTAGCAGAACTGATCTGTCCAAAAACTGAAAACACATTACTAAAAGAAGGAGTGTAAGAGTAACCGCCGATGCTTACCTAATGAGCTCCTTCTGCAGAGCGCCGCCCTCCTTAGTTCGGCGGTGCGAGGTGGCGCCGAAGCCGGTGGTGACGCCGTAGCTATCGGTACCCTTGTTCATGCTCTCCATCACCCAGTCGCTGCTGGCCTTGACGCCGGCCCTGGCCGACTCGGCCAACTCTACCGCCACCGCATTATCCCGGGAGGCGATCGCCGCCACCTGGGCTATAGTGAGGGTCTCGCCACCGAGCCTCACCGCCGGCTTCCGGAACTCCTCCACCATCCTCTTCACCGCGTCGAGGTGACTCCCCTGCAGAGCCTCCGCCGCCGCCGCCCAGTTCAGCGGGTCGCTCTGCTTCACGCAGAACCCGTTCTCGCTGTGCCCATTCTCCGCCGCCATGATCGGAAAATTAATTGATTTAAAGATTGGAGATGGATGAGATGAGAGAGATAGTCACACACACTAAAAAGGAAGAGGATTTGCTGATCTTGCTGAATTTGTTTCCTTTTCCTTCAGATGTGTGTGTGTGTTGTTTGTTGAAATGGTGGAGGAGAGAGAGGGGGTTTAAATAGAGAGAGAAATGTTGGTGTGGCTATAGATACAGGGGGGTTTGTACGTATACATTTTTTGGTAGGTTTGTAGGAGTGGAGGATAGATTCAGAGCAGTCGCCCCATGAGGAGGAGTTGGTTGAGGATCCATCTCTGCCGTTGATTTTGGAGTGATTCGACGTTCTAGATCTACGGACGTAGGTGCAGTTTGGAACATGGACTTGATCTTCCTTTTCTATTTTTATTTTCGGGGAGAGGGGGTTGGTGGGAATTCCAAATGAGATTGGTTGAACAATGTCTCTTTTTTTCTTTTATACTTAAATATATGTTATTGCATATACTAAAGTAATACATTATACATACATCATATGTGCAAATTGAAATCTCTATTTTTAAGAAAAAATATTTATGTATCCTTGATAAGTCAATGATCGCATCCTTTCTAATAATTGTGGAAGAGGAAGATCTGTTCGATCGGAGAGTACGGTCGTGATTTTATAGATATTTAATAATTCTTCCGATCTAAACAAATAAACGCTTATAAAGGTAAATAAATATGTATACTTGATGTAGTGATAGAATAACACAAATGATGAGAGGGTATCAACTATTTTGTAAGTTAGGAAGTGGAAATGAATATGAAAGTAAATGGAATTGAAGTATAAAATGACACTAATTTACATCAAGCATCAAAAGTAGTTATTCTTATCATGTTTACTATCTTGAATGAATTTGTTTTGAACATGTTAAGAACATTTCACACTAAACTCAATGATTTAGAGGGTGTTTGGCTGAGCTTATAAGCTCTTTAAAATAACTTATAAGTTGTTTAAGAACATTATTTATAAAGTGTTTAGCAAATAAACTCATAAACAAACATAATTTGTGAAAATAAGTTCCAACAAACATAAGCTCCCTAAAAATAAGTTGATCAACCCTAACTTATTTTTTCATAATATAAGCAATCATGAATTTACCAAAATAACCTTATTATAGTTCGTTATTTTCTACATATACACTATCAATTTCACATTTCGTCAATTTTATCTCTCTAATTATGATTTTCTCTCTCTAACTCACGATTCTTTCTCTAGCTTATAAGATCAATTATCCAAACACTTTAACAACTTATAAACACTTGAGACATTATCTCTTATAAGCTTTTGAAACATCTTATAAGCTCTCTAAAATAAGCTTAGCCAAGCGCCCCCTTATTCAATTTTTCGAAGTAAAATTTCGATTGTTGGTCAAAATTGAAACTTTCAACAAAATTTTAGTTTTTTACAAAAACAAAACTTCAATTCATTTTTGTAAGATTCTTCAAAATTCAAATATAAGTTAAACTTAACCATATGTTTTTATATATGGTACGCATGTATTGGCCTAATAGTTAATGTCTGAGATCAAAGATCTTGAATTCGAACCGTCACATGGTGTTTTAATTTTAATTTTTTATTATCCTATGCTTACATATATTATGAATACAGTATATGTTTTTGTGATTGTAATTTTGTAGGATGCGCGGTTCACATGCTTTTTTTTTCTTTTCTATTTGGCGAGAAGGGAAGTGGTATTATAATATTTTCCTTATATATTATAATATTGGGTGGATGGATTAGTGCGAGTGACATGGTCTATAGTTGTTATGTGTGTTAGGTTTGATTAATGTAATTAATTTAATGGAGGTTGCTTGACTGCTTCCTTAGGTTTTCACAAATCTGAAATGTATTGACCAAAAATAACATAAACGCGGTTTTACTATTAATATTTTGTCACATATAGTACATTATCACTCATTCACTTGTTATAATATGTATATATACATATATATATTATTACATAAAAGTTAGGAACATAAAAAGTAATCAATATTCCATAAGAAATTAACTCAAAATAGGGTAGTGGATTATTCCGCCAAAATAGGGTAGTTGATTTGGCCGGCCTCAACCGTGGCACATGATCAACACGCTATTTAATTATATTTTCCAATAATAACAATATTAATCGGCTATATATACATAAGGATGGGTTCAAATACAAACCTCTCAATAAATAAAAAATAAAAATAAATTTAATCTATTTAATTTTCAAGATCTACTATTTATATTATATGAGATTTTAGTTTTATTTATTAATATTTAAAATAAATAATAACATACTTGTAATAACATTAAAATTATAAGAATTAAAATTATGTTAAATTTGATTTTCTCTCTTCTCTTTCATCTTTCCTCTCTTCTATTTCTTACCATGTATTCTCTCTTCACTCTCATGTATTCTATTTTTTCTCTACTCTTTCCTCCATGCATCCTACACATTTGCAATTTAACGTAATAAGTTTGTATCTTCCCACGTTAATTTTCTATCCGAAGAAACTCTATTTGCAATAAAATTCATCTATTTGCAACAATAAAAACTCTTCCCATATACATAGAGTAATTGGTTTATGTACATACAATCCTTAGTATACATAAATGAGAACAAATCATGTCCATTGTATTTGAAATCTAATGTTATTTTTAAGTGTGTATCTGAATTAATTATATGTATATTTCTGTATATAATTATGTATTTGCGTTATAATTTGTGATTAAAGTGTTCACATGATAACTACTATAAAGAGTGTTCACACGATAACCATTGAATGTCCGTGTATGTGTAGCCTAGCTCTAGCTATAAAAGCTTGCAATTATTGTGTAGACATGGGGTTCAGTTTATGAGCATTCTCAAATATTTACACGAATATTTTCTTTTGAGGGGAAAATCAATTCGTTGTAAAAATATTTTAAAAAGTGATTATTGAAATATCATATTAGGTAAGAAAATCACACCGACTTTGTTCTTTATGACCTCTTTAATTTATTTGTATATTTCCTTATTCGAAGCCCATGAACCTAATTAAAATTAATGAAAGCACATGGAATTTATTACTTCCGATGATATTTGCTTGAATTAATGTGTAACGTACGTCGCTCGTAAAAATAGTAACTCTTTATATAATATACTAGATCTTAAAATTGTTTAAATATTAAATACGTTTGAACCCAGCTACAAGCCAACCATCGAAACACATTATTCTGACCTAACCATAATTCTCGGCTTGGATCCAATCACCAAACTAGATCTCGCATATACTAATTATATAGTACTAAACAAAATTTCAGATATTATAATTATGCTAAGGATGTGAGTTATACATAGCATTATAAAATAAAGTGAATCCAAATCTAGAATTCCTACATAAAGCAACTTAGTTGTCATTCACGTGCATGAAACAGTTTGATAAAACAGACCAATAAAAAAAGAAAAAGAAATTGAAATATTTGGTCCGTAAAGACATTTATAATTTATTTATGATAAAATGCATATTATAACATGATGATGAAAATGGTGCAGCTATTGTCAATTAAAAACAGAGAAAGTTTCATTACATTTTAAAGATTGGTTCGGTTTCGAGCGTTGTTAGACCCGGACCGGTCAAGACCGACCCATTTTGTCCGGTTCCGTCCGACCCGGCCGCTTTTGTTTTTTTTTTTTAAATTTATTTTTTTTTTGTTTTTTTTTTTAAAATTTGAGCATTACATAACCAATCTTTTTGTAAGAGCATTTTACATTTGAGTGTAATTACGAAATATTAATTATTTTACTAAAACCATCATTTACCAAAAACGTGTAAATTAAAACCGACAAATTGTTTCTATGAGTTAGACTATATCAACAGAAGACATAATAATATTGAATATATTCAACAATAGCATATTGAATACATTCAACATGCAATAGAGGTGTTTATAATTCAACATATGACAGAAGCATGGTGTATTATGTCATGAAAGTATTTTGGCATAAAATACGACAACAATTAAATCTATAAACCATAAAACAAAACATATTCAATAGGTCGAAAAGCATTTATAATTAACATCGAAAGCATTCAAAATGTGATAGAATTGTACATAAAATTTCATGTATATAACAAATTAAGCATATCTCTTTAAATAGCGAAAGTATTCCTTCATATAATACCAAAACATTCATATAAAGTTGTATATAAATTTAAACAAAGTGAACAATAAACAAAAGCATAAAAAATAAAAATAATACCAACAAAATGCGTGCCCACTTTATAATGAATGCTTTTAACACATAATATAAATTCTTTTGGTGATGAACAAACAAACACAAAAAAATTACAAACCTGTCGTCTAACTGTAGCCATGAAATATATCCACGACATAAATAATTTTAATTGTACAAATGTTAAAAATTAATCGTGTAACTCATAGAAACAATTTAAAATGATTAAATATGTAAATAAGATAAAAATTGTCATATATTTTCCTTCCCGTAGACGACGGGTTAAAAATTGTTGGAAGAGAAAGTAAGTGTAACTATGGCCCAATGGGTACCGGTTAGAAATGGGTAATACCGGTCCGGATCCATAATTTAATGGTCCGGATCCGGTCCGGATCTAGTATTTACCGATCGGTTCTGAACCGTAACCAATACTAATTTATTGGTTACGGTCCCAGAAAAGACCGCCCGTTGACATCCCTACATGCAGCTATTGAATTAAAAACAGAGACGACTTTTATTGTTTGTAAAATTGCAGAGACAACTTTTATCTCCTAATTTTCAGACCACTCGCTCGAAAAATGTCTCTTTCACTATAATATAACAAAATTAGTATGTACGATCAAATATTTATTCCCCCTCAAAAAAATACGCTAATATTTATTATTGGACACATTTTTATAAAATTTTACACATCTCTTTTTCTCTAACAAAATATCCTTTCTTTTAAATAATCATAATTAATATTCCTTACAACTAAAATTCAGCAACACAATGGCCATAACCCACATCGAATAACTCAGTATATTAGTACTAGAACAAAAAGAGCTATATGTGTGTGTCTTGATTTAGTGATAAAGTGATTAATGTTTGAGACAAAACCATAGGTCTTAGGTTCAAGTTCATCGTGATATAGCCTTCAATATTTGTGTATCAATTGATAAATAGAAGCAGAAAAATGAATATCAAAAGCTTGTGCGGTTGAATTCACACTTCGATACATAATGGAAAATAATCCAAAATAGTTCAAATACTGATGGAAAATAACGACGAAGTCTTTAATATTTATGTATTCATTGATAAATAGAAACAAAAAATGAGTTGTGTATCATAAGCTTGTGTGGTTGAGCTCACACTTCGATACATAATGAAAAATAATCCAAAATAGTTTAAATACTGATAGAAAATAAGAATGAAGTCTTTAATATTTCTGTATTAATTGATAAATAGAAAAAAAAGAGTTGTATATTAAAAGCTTGTACGGTTGAATTCACACTTCCATATATAATGAAAACAATCCAAAATAATTCAAATACTGATAGAAAATAACGATGCCAACCAAATAATGATCCTTATGTGTTGAAGTTTACCCTAATCCCCATTTTGTTCTGCTTCCAAGTTTGTGTATTTATGTTCGATTATAAAGTGGCATTTCATTCCGTATTTTTTATGTTAAATAATTATATGATAAGTAATTGCACCAATCAATTCACATATAACACAACAATTTTTTAATCTTGTGAAATAGAACGAAATGACTATCTATCATCACCAACTTTCCATGGCAACTTGGCAACCAATCATCATAGATGATAAAAATGATCGTGAGTGGACAAAATGGGCTGCTTTGACCAGAAGAGTCGAGACTTTCCACTTCTTTTCTTTTAGACTTGATAATATTTTCCTGATATTTTCCACTTCTTTCCTCTGCAATTTCACTTTAAAAAACTTCAATTTGATAACTTTATCAGTGGAAAATTGCTTCTTCTTTTCATTTTCGTTCTAGTTACGTGCATCAAATCGTGATCACATCGACATGATAATACTAAACACAAATAGATCATTAAGAGTTTAATCGATACAAGCACAACATAATTTGTACAAATATGATCACGACACGAATATCTTTGACACAATAAATTCAACTCCTAATTAGGATAAAAAAAAATATAAATAATTATAATAAATTAATAATATATATAAGTTTATTTATCATATGAACACGATACAATTCGGCACGAACACACACATGACACGGAATTATTGTGTTATACGAACACGATATGAAATATCGTATCAACACGATAAGGACATAAAGACGATATATTAAGCCATTAATTTCATGAGCATTTGTGTCGTGCTTTCTTGTCATGTCAAAAATTGACAACTCTCTCTAGAAATATAAGAAAGCAATAATACAATAATAAGGAAAAAATTACAATATTTCACACTAGCAAACAATTATATGGTAATTCATTTTTAGGATGTTCTTAATTTAATTACCGCTTTATGCATAAATTGGCTTGAATTTGGATACATAGCTTTATATCATTTCCTTTTTTCTTCTTAAAAAAAACTTCATGTCAAAAATATTTTCTTATTTTTAATTTAGCTTATTGGTACAATCAATCGTCAAAAGTCACTCAACCTGCCGACCGAAAAAGCACATAAAAACTTGTGTTTCATACATATCCTTCTTTTTTCTGAAATTTTGTTTACACTCTACCAGCCTTTAATCACATCGAATTACGTCCAAATCGCATTCTGAAACAAGATTTAGTTTAACAACTTTGATGGAAACAAGAAAAGTTCAAAATATACTGTATGGATTTATAATTTTATTTTAGTTTATATATCAACGTAATCATGTTCTAATAATGGGCAAAGACATTTCTCTAAAAATATTGATGATGATTGATAGGATATGGCCCCAACCTCTCGTGCCCAACCTCGAAGGCCCAACTCGGGCCCAACAGAAGCTGGACCTAACCTCATCATTGCCTCTACTTTAGGTTCGCCTAAATGACAATCCCAAACCCCAATTATGGGTAACGGTAATGAGGTAACGGCGATGTCATGGGTAATAATGGTGGAGATCATGGTCGGGTTATGGGAGAGTTATGGCCCGCCTGCTCGAGGATTCGTGGGACATGATTTACGTTTGTGTATAAATAGGAGTTAGATTGAAGGTAAAAGGGTTAGCAAATTCATCGAATACTAGAGCCCTTGGAGATACTTGTCATGTCGAATTATAGTAAACATCTTGAGGATCATCTCCTCGTGGACGTAGATCTTATTTTGATCGAACCACGTAAAAGTCTCTTGTGTTCTTTCTTCGCTTTCATAAATCTCTCATACTAGATTTATCATTGGCGCCGATCTGGGAACCTCTTGAACAAAAGGCTGTGTTTTCTACAATCTAATGGCAAGGACACGTGCAAACGCTAATCTTGTCGGCGATGTTGGTAACAACCGTGCGGAGGACGATCGGTGGTCACACAACGCAGGGAAAGGAATTATGGACGCCACCAGTGTCATACACACGATGGTCACATGGAAAATGCTTCCATACACCCTCGTGGTCGCCACCCCAACGAAGAGAAGACACCGACCTCGATCGGGTGAGCAGGAGGTTCACCGCTCCCACGAGTCCTCGGTCGGCGATATCCGAATTCCTCAACGTCAATTTCAATCAATTCGAGTTTCCTTAACCAGAGGACAAGCGGGCGGGCCCTCAAGAGTGCCCGGGTGGTGGTTCTGAGCGATCGAGGTCGCCATCAACGTTCATCACGACATAATGATCGCCCGATACGTGGTTCATTCATCCTCATACCGCCGCGAGTCGTTCTCCACCTCGACATGATACCCATGAAAATAAGCGGGAAAGAAGGGAGGAAGGGCGGTCGAACTCCCCACGAAGAGATGACGAGCGTCGTTATCGATCTCCTACTCCCGGAGAGGATGGTAACGAACTCCCGGTTGACCGACATGGACGAATTATCTCTCTTTTCAAGGAGATTCGGATACACCGCCACGCCGATACCGGCTCCGAATATTGCTGCATACGATGGCCTCGAGATCCTTCGACTTCCTATTTGCCTATACCACCAATATGGCAAACCAAGGATGGAAGATTTCCATATGTGTAAGGTCTTTCCGAGGTGCTAATCTCCAACGCTCGGCGTTGGTTCACTCGTCATTGTAAAAGCATCCATTGCTTCAAAGACCTCATGGATCGATTCAAATGGCGTTTTACGGAAGATGCCGCCCAACAACCTTCGTCCGATCCGCTTACAATCCGCCAAGGACGGACGAAACAATGTCGAATTTCGTCTCCAGATTCATCATGGAATCCCTTAAAATAGATGAGAGTAACGATCTCTACATCATCAACGCCTTGAAGAACGGGATCCGACACGGAGCTCGAATAAAGAGATCACCGTGAACGACCAAAGACGACAAGTCGTCTTTGGACCACGTTGATAACTTTGTCGAAGGGACGAGTCGGATCGAAGAAGAGAGATCTGGGATGAGCGGTGATTTGAGAGAAGAAAGCCGGAGGATCGGGGCGGGTCTTTGAGCGCCAGTGCGTTCGAAAGAATAAAGAAGGGACGATGAGAATCGGTGGGACCTCGATCAAACCACAGTAATAACGATCGCCCTTTATTCAAATCCGGTATGAAATATTTGAGCTTCGCGCGAGCTCTTTCAAAACCTCCTCCTATGAAAGGAGGATCCAAAAAAAGTCGGCGGGAAAGTATTGTGACTACCACCAAGTGTACGGTCACGATACGAAGATTGCAGTCCTTGGGCTCACAGTTGACGAGCTCGTGAAGAAGGAGCCTTGAAGAAGTACACGGTCGACTGGGCCGGTAATAAAAAGCGCAGAGGGAAAATGGAGTGGTAACAATCTGACCGACCTCACCTCAAGCAACCCGACACGAAGATGGCGAGGACGAAGGTCCCAATGCAATTGAGCGGTTTACGCTATAACCGGGCTGCCGGTTGGTGCGCGAGGTCGTCGCTTAGAAATGAAGCTCGGAGGCCGACCCCAAGAGCCGAAAACAAGCGGCTCGAGATGGAGAAAATATCGTGTTCTCAAAAGGCGACCCGATACCAGATCATGCCCACGGGATGCCATTACAATACAAGCCGTGGTGGGTAATAAAATGTACATCGGGTCTACATTGACATCAGACCTCCGTTAGCATCATATTCAGAGCTGCTGGATAAACTTGATGTCGGAGGAATTGAGATACACTCTGCACCTTCGATTCACGGAGCTTTACTCAAGAGGCGGTTCAACCCGAAGGTGTCATTACCCTTCCGGTCCACCGTAGGCGCGCTCCTGTGTCGGTCACCAAAGCCATTCAATTTTTCCCTGATGCGAGCTCCTCTCCATACAATATTATCACAGGAAGAGATTGGTGTATGCAACGGTAGCGCTCCGTGTACCACCTCACCATTAAGATACCCGCCCCGTGGGAGTGTTAAGCATTCGGGGTGACCAAGCGGCGACTAAAGAATGCTACGAGTCTCAACCAAGACGCGCCTTACCACGGGCCTAGCAATTCTGAGAACCTCCAAAGTTGCCACCTCGGGATGATCGGACCGAGAGTCTTGACTATCTGACGACGATCCTTCCAAAGTTGTCAAGGTTGGTACCCAGTTCGATCGATATTCGTCAACAGTCATGCGACTTCTAAGGAATATAGGGATGTATTTGCATGGTCTCCATTGGATATGACCGGGGTCTCGCCCGAGCTCATAACTCATCGTCTTAACATCGATCCGGCCACTAAACCGGTTCGGCGAAAGAAAAGAAGTTTTGCCGCGAGCGCGCCAGTCATAAGAGATGAAGTAACCCGACTCGAGGCCAAAATCACATGCGAGGTTAAATACCCAACTTGGATGGCTAATCCGTTGTAGTTCGGAAGCCGAGAGGTGGATGGCGATGTGTGTCGACTATACCGACCTCAATAAACACCGCCTGAAGGATCATACCCTCCCGACATTGACAAGAAGGTGGAAGCATTGGTCGGGCATGAGGTATTCAGGTTTCTGGATTTATCTGAGGATACCACCAAGTCTTGATGAGCCGGAAGGCGCCCAAAAACAGCGTTCATTCTCGACTTGATTGTCTTTGCTTACCAGAAAGATGCCTTCGGTCTAAAAACAGCTGAGCTACCTACCAAAGAATGGTGGATGCGATCTTGAGGATCACATAGGAGAAATTGTTGAGGTCTATGTCGATGATATAGTAGTCAGCAAAAAGTCGAGAGCTGCGCCATTGACCTCGAAACTATTCTTCACTCCTCGAGTCGGCCAACCTCAAGCTCAATCCCAGTGCACATTTGTGGTGAGGGCGGGTAAATTTACGGGGTCTTGGGTTTCTCGAAGGCACAGCCAATCCTACCAAGGTGAAAACGGTGCTCGACATGCGGATCCCAAAACCATCCGTGAAATACACAAACTCACTTTGGATGCCCGCCGCCTCGGCGATTCCTATCTCGGGCTGCCGAGAAGCAGCTTCCCTTCTTCAAGATTCTAAGGAGAGCTCCAGATTTCACCTGGCAGGAAGAACACCAGGTCGCTTTCACACAGCTGAAGGAATATCTTACCGACCTGCCGACACTATCCGCCCCAAAGCAAGGAGAAACTCTATCATTATATCTGGCCACCTCGGACGAGGCGATTAGTGCTGTACTGGTGCGAGATGAGGTGGGACGACAACTCCCAATCTACTTCATTAGCCGAGCTCTCAAAGGACCGGAAACGAGGTACACCAACCTCGAGAAGGTAGCTCTGGCCTTGGTGAACGCCAAGCGACGCCCGGCCTTACTTTCAAGCTCATTCTATCCGGTGTTAACGGACTTGCCTCTAAGACAAGTCTTGTCAAAGCCGAGTCATCAGGCGAATAGCTAAGTGGCACTGGAACTCGGCGAGCACGACATTTCATACTCCCGGGCCCGCTATAAAGGCCAGCCCTGCAGTTTCTGGTGGAAGTCAAATTCCGAGGTCGCCTCTACCGGCGAGGTCACTCCCACCCTCACGGCGAAGAACGACTTTGCACCACCACGGATGTTGGCGGATGTGCGTGGATGGAGCTTCATGTAAGGCGGGTAGCGGGCGGGTATTCTCCTCGGCCCGGATAAGCAAGAAGTGACATCGCCTGCGGTTTACCTTCCCACCACCAACAACGAAGTGGAATCTGACATTGATCTCTGGACTCCGCTTAGCAAAGGAATTGAAAGTGGACAAAGTCCGGATATTTGGAGATTCAGTCGTGGTAAACCGGTATTAGGTACATCTGAGGCTAAGGAGGATCGAATGAGCGATGCCTGAGAAGGCAAAAGAGATCGACCTCATTCGGATACTTCAAGATAATCAAATCCCGAGGGAAAATAGCCGGTGACATCCTTAGTAAATTGGCTTCGTCATCGGCAAATCGCCATGAGAGGAAGTTCATTCCGAAGCGTTGAGGCGCCTCGTATCGGCGTTATCTCGGGTGAACCGAACTGGATGACACCCTAAAAGCATATCCGGAAGGGGCACACTACCTCGGGATCGATGGAGGCCAAAAGATGATGGCGAAATCAAAAGTATCTTATGCATGAGGCGCTCTATCGAAGTCTTACCTTCAACCCTCCCGAGATGCCTCGGGCGGAAGAAGCCGACTCGTGCTCAATGAAATTCACCGGGGTCTTGTGGAAGCCACATCGGGTCGCGAGCTCTCTCAAAGAAGACGCTGAGGTCGGGATACTACTGGCCCACCCTCGTGCAAGATTCGGCCGAACTCGTCAAAAAGTGCCCGAAGTGCCAGATTCATTCCACGGTCAAAAAGCTACCTCAGACTGATCTAAGCAGTCTGCAAAGTCCATGGCCTTTCATGCAGTGGGGGATTGACATTGTTGGTCCGTTCGACCGAGCACCAGGTCAGCTTCGATACCTAGTCGTAGCCATAGACTACTTCACAAAGTGGGTCGAGGCCGAACCACTATCAAGCCTCACGAGCAGGAGAATTCAGACCTTCGTGTGGAAAAATATAGTTTGCCGCTTCGGCATACCGCACGTTCTGGTCTCGGACAACGGCACCCAATTCGTAGACAAAAACTTCAAGGAGTGGTGTGAAGAACTTCAGATCGATCAACGTTTCACCTCGGTCGCACACCCACAAGCGAATGGCCAGACCGAGGTCACCAACCGCACGATCGTGCAAGGATTAAAGAAGAGGTTGGACCGAGCTAAAGGCGATTGGGCTGAAAATCTACCTCAAGTCCTTTGGTCCTACAGGACCACACCTCGACGTCGACGGAAACCCTTCACCTGGTCTACGGTGCAGGGGCATGTCTACCGGCCGAGATCGGCCGCCAAGCCAGCGCACTCTTCACTCGATCGGGCCGGGAGCGAGGAAGACTGCGAGCAAACCTTGACGCCCTCGAAGAGAAGCGCGAGTTAGCCTTCATAAACGAAGCCAAGTATAAAGCCCAGGTCGCACGGTACTACAACAAAAGGGTCAAAACTTCCGCGTTCCAAGTAGGCGACCTCGTCCTACGAAATAATGAAGCCAGCAGAGCTGAGCGTCTTAACAAGCTGGATCCAACATGGGAAGGCCCATACCGTGTTCACGAGAACCTTGGCAAGGGGGCTTACAAGCTATCTCACTTATCCGGTGCGCTTATCCCTCGAACCTGGCATATTTCTCATTTAAGGAGGTACTTTACATAGTTTTGATTTCAGATCAGCTTTATGTTAGTCTCCTTACTTGCCTTGTCAAGTGCGATGTCATATATTTGTTGAATAAAATATTTATTTTCAATGAATATTTCATTTAACTTCATTTTCTTCGTATGCGAACATCTATTCGATATACAGATTTAACCTTCACGAGGGCGCCTCACGAAGATATAAAAAAAAACCCACTAAGTAGGGTACTCACTAAGCACGCCGCACTCGTGAGATTACTCATTGAATTGAGCGTCTCGATGCAGCATCACACGACTACTCACTAGTTTGAAAGTCTACATGCATACATCTGATTACTCATTAAGTTGAAAAAATCTACATGTATAAGACATCCATAATTGGATTTCACCAAATTATGGCAAAGTATCTGATATAAATACATTTACGACCAAGCGAAGTCCTAAGCTATGTTTATACCTCTCAAGAGGAAAACGTACACTTGAAACGAGTCTAAATACATTTATACCTACATACAAAGTCTACACTATATACGCTTATTCGGGTTTCGAGCTCGCCTCATGAGACTCACCAAGCCGAGATAATTTTGAGCGAAGTCCCTGGTCGGCGATGGATACCCGGATAAACTCGCGCCTTCCACCCAATCTCTGGTGGCCCCACCTCGGCCTATTAAGGAGCAACGGTTTGACTCGGTGGGGAATTGAACTCCTGCACCCGAGGCCACATCTTGACCCCGTGAGCAGACGACGGACCGTGATTATGCCCTTGTCCTCGAGCTCTAGCTCTTCCACGCCGATTAGCGATCCGCGCGTGTCCTCTCCTCCGAGCCGCCGCGCGCCGTCCTCTATACGCTCCATTGTCGAGATGGACCCATTTGACGGAGCACTTGGCGTGATCGCCGTAACCGCCTCCTCTTGAGCTCTTCAATTATGGGATTAGCGTTGCCCATAGATGCGCGGCGCGGGGCATGGGCATGCGTCGTTCGACGATCTCATACATCCGCATGTATTTCATACAGAGTCGAGGCGGTCTCTAAAATTCTTGCTATTGGGACCTCCTCATCCTCAATACCATGCCTCCGCCAACAAGCTCGAACTCGATCGTCGGCTTGGATATAGTCGTTCCCATCCGCGGATGACCTTTTCGTACTCTTCATGCTCTTCCGAGATCCGAGCCGCCTTCTCCGCTGTCGGCTCAAGCCGCTCGCAGATGCATCGATCGTCCGTGGATCACATCTGCGGATAAATCAGCCCCGGACTTGAGATGTGTAATCCTTGACTTTAACACCTCATTTTCAGAAGGAGGCGGGCCACCTCGCGGTCGATTCATGCAACTTTGTTTCGATTCGGTGACGATGCCGGCCGGCGTCCATCTTGGCAATACACGAGTCGGCTCGGCGGACCGACTCTCCAGTGTGTGCCACCTCTTCTTCCTTCTCGGCTAGAGCACCTCGAACTTCTTTCGGTTTGTTAGCGCTTCATGATCGATCCAAGTATTGAGGTGAAGAACGCTAGAAATAAAACAACGAGATGTGGCATTTAAAAAAGGGGATATGTCTATTATTATTCAAAAAGGAAGTTTGTACAACACCGGGTCCTATCGATCCAGGCAAATCATCATATTACAATGGGTCCACTGACCTCAGGCTCATTAGGCTGATTGCCGACCCCTCCGACCTCTCTGCTTGGCTGCCTGCTGCTGCTCTTCCGCTGGTTGCCGATCTGCGGAAGAGACGTCCGAGCTTGGACCTGCCGCCCCGGTTTCGGTCCTCAACTCAGCAAGGAAGGCTTGAAGCTCTAAGTCTTCATCTTCCTTGCGAGTTCTGACCTCCGCCATCGAGTGAGGCGAAGACGCCAGGCATCCACCACGGAAAGGAGGTCGCCCGGCGATTATGCGAGCATAATTCTTGCATACCTCGGTGGTCGACCTCAACCCAACCGTGTTGGGCCTTGTCAAAATCTGGTCTCTCGGTAGCCAACTTCTCCGGATGGCCACGATCACCTCCGGCCTCATCACAAAGCGCCGGTCGGAGATGAAGAGGAAAAACTCTCCGACTCGATAAGCTTCTTGGCGAAGGCCCTCGACATAGGTCCTTGCCCGCCAAGAAGGCGCTTTGTTCTGTGACCAGCCTCCTCTCAGCCTCGGCGGCTTCTCTTGGCGCCGTCCACTGCACGGGCCACTGCAGGCCCCATCGCTTCTTGAGGGCACTCTCGCGGCCATCTTTGCCACTTGGCTCCTCGACTTTCGCCTTAGCAAGTTCGGCGTCCGCCTGGCAAGATCTAGTGCGGATTCACCATGCCCTCGGTCGTCGTCTGGCGGCCGCGCTTCCTCTCCATGGCCTCGTGTGCGAGGCACCTCAACAATAAGCCCGGCCATGCGGTGCATCTCACCTGCCATCGAGGCCGCATCCTAAATATGAAACAATTAGCAACAAGTAACAACATTTTACAAGGAGAAGGGTAGCGGCGTATACCTTTGGGAAGGATAGGGAAGTGCTGGAAGCCGGCACCTCGGACTGAGGCTGACCACGGACCTCGATCTCCAACGTCGGGCCCGAGGCTGTCTGAGGACCGGTCACAAGGTCTTTCAGGCGTCCACTACCACAGGCTTTTGGGTGGATTCGCTTCGTCTCGCCTTCTTCCTCGCGGGTTCCCTTCGATCAGAGGAAGCAGGGCGTGGCGAGATCGGCACATTGACTTCTCTGGACGGGTCAACCTTCACTGCATTCAACATGAGAATTTCATTAGCACAGCAAAATCAAACGAGGGAAATAAAGATAAGAAGGTTGCCTCTTTGAATCGGACTCACGATCGAGCTTCGCCTATAGACACTCAACCAACATCATTCAAGTCATCTCAAGATAGTTGATCGATAGGATCTCACCCATATCGTTCAACGCCTCCATAGGGCCGGGGATTAATTTTCACGTCCTTTATCGACCCGAGGCCCCACTCATACCTGGATACCCTCACCCGCAAAAAAGTATCTATTTTGCGGTGGGATACTTTCGATGGGAAGCAATTTTAAACTTCAGGCGGTGGCGGGTAATATACTCCTATAGACTTGATGCTAAAAACGCGTCAAGACTTGAAGAGAACCTCTCGCCACGCCATAACAGCCAACCCTAACCCCACCACCGACCTAATAGAGTTGGAGGTCACCACATATAGGGATCTCAAAATACTCCCAAAGCTAAGGAAAATGGGGCAAAAAATCTAAGCCCACTATTAAGCTATCTACAAAATGGTGATAAATCCTCCCGAGACCATCGCCCTATCGTTGGGTTTTAGCAAGCACCACCATGCATCCTACGGGATGTAGTATTTCTCGGCGACCACCGAAGCTCCTCCATCGTCAAGGTTGATTTCGCCCCACCAATCCGAGGCCATCCCATCTCGAAGACATCGGTGAAACCACAGAACTAAGTCCCATGGATTGACCTGGCGGTTATGGCATATATAATCCCATACATTGGGGTCTTGACGACCGTAACCCGGTGAACCGAGTTATCGAGGCGAGAGAGAGGTGAGAAGGTGAAGAATACATACTTACTTTTACGGAGCGGGATTTCGATTTCTTCAACAAAGTGTGAAAGAGGTGGGGATTTCTAAGGTTGTATTCTCTGGATTCAAACGTCGAAGGAGAAATGAGCGATTGCCTCTTTTAGACCTATTTATAGGATAAATGGCGCCTAAAAATCTGCCGTTTTGTTTATTACACGTGCTATTCTGATTGGATGTGTGAAAGACGCGCGCGCTTTTGAAGTGCCCAACTACCGCCTGGCGCGTATGACGTACCTCTGGAAAACAGACCACCACTCTGATCACGTGATGATTACTACGAGTTCGGACATCGGACTACGCCCATGTCCTATTACCAGAAGTAGTTCAGGTCGGACCTCGACCTCCTCCTAACGTCGGATCTCGACTTCAGCTAATGATTTGAGTTCGGGTATTGGGCTGTGCCCCCATGTCCACCTCAGATCAGCAAAAGTATTCGGTCCTGATATGTCCACCTGGACCAAATAGAATATTTTCGGGTGGGACATGTCCACCTCGGATCGGTGATATTTCGGTCGGATATGACCACCCGGACAAACAAAAGTGTTTTAGGTCATACAAATGAATGAAAACCTTCAACGAAAATTCACCAAGCAATATTTCGCCTCGGCAAAGCATTCTCCGCTCACCCGGCAAGGCTATTCCTCGACTTTTCGGGGGTATGATAGGATATGGCCCACCCAACCTCTCGTGCCCAACCTCGAAGGCCCAACCTCTCGGGCCCAACAGAGCCGGACCTAACCTCATCGCCTACTCTACCTTACGCTTTAAATGACAATCCCTAAACCACAATTATGGGTAACAGTAATGAGGTAACGGCGGAATCATGGGTAATAATGGTGGAGATCATGGTGGGTTATGGGAGAGTTATGGCCCGCCTATCGAGGATTCGTGGGACATGATTTACGTTTGTGTATAAATAGGAGTTAGATTGAAGGTAAAGGGTTAGAAATTCTCAATACTTGTTCTTGAGATCTTCATGAATCGAATTATAGTAAACATCTTGAGGATCATCTCCTCCGCGTGGGCGTAGATCTTATTTTGATCGAACCACGTAAAAGTCTCTTGTGTTCTTTCTTGTTTTCATAAATCTCTCATACTAGATTTATCAATGATAATAGTAGTAATAATAATAGAAATACATCCTTCTAGTTCGGGCTATTTCAATACGATTCACGCTCCCAGAATTCATGAAATTCTCTAGTTAATTCGTGATTCATTTCCCATTTTTGTATTTTACTACCACGATGAAAACAAATAATGTAAGACAAGCTTAATTCTGTATTTTACATTAAAAGTACTTTGATAGTATGGTATGAATAACGTTGATTATTTTTGTTTGAGCGGAAGATGTGGCGCAGATCTTTGGTCACTGTTACAAGACTTATTATATCATATCATTTTTGTCCTTTTTTTTTAGTAATTTGAGACCGTCTCTTTTGGTGGCTGAAGTCAATCAACTAGCCACCACCACACATGCTTTATAATGCAACTTTCTAAGAAAATTACAAGAAATTCTTACGATTTTGCATGGCAATCGGCAAATAATTTCCAACATGTTTTCATACTTACGCAAAAAAAAGGGACGTTTATCTGCAAACTAGAAATTTTCGACTATTAAATATTTTTTATGATCATTTTCATAAATGAAATTTTTATCTCTTGCAATGTCTTTTATGGTTCAAAAAAAAAGTTGTAATTAAATTTTACATTCTTTGATTCTATTGTGAAAACATGGCAATCCAACTGATGAATTTACATATTTGAACAGAATTTAAGAATTGTGGTAGAAAACACAATAAATCGTAAGTGCATCTCTACCAGTTTACCAGTTTGTTTGTCGTAGCAGACTGCTTTAAATTTTGTACTGAAAAATAATATTCATTTTTAGTTGAGTTGATGCAAAATAATGCCACAATTTATAATAGAAATAATGCAAATATATGCCACAATTTTCTTTCCACATAATACTTTTTTCCAATTCTACTTGTAATATGTTAAATTCCATATATCTCAAGTATTTTAAATTATTCATATTTTTTAAATTCTCCTTCTCCCAATCCATCGTCTGAGCCTAAGAACCACTTGTTGAAGCCCAAAAAATTCAAGTCAAATTCTCACTCAACCCCTGAAATTGTATACTACAATAATTTAAAATATAAAAATTAAAAGGAATGACATTTCCAGTTTGCAGCACCAAAATGGAGTAGCCATTCTCCAACAGTATTTATAACTGCTAAAATTAAAAAGATATAACTAACATATTTATATAAGGGGTGGGTTTCACTGTGCGTGTGCCGCGTGCACGCGCATAGTGAGACCCACCCTAATTAATTAATTAATCTTCTAATTAAAATTAATAGTTTAATAAACTTTAATTATAAATTAATAAATAATAATTTTGAATTAATATATCTTAATTTTGAATTAATAAATCCTAATTTTGATTTAATAAACCTTAATTGTGAATTAATAAAACCTAATTTTGAATTAATAAACCCTATTTGGAATTAATAAACCATAATTTTAAATAATAAATAATAATTTTGAATTAATAAACCCTAATTGGAAATAATAAAACCTAATTTTGAATAATAAACCCTAATTGTGAATTAATATATCATAACTTTGAATTAATAAACCATAATTATGAATTAATAAATTCTAATTTTGAATTAAAAATTAAAAATAAAAATTAATAAAATCTAATTATCATTACTCATCATCATTAATATATAATTATTTTAACAAAAAATAAGGGTGAGCTCACGGTGAGGCGGAGCTCACTCATGTTTTTGTCTTTATATAAATAGATAAAGATGTGATTCTTTTGAAACCAGCCTTGAAAAAGCATTCTATTGACTTTCAAAGGCTATATAAAGAATTGATGGCATACTGTAAAGTCTTTTAAGAGTATACTTAATGAAAAATGATATACATATAGTATTTAGCGGAATTCGTTAGAGCTTCGGGAAATTTAGAGCCATTGTTACATTTCTTTTATATATCTATTAGGCTAAAAAGCAAACTAGTGAAATATTTAACTACTAATTACTTTGACCAATTAATACTCAACATACTTATCCTCAAACAATTTTTTCGATACCTGAAAGTTGAGTCGGATAATAAATTTACCATGGGTTACGTTTAAGTTGTATTGAAAGAAGAGGTGGTCTCCTGTGCGCGCCCGCACACCACTTTATTTATTTAATTAGTTAATATCTTAATTAAGTAGTTAATTAATCTTAATTAATTAATTAAATCTAATTAAAATTAATTAATTTAATAAACTTTAATTTTAAAGTAATAAATATAATTTTAAATTAATATATCTTAATTTTGAATTAATAAATTCTAATTTTGAATAATAAAGTCTAATTATAAATTAATAAACCTAATTTTGAATTAATAAACCCTAATTTGAATTAATAAACCCTAATTTTGAATTAATAAACCTAATTGAAAATAATAAACCCTAATTTTTAATAATAAACCCTAATTATGAATTAATAAACCCTAATTATGAATTAATAAACCCTAACTTTGAATTAATAAACCCTAATTGTTAATTAATAAACCCGAATTTTGAATTAATAAACCCTAATTTTGAATTAATAAACCCTAATTATGAATTAATAAACCCTAACTTTGAATTAATAAACCCTACTTGTTAATTAATAAACCCTAATTATGAATTAATAAATCCTAATTTTGAATTAATAAACCCTAATTGAAAATAATAAACCCTAATTTTGAATTAATAAACCCTAATTTTTAATTAATAAACCCTAATTATGAATTAATAAACACTAATTATAAATTAATAAACAAAATAAAAAAATAAAAAAATAAAATAAAAATAACAAACACTTGTGGCGTCAAGATGCTGTGTGTAGACACAAGTGTTTGTCTTGAAAGAATTCATATTTATACACGTCACACGATTATTTTACTTAGTTTTCATGTAATAGAAAATTTTTAGAGGCAAGATTTGCATATTATAAACTTTGCTATGTAGTGGCATGAAGTCAAAGTGGTAAAACAATAGGAGAACTTAATAATCAGGTTCGGTCTAGCATAGGAGTCGCGTCCAAGGGAAACAATCCACTAACTTACAAATGAACTTAATTACACACTAAGAACTCCACCTCAAAATGATTTTGGTCGCGGGTTTGAGTTTTCTCTCTATCGAAAATCCTCTCTAGTATTTTCGGTGGTTCCTTGCTTGTTTCCGTCGACGGCGAACACTCCTTGGAATCTACGACCGTCGGACCTTTGCTTTTTCACCGTGAATCGCTGTGTTTCATCATTCTCCATCTACCTATCGATTGGATTTGCCATTCGAACCCTCCATATTGCCGGAAGTGACAACCTTTGGTCGTTTAAGTCTACCGGAAATTCTTGACCATTGCCAAAGATCTACCGTGCAAATCATAAAATTTCCCAGGCAATCCTTTTTATTCATTCACGTTTAATATTTAATTGTGTTTTTCGTGTTTGTTTTGGTGTTTTTGTGCTTGGAAGTTTTCGCAGGAAATTGGTGCACGCCGTTAGGCTGCCCAATTTTTGCCTCGAGTTATAATCCCGTTCAGCTCCACAATTCTGGACGTCGGAAGTCTGACCGTGTGGCGTGTGCGGGCTACATTCTGTCGAGAAAACGGGAAATTTTGGGTAACAAATCTCGCCGGAAATTTGGCGCCATTCGAACACTGCACCACCACTGTCCGTCAACCACCGTATCACCACCGTCCCTCCAGCAACAGCCTGCAGCGGCGCCAGGTTAGCCACGCAAGGAAGTTTCCTTGTGTGGAGTGTGCCCTAACTTTCCATATTATTAATTTGGCAACCTTCCTTGCATGCATGCATTTTATTTTGGTAACAATACTATATTGAATAATCTTTCCATATTGCATGCGATTAACATTGGAAAGAATATATTTACCATACGTGTGTGGCGCTCTCCTTATTTTTTGATAGCCGTTGGTTTTGGCCCTTTGGGCCATGGGCTATTGGGTCTATTTGTTGGTGAGAAGTACCGAGTTGGGCCATTCTGATGGGCCTTTTGTTAAGGGGCTGGGTCGATTAAAAAACAATGAGCCCATTTGTGACATGGAAGATCGGGCCAAGGTAATGCGAGCCCATGTACTTGGACATACACCTGCCGAGGACTTGAGCTCCAGCTGCGCATGGACCAGGGAGGAGCGCGAGCCCAACCAAACTAGGCGAAATTTCGACCGGACTGCACGAGATTTCTTGGCACCAGGAAATCGCCACCGAGAACAACCGCCGAGGAAGATTGCCCACTTGCCGATAATGTTGTGCAATTTCCGCCGCTCGGAGGATCGAACCCACGCCGAGAATTCCTCGGTCACCTCCTGTCGATATTTCGGCACCCAGTGGCGGGTGAACAAAGCCTATCTGCCGAAGACTATCGGCACTGTCCACTCACGATCTGTTGCCGAAATTACTCGACCAGCTGCCGAGATTCATCATGAAGTGCCGAGAACACTCGCCATCGGAAAGACCGACCCAAAACACTCGACCACTGATTATTCGCCATGGTTGAGAAATGTGGGAAATTTTCAAATCCGACCCGGTGAGAAAGACGGACCTCGCCTTAGCCAAATTCGAGGTAAGTATTGTCGATGATGTGTTAACTCTTGAGGCTAATGATTACACCCTATTTCGAAAGGGTGGGGTTTTCTTTGCTTGGATTTTATGCAGACGATTTCCGGCAAAGAAGCTACATAATGGCTAACCTTGGATGGAAAAAACAACAAAAATATCTTATCATCCGAATGGTCGGATTGCGTTGATTTGAAAAGGAGGAGGATATGGAACATGTTCGAAATTCGGGACCATATGCGATTGTTCGGTATTCCTCTTATCCTTTTACATATGCTGTAGAGTTTAGGTTTGACTGCTCCGATTTCAAATTTCCTGTGTGGACTTCGTTGCCAAATTTGCCTCTTGAACTATGGAATCCCAATGCTATAGGAAAAATTGCTTCTTTGCTAGAGATCCCATAGAGGTAGATTACGTAACTATTGCTAAGAACAACTTAGATGGACCTAGATTTCATGTGTTAGTTGATGCTGTCGTGAACCTAGGGAATATGTTAATCTGCAATTGCACACGGGCAACACGTTTTTGCAATTTATTAAATTTGATTTTTATCCCAAAATGTGCAAAACGTGTCATAAATTGGGACATTTGGATTCAAACTGTTCGAATATGCCTAGAGCACGTGGGCGCCAAACCTCCACGTGCACGCGTCTAACCATGCAGGGACGATGCTTGCAGCGCTGGAGGAAGAGATCCAGACCTCGTCCCCAGACGTGGCGAGCCTCTAAGACCCCAGTCCCAAGAGCCGAATGGAGGAGGAGAGTGTTTCCCCAAGAAAACAAAGAAATTGTACTCAACCCATCTCACATGGGATTGAGACTAGAAATAAATTTGAGGCCCTAAACACTCATATACATTTTGAATCCTCAGATAATACCCAAAACTTTGAAATTGGCCAACCATCCTCTACAACACCAAATCAGCCCAAACATACCGAGACACACCTCGCGTCAGTTCACCAACATTCGGCCGAGACAACCCGCGACACAGCCGAGAATTCTCGGCAGTCTCCCGCGCCTACACCATCTCCCACGCCCGCCGAAATCTCGGCGGTGGCGCCCCATCCCGCCACCTTCGTCCAACACACAACCTACACCCGAAAACTCCCTCGGTGAGCCTCGCTTCCTCTCTGGAGAATTCTCGCACAACCACCTCCCAGCCATTCTCGGCCGATACCTCTCGCCCGACATTGCACGCCCATCATGCCGAGACCCGTCCTGCCGAGACCCGGCCCTGCCGAGACCCACCTGCCGAAAATTCTCGACATGAATCTTGACCGACACCTCTAGCCCGCTTTCGATGAGAACCCACAACCCATAACACCCCGAATAGCGACAAACGTTACCCAACCACAAAACCTCCAACACGTCTTTCCCACCTTTCTCGGCCACCTATTGCGGGACAACGAAAATTGTTCACGGACTTGGTGACCCGGTTCTTGCTTTGGAGGCCCCAGTTCATAACACGATGTCGGACTCGTCGGTGCATTCTACTTCCTCTAGTTCCTTTGATAGATATCTCGCAACTAACCTTGCGGGTAAGTCGAGAACAATGAAGATGTGGAAATTCCATTTTGCACGTATCACTAGGAGCAAATCTAACACAAGCGACGGATCTCTCCAAATAAGGAGGACGAGATTCCGTTAGTCGCGAGAACACGGCGTCGATGATTATTACGACACGGAATGTAAGAGGCCCACAAGGCTCGTAAACAAGCTGCTATTTCCGACCATGTGTTCAAGCACAAGCTAGATGCCATCGCTCTGATCGAGATGAAGCTCAATCAATGAAGCTCGAGAATTTCATGGCTAAGTACTTGATCGATGGGGTGTATCCACAACTTTGATGAGGTTCCAGGGGGAAGGATATTAATTATTTGGAACCCGAACCGAATTAAAGTTGATGTCATCAAACGAGAGAAACAGGTGATCCATTCCAATTTCACTTGTCTTATTACTAATACCACTTTTGGATGCTCGATTGTCATGGCTTTTGGCGGGTCATACATAGGCAGGAGCTTTGGGATTCTATGATCATCCATATCGAGCCGTCAAAGCCTACTATTGTCACGGGAGACTTCAACTGTGTCCTTGACCCGGATGAGAGGATTGGAGGAAGAGTTCCGCTTGAACGAGAGTACAAGGACTTTGTTGATACTTGTGCTCTCGTGGGACTTGAGGATTCCCCCTCGACGGGATGCCACTTTACGTGGACCGATACGGTGAAGTATTCTAAGATTGATAGAGTCTTGATTAATAATGCTTGGTTGGATGCTAACCTTTTTTGCAGGGCAAACTTTCTGCCAAGAGGCACCTTGTCTGATCACTCGCCGGCACTGATCACACTCTTTGGAGATGTGACTCGGTACCATCGTTCGTTCAAATTCTTCAACATGTGGATGAAGCATCCAGACTTCAAACTTTGCTTGAAGAAAATTGGAATGAACAGGAGAATGATCGACCACGGTGGATCCCGGCTACAAAGTTGAAGAGGATGCAACACGTTTTCAGGAGTTCAATTTCAAGGAGTTCACCATCTCACGGAGAGGGCGCAGTATCTCTAGAGCTGCATTGCACGATGTGCAATTAGCTTTAGACGATGACCCCATGAATGGGAATTGTTGGACAAGAACTTGGTCTTGAAAGAAGACTAAGTTCTTGGAAGAGGTTGACGTAGTTTCTTCAAGCAAAGAATCGAAGAACATGCACATCAACCTCTCCGACGGATGCACTAAATTCTTTCATTCAATGGTAAAAAGAAATCACACGCGTAACACCATTTCTTTCTTGTGTAGGGACTCGGAGGAGCCAACTTATGATATGGAGGAAATCATCAAGGCTTTTGAGAACTTCTACACAGATCTCTTCGGTGTAAAAGTTCCCACGAGTGGATTTGATCCCGCTGTGTTTGATGAAGGCCCCAGGCTTGATGAGGATGATAGGAAGGATATGGTTATGGAGGTGACTCAGCTGGAGATTAAGAATGCTACATTCGACATTGCAGTGAGAAAGCAAGGGACCGGATGGCTACCTTGACCTTCTTCAAAGAGAACTGGATATCGTGGGCGAAGATGTCGTCTTGGGCGTGATGGAGTTCTTTGAGAAGGGGTTCTATTATGGAGTTCAACCACTCGGTGGTCACTCTCATTCACAAGCATCACAATCCCACGTGGCGATTTCGGACCCATTGCATGCACCAATGTCGTCTACAAGACTATAACGAAGATCTTGGTGAGAGGATGGCGTACTTGATGGGCAAGATCATAGATCCAGACATATCTGGATTTGTGAGAGGATGGAACATTTGGACAACATCTTCTTAGCTCGGGAGCTGCTCGGAGGATACGAGAGGCGGATCACTCAAGAGATGTATCTTTCAAGATTGACCTTGAAGGCTTATGACTCGATATCTTGGGAGTTCCTCGACGAGCTTTGGATGGGTTGGGTTTTCACCCTTGTTTCACTTATTGGATCATGACTTGTGTCACATCGCCCACATATACTCTTGCCATTAATGGAGGACACATGGATTCATCAATGGACGGCGAGGGCTCGAGACGGGGTGACCCGATGTCACCGACTTTGTTCCTCCGTTGTATGGAGTACCTTTCCGGGCTTCATCAAGAAACGCACAGGGAGTTGGATTTCGGTTTCCTAAGTGTAGTACTTCATTTTACACATCTTGCCTTGATGACTTGTTACTTTGGCGGGGTGACATTGCATCGATGGAGGTCCTTTCGGATGCACTTAGAGACTTCGCAGATGCATCCGGATTGAAGATAAACAACCAAAGTCCTTGATTTTTTGGCGGAGTGCGACCATTTGAGAAGCAGGCGATCTTAGATCCGCATTCGGTTTCCTTTGGGAGAACTCCCGACAAGATATCTGGCATCCTCTATCTTCGAGGAAACTAGGAGTCACCAAATCAGTGGCCTAGTTGAGAAGATAGCGTCTTGTATCCACCGTTGGTCTAACCTTACTTTATCTACCGGGGACACCGAGTTGATTAGCTTTCAGTCTTTGAAGAGGTGGAGTGCTTCAGTTGCGAGTTTCTACCTCCCCACCACCGTCATTGATCGTATCTATACGATGGTTAGGAGGTTCCCGTGGGTTCAACTCATTGTCCGTTGTTTGGAAAATTGTTTGTCTTCCCAAGAATGAAGGAGGTCTAGGTCTTGATAAACGCGTATTTTACGTTTATTGTTGATATTTAAAGATGAGTTTAGATCATTTAATGTGCGTTTATGTATCGATTCTTAATGTTTTATCTATTTCTAGAAGATCTTGCTCTTGGGGTTTCTTTTGGTGTTTTGTAGGCTTTTCAGTGATAATCGATGCATAAGGTAAAGATGTAACCAAACATGATGAAATGGATATGACAAGTATGGATGTGAAAAGTTTATAATGTTAAAGAGCATCTCGATAGAGTCCATAGGCGCAAGCGGATCGCAATTGGAGTTCGGACGCGGCGGACTGAGCGAACAAAGAAGTCGCAGGAGCGGCGATTGAGCTCGCGGCCGAGGCGCGGCCGCGAGAAACGCCCGTAACGCCCAAAACGCCCGTAACTCGCAAACCGAGCTCGCGGTCATGAGGCGAGGCGGCGAGACCCAAAATTAGGTTTTCAGCCTAATCTATAAATAGGCTTCACCGCGCCCCGAACGCACTCCAGACCTATTTTGCACGTTTTTCCTCGCTTTTCATAGTTTTGCATTTATTTTCGTTCTAGCTTTGATTTAGATTAATTCTAGTATTAGTTTTCCATCATTTTGCAATTGTTCTACACATTGTTATCGATTGAACGTTTTAGTCCAAGAATTCCACCGTTTTCAGCTTTTCCGCCGACGCTGATTTGAACCAACGATTGTTCTTCGTGACGCCACCCTACGGGTTTTATCAATTTAATTTCTGCTTTTATGATTATTTCGTACTTTATGTCGTTAATTATGTCTAGCTAATTTCTGTTCTAATCCTGTGGGTTTGCATGATTCTATCCTATACGTTGTGATTCCTCATCGTTGTTATTTACCTTCCAGGCATTGATTCATGATTCTTGGTGCTTATTTATATGTGTTGATTTCTGATCAATTTTGATGCATATCATAGTTGCCAGTTAATTACGTAACTGTTTTAATTGTCAATCGATCTTGAATGTATGATACGGATAAGCGCGAGTCAGAATGGCGAGATAGGAACATTCGTAGGAAGCATATTCTTTGTGATCCTTTTGGAGTCGCTTATTTTCCTCTAGAGACATATGATAATAGGGAAAATTAGTAATCAATCGTCACAATTGTCGAATGGCGAAGTTGTTGGCTACATATGTGATCTTCCATCTTATCCGGATTAAAATGGTTAGTAATAAGCAGGATAAACATCATTGTGGATAGGATTAATGCATCCCTAGGGTTAGTCTTTCTTGATATTTGTTTCCTTGATATTTTATTGCTTTAGTTTATTTTCTTGTTGTTACCTTTGCTTTGGATTTAATTATCTCGAAGCCTAAAATTCACAACCCAAATTACGTGCTTGGATAATGATGAATTATTGTTGAATTAGCTTCTGTGTTTTCGGATTGCAATCCCTGTGGATACGATACTTTGCTTACCTTATACTTGCGCGTTTTTCGTGTTAGAAAAGTGAGCGATCAAATTTTGGCGCCGTTGCCGGGGATTGTTAAGATCACATAGGAATAATTTGACGATTTGGATTTATTAATTCAAGTTATATTTATTATATTATATTTATTTATTTTAGTTGGTGCTAAATTCTCTCTTTTCTCAGGTGGTTTATGCGTACAAGATCTCAGGGACCTCCTGAAGTATTACTAGATCCCGAGATCGAAAGCTCTCAAAGGAGAAGAGGACGAGAGAGAGCGGGCTGCAATGGCGGCCGATCCGCAAAACAGGGCATTCTCCCGAGTAAGTTGCATCGTATGCTAGGCGACTTTGCGAGATGCAGCGTCGGATGGCGAATATGGGAATCATTGTCCACTGCTCCGGAGGAAAGACCTCGAATCACATGTACCGATATCCCACGAGCAGTTCAATGAGGCGGTTGGGGCCCACGTAGATGCAAACAATTTTGAGCTCAAACCGCCCCGATCAATATGGTCGAGGAGAGCGGTTTGGGGAAAACTTTGCGAAGTTTCTTTCGAAATACTTTCCGCCGCGAAAGCCTTGAAGATCATCGCCGAAATCTCTCATTTTGCCAAAACCACGACGAATCATTATTCGAGGCATGGGAGAGATTCGAGAGGTCTATTGAGGCGATGTCCACAACATGGGTTCTCGAGGGAGCAACAAATCACACAGTTACGGTGGGTGACATGGCGAGACAAGGAGCATGGTGGATGCGTCGGCGGGTCGCTTATTGAGCCGACCGATGAGCGAGGCAAGCCGTATTGTAGAAGAGATGGCGCCAACAGCTATCAATGGCCAACGGAGAGAACGCCATCGTTCAAAGCATTCTTGTTGAGAGTGATTCAAAATATGACGATCTCATGAAGAAGTTCACTTTTTGAAGAGTCGATTGAGACAGAGACGTCGACCACATCAATCGGAGGAATCATTCGAATTTCCAACAACCTTCAAGGGTTTCAATGTTCATAATTCGATTCAAGAGCCGAGGAAGCCAAGTCTCAAGACATGATGCGTGAGCTTGGTTGTAAGCAACCAACAATTGGCAACGAATCGTAATTCGCTCATAAGCAACACCGGCAAAAGATAAATCATTTGGAGTCCACCGTGACGCTATGGGAAGCATATGAAGATGTTGGAGAATCAAATTGGTCAAATAGCCGCAAGTGAATGCACTACAAAAGATGGGCCAATTTCGAGTAATCTGGAGGTAAACCCAAGAATCGGTGCTTTGCTATCCGGGCGAGGTGGGCGAGCCTACCCGAGCCCTACCGAGAAGAAGAGCATGAAAGCACTGCTGAGCGAGCTTCGCGATCGAAGCTCGCGATCATGAGCCCGATCGCGAGTCATCCAAATTTTTTCCACGAAGCCAGCGACCGAAAGCGTCGCGCGCGCGCGCCCGACCGCGAGCCATCGAGTGTGCGACGCCCGGTTGTTCGCGAGTGACCCGGCTCATAAACCCGACCATGCGAGCAATCGAGCAGAGGAGGTCGAGAATTAGCTGAGACTCGCGCCGCAAGCTTCACGCCGAAGACGGAATACGCGCAGCAGATACCGCGACCTTCCCACGGCCGCGAGGTCGACCATGAGCAACCCGAAGCAAATCCGCGCGTACACACCTCCGCCTCCGTTTAAGTCGACTTGTCAAGTCGAAATATGACGAGTTTGCTCGCTTCAAAGAGGTTTTCAAAAATTGAGATAAATGTGCCCTCTTTGAGCTACCGCGAAACATGTCTGCCACATGAAATTCTTAAAAAGCGCTTGCAAGCAAGAAGAAACTTGGGAAATTTGAGAAAATTTCCTATCCAAGAATGCATCTTGCTTGCAGCCAAGCTCCTCTGAGCGAAGGATCCCGCGGTTTTACGTTAGAGTGCGAGATCGCCGAGCGCATTTTCCAAATGTTTTTGCGACTTGGGCGAGCATCAATCGATGCCATTGAGCGTTTTCAACCGCTACACCTAGGAAAGATGAAGCCGATTTAAGATTTCATCGATGATGGCTGACCGGTCGGTCACATATCCAAAAGGTATCGTCAAGACGTGTTGGTAAGAATTGAGATTTTGTTTTTCCCGCCGACTTTGTTATTTTAGATATTCTCGAATTCAAACAACACCGCTAATCCTAGGTAGACCTTTTCTAGCAACCGGTCGTGCGTTGATTGATGTGCGGGGAAGGCAATCTCATGTTTCGTGTTAACGATGAGGAGCTCAAGATTTCCATATCACGCCATCAAGCAACACGACGGTGGAAAGTCGGAAGATTGCTTCTCGATCACGACTGCTGCTGCCGCACACGTCTCACGTTTAGAGGGTACTCGACCAATCGAGGAAGCTGCGAGAAGGAAGAAGTGGACTCGGCATGGAACTCCGAGTGTATCATTCAAGTTTGGGGGGGGCCACTTCCATAGTCAGTGGTGGTCATCCGTAAATGCTAAGTTTAGGAGGATCCACGAGTTGAGAAGGATTTCGCTGCCACCAAAACGGATTGAAAAAGGTTAGTAATGGTCTAGCTAAAGACGTTAAATTAAGCACTTGTTGGGAGGTAACCCAACGCTTTCTTTTTTTGTTTTCGTGTTTTGTCGTATCGTTCATTTGTGTTGCTTTTGTCGTGTTTACGCTTTTTTTCGTTGTTGTGTCGGTCGATCAACGAGTTGAAGTGAAGTATGTTAATCCATGTGGCCAATGACGATAGAAAATTTTGTGAAATTTAATGATAGTGCACATGATATGTTAGGAAATGACGATTTAACGACTTGAGATTGCTTAAACTTGTTGTTTTCACCATTTGCTTAACCCGTGAGACTTGAGCTTCATCGTATAAACATCTTAATACGCTTTTTTTAATTGTGTGATATCATGCATGTGATTATCTTCCGTAACTTGCCGTTCTTCCGTATCGAGACCGCAATATGTGTTTCAATTTGGAAAGGATAAAGGCCATCTTTGTTAACCACATATTCACCCAAACACTAACCCGATGATATATACCATTTGTCGCCTTCTTTGAGCCTTGATTAGACTTTTCTTTCGATTAACCGGATGATATGAGGTGATGATGGATATGAGAATCAAAAGGTTGAAATTTTGATGTAGTTATGACGAGAAAAGTTTCTTTTAGAAAAATACATCCGTGGTGAAGAATAGTTCTTTGTTGTGAAAGTTAAACCCTATAAGCTCTAGAAAAGAAAAGAAAAAGAAAATGTTAAGTTCACTATGAGTGTTGAGCATAAAGGGTCTTTAATCAAAGTATAGGTACCTTTTGTGGCATTAAACGTTGATTTAGCACGTTGGGAGAGAAGAGGAAAATGGACAAAGTCCATATGTGTCGAAATGTATAAATGGAAGTGCTTGGAGTTTACTTGAGTCACTTAGCCATATATTATCCTACCTTAACCAATGTGCCTACATTATAACCTATCAAAAGACCTCTTTGATCCTTATTTGAACACATTTGACGCGGAGGAGATGTTAGAGAAATGGCAAGCCTATGGTAAGATGTTGCATTGCATTGATCTATGAGTGTATACGCGTCCTTAATTTCTTTATGAGTTTGAGTGTATCCTCTATATTCTACACACATGCCTTTGTGAGGGTTGAAATAAATGAGTTTTTGCTTTCAATCGTTGTTTGTGTTGAAGTGACTAATGTCGTCATGTGTGCTAGTATTTTCAAGAGTTGAAGTATATTTTCCGAGGCTTGTTTGTGTTTATCATCTTTGCTATGCTCGTTGATCTTTTGTTGTGTCCTTCGTGGTGTCTGTCTGTTCTGTTTTTGTTTGAGAACAAACAATGCTTTAAGTTTGGGGGGTTTGATAAACGCGCATTTTACACGTTTATTGTTGATATTTAAAGATGAGTTTAGATCATTTAATGTGCGTTTATGTATCGATTCTTAATGTTTTATCTATTTCTAGAAGATACTGCTCTTGGGGTTTCTCTTTGGTGTTTTGTAGGCTTTTCAGGTGATAATCGATGCAAAATTGATCGCTCACTTTTCTAACACGAAAAACGCGCAAGTATAAGGTAAGCAAAGTATCGTATCCACAGGGATTGCAATCCGAAAACACAGAAGCTAATTCAACAATAATTCATCATTATCCAAGCACAGAATTTGGGTTGTGAATTTTTAGGGCTTCAGATAATTAAATCCAAAGCAAAGATAACAACAAGAAAATAAACTAAAGCAATAAAATATCAAGGAAACAAATATCAAGAAAGACTAACCCTAGGGATGCATTAATCCTATCCACAATGATGTTTATCCTGCTTATTACTAACCATTTTAATCATTTCATACTTGTCATATCCATTTCATCATGTTTGGTTACATCTTTACCTTATGCATCGATTATCACCTGAAAAGCCTACAAAACACCAAAGAGAAACCCCAAGAGCAGTATCTTCTAGAAATAGATAAAACATTAAGAATCGATACATAAACGCACATTAAATGATCTAAACTCATCTTTAAATATCAACAATAAACGTGTAAAATGCGCGTTTATCAGGTCTACGAGACCTCTCGACTTGGAACAAAGCTTTACTAGCAAAGACCTTGTGGAACATCCATACTAAGAAGGACTCCCTGTGGATTCAATGGATTCATGCGGAGTACTTGACGACCACTACTATATGGGAGTATCCTACACACATTCGTTTATCTCCTTTACTGAAGAATATCCTTACTCTTCGAGATCGTTTTTTGCAGGATGCAGGAGGTGACCATGGTAGAGCAGCAGATCTTATGGAGAGCATTTTTGGATCCAGAGGGGCGGGGGCTGCCTATCACTATCTTCGAGAGAAGGGTGAGAGACAGTTCTGGCACAAGGCAATCTGGAAGGAGTTTATACCGCCTAAGTTTTCCATCACGATGTGGCTTGCCATGAGAGGGAGACTTAAGACGGTGGATAGGCTGCAATTTTTGAATATCTCACAGGTATGCACCATTTGTAATAACCATTTGGAGTCTCATGAGCACTTGTTTTTTAAGTGTAAGGGCACGGAAGCGGTCTGGAATAAGATCAAAGAGTGGCTACGCCTCCTAGTAGGATGAGTACCATTGCTAGTGCTATCATGCACATCAAGAGGGGTAAGAAGGCGGGGTCGACAATCATCCTCCGTGCAAGCGGATCGGATTAGCGCCGACGGTGAATCACATTTGGTATGCTGCGTAATAAGTTGACGTTCAAGACATCCCTTTGATGTGAAGACCATTGTGAAGACCATTCGAAGATGTTTATGCCGCTTTGTATTCTTTGTATTCGTTGATCTTGTTACTTCTCATTTTGAATCGGCTTTGTAATGAGTGAGGATGTCTCGATCTGGTTCTCGATCCACTTTGGGACGCCTTATCATGTACTTCACGCTTGATAGTGGTTTTTTTCGTGTGTGTGTTGAGAGGCCGCTTAGGCCCAACCGAATCGGTGCACCTTATGAGCATGTGTTCACATTCCCAATCCCACCTCACGGCCTCACCGCACAAGTGGTACTCTTTCCCACCGGTCATGGGGTTTTAATGAGGCCAGCTCTGCTTCGTCACAGGGGTTCGTTGATGTGGTTTTGTGTCTTTACCGCTTACTAGATTGAGCGAGTCGCTTCTTTGCCTATATGTTTTGGGTCATAGGTGTTTTATCCCACCCTGCCGCATTTCTTGGAAATTAGGTTGTATCCCCTCGTATGCCCGAGTTAAGTTTGTAATATGCTTTGCCTGCTTTATGTTATTTCGACTTTTGACCAAAAAAAAAGAACTCCACCTCATATATATAGCCTAGTAACTTTCAAAAACCTCACACACAAAACGCCAATTATGCACCTAATTTAGATGTGAATCATGCTGGCCATCTAACCCATCAATCAACAATGAAAGAACAATAGCAGGAAACATGACAAATTGATAACACTTCATCAATAATCAAAATATGAACGAGACAAAAAATAATACTTGCTTCTCCAAGTTTTGTAAAGGAATGATCACACATATATTACAATACTACTAGTTGATTCACATTCGCGGGCATATATATATATATATATATATATATATATATATATATATATACGTGAGAACCATTTTTATTGTGAGCGTGAGAACCAAAAATGATGAATTCACGGTGAAAGTTGATGAATCCATTTGGAAAGTTATCGAATCCAAAAATAAAATTTTCATCCTCATGGGATTCGAATCCGGTGAAAAATTACGAATTGTTGAATTCATTAAGTTTCTCAACGGATTCATCAACTTTCATAACAAATTCATTTGGTTCTTAGTTTTTAGGATAATAATGGTTCTCGTTTGAACAAATATATATATATATATATATATATATATATATATATATATATATAATATAGTCATCTGATCAGGATACGTAGTAATACACATGCGGTACTAGGACTTAATAAAATATATTATTCTCTTCTTCACATTAAAAATGGTTTGTTTTCATTTTTGAGCCGTTCTATTAAAAATGATTCATTCTAAAAATGAATCATTTTATACACAAAAGTGCATTGAATTCTGTGAGTGACAAGCACTCATATTTCCATATTTATAATATCAATATGATGTCATTTTTGTGTGTTTGTTAGCTAATTTGAGCTTGTTTGAGTTTATTGAGTAGAATTTCTTATTTGCTTGCACTTTGGGTAAATTTGTATAAAAATGAGGACAAAGTTAAAGAGAATGAGCATGATAAGAATGAAGTTCATCTTGATACGAGTTCGTGAACGTAAACAGATCGAAAGTCGGACTCTGGAAGAAGGAGAACGAGTTCGAACAAAATCAGCACGCAGAAGCCCAAAGACCACGCAGTCATGGGCACACGACCGTGTGCCATGACCGTGGGCGAGCAATCTTCATCCAAAAGACCCCCGTGGTCATAGGCAAGTGACCGCATGTGGCTCCGAGTCTTCCACTTGTAAAATACGGATTTTTGGGTTTTTACCCTATTTGAGCCCATTTAGGAAATTCAGTGTTATATTTTATTGCTACATATGTAAATACCCCAGAAAAGCTCTGCAAAAGGGAAATACATCACATATTTTACAATTCTTACGAATCTCTCTGCGATTTTTATTGTTTATGATTTTCTTTTTCTTTGATTTTAGTTTTCTAGTTAACATGTCTATGTATGATTAGTTTTCTATTAACCTAGGTTAGGGAGTAAACATATATGATTGTTTGATACAATTTGGATTAATTAATCTAGTTTTTTCTTTCGTTTTATTTTCTTGGATTTATTGTTTGCTTAATTGTTGATCACCAATTTGCATGATTTATTGTATTGGTTTGTATCGAGAGATGATAACTAATATTTAATTGAGAATACAAAACATACTTTTCAATAGTAGCCGAGAGGTCTTGAGATCAGTGAGAGGACTTATAATCTTATTATTAGGTTGGCAGTTGTATGTTTAAGTAACGATTTAGACACATTAGTCTTACATGTAATCTACGGTTTATTCGCTACGAGAGTAGGTTTAAACTAGGGGTGTGCATAACTGAACCGAAATCGAAAAACCAAACTGAACCGATGATTTTCGATCGGTTTAAGATGTGATTCGGTTTCGGTTCCGTTATAAAATCAAGAACTAAAACCTATTTCGGTCGGTCGACGGTTTTGTCAAAGTGGGATTCGGTTCGGTTTGATTCGATTAAAACTGATCGAAATAGGTATGTGATTAATATTATATATATTTCGGTTGGTTGGCGGTTTGGACTACTTGCATTTCGATCAGTTTCGGTTCGATCGAAGGCACAAGATCGGTTCGGTCCAGTCAAAATTTTTAAATCAATTTGATTATCAGTGCAATCGGTTCGGTTTGGTTTTTAATCGAAACCGACCGTTGTAAACCCCTAGTTTAAACTATTTTTTTTTATTTTGTTAGAAAAAATTGAATATGTAATAGGTTAATTGATTTGGACTGGTTTGATTGTTTGAATCTATTGAAACCGAAGCTCTAGGATATTCTCTTATATGTTTTAATCTCCAGTTTTTCCATCTTTGATTTAATTGCAGGTTTAATCAAAACTTTGAATTCTTAAGTCTTGATAGAGGATTACAACTAGGAATAGTAGTCAGTCATAATGTTATAGTCTCTATGGAATACAACATTGTTTGCTACTGTACACAATTGCATCTGTACACTTGCAGTGTGAAAACAATTAGCGAACAAGTTTATGGTGCCATTGCCGGGGACTGTCAATACTATTTATGGTACAGTTCTAAATTGCTTGATACTAATCTAGACACAAATTTTATTTTATTTTCTATTGTTTTTAGATAGTTTATGAACACAAGATCTTGGAGAAACCAATAGAAGATTTTAATTACGAGATAGAAGCATTCTACAGACATAAAGACAATCAATCTGCAAGGAGAAAGTTGGATTACATGGCTCAACAAAATGAAGTGGAACTACTCAAGAGGCAACCGCATATGCTTCTTGATGCATAAGCAGTTGAGAGGGCACGAAGGTCGGCGGTATGAAGCCTTCAATGATGGAGGCTTTTCATCCATCGTTGCACCTTACAAAGTTGTCAAGGATCAATGCCAACAATTTTGAGTTGAAATTGGGGCTGATTTCAATGGTGCAGCAAAACCAGTTTAGTGGAATCCCGATTAATGATCTAAATGTGCATCTGACGCAATTTCTTGAGATTTGCAGCAATGTAAAGCTGAACGAAGTACCTGATGATGCAATTAGACTCCATCTCTTCCTGCTTTCTCTCAGGGATATGGCAAAGTTGTGGTACCAGATCCTAAAGGTTGGGGCAGATACGACATGGGAGAAAGTAGCACATAAGTTTTTGCTCAAATATTACCCTCTCGGTCTCACTTTATAGCTCAAGATGGAGATCATTCAGTTCCAGTAGATGGATAGAAAGACATTTTATGAGGCATGAGAGAGGTACAAAGATAAACTCAGAAAATGCCCAAGCCATGTATTTGATAGAGATACACAGATTATGATGTTCTATAATGCCCACAATGGAAAGATGAGGCGTCTGATGGATACTGCTGCTGGAGAAGCATTACTAACCAAGAACAACGAAGAGAATATGGATATTGTGGAGTATATGACATCTAATAGCTATCGGTGGCCGGCAAAGAGAACAATCATGATGAGATAAAATCTATGGCACAACCCTGATGGATTTTGTCAGTGATTAACAGATTTTGAAAGATGTCAATTTTATTAACAATAAGAATTTTGACAATTTCCAACGAGTCAATCAAAGTGGCTTTCAGAGAGGACATTAAGGAGGATTCCAAAGAGAGAATCAATAATATCAACAAATAAGATAAATGTGGAGGATCTGTACATCTCTAAGAACAAGATTGGAAGCATCTGTTGAAGCCATGGGAACCCAATTGAAGATGCTTGAAAATCAAATGAGTCAAATAGCTAATGCAATGAGTACTTTCCATCAATCGGGCCAATTTTCAAGAAATAAGATGATTAACCCAAATGATCAGTGCATGATAATGAAACTTAGGAGTGGAACTTCCTATGAGAGACCATAGCTGCCGAGGAAAGAAGTAAAAAATGTCAAAGAAGAGCATAAAGTGGGGGAGTGAGCATAAAAGCAATGAGAAGGAGGCCCAAAAAAATTCCTTCTCCGTATTGTGCCATTTCCTCAACGCCACAAAAATGAGACAATGAATGAGCAGTTTTCCAAGTTCCTTGAAATCTTCCGAAAGATTCACATTAACTTACCTTTTGTGGAGGCGCTACAACAAATGCCGACGTACGAAAAGTTTTTGAAGGATGTGATTTTGAAGAAGAAATGACGGAAAGACTTTGAGACTGTCTACCTTAATGAAGAATGTAGTTCAATACTTCAAAAGAAGCTTTATGCTAAGAAGAAGGATCAGAGAGTTTCACCATTCCTTGTGCTATTGGGAGAAATCATGTAGAGAAGACGTGTGATTTGGGATCGAGCATAAACTTGATGCCCTTATCATTTTTCAAGAAGCTAGGAATTAGAAATTTCAAGCCCACAGAGATAATGCTTCAAATGGAAGATCGATCGATCAATTATCCAAGAGGGATTGTCAAGACATCTTGGTAAAGGTAGGAGATTTCATTTTCCTTGTGATTTTATGGTCTTGGACATGAATGAAGACAAGAATATCCGTTGATTATGGGACGATCATTCTTGACAATAGGAGAACTTTGATTGATGTGGAGAAGAGAGGCGTACACTTCATGTAAACGAGGAAAGCCAAAAGTTCTTCGTTTACCAACCTATCCAAATCTGAAATCAAGATTGTCATCGCTTTACTTTGTCGTGTTTGTTCTTTTGTTTCTCATTTTTGTGTTGTTCGAGGACGAACAATAGTTTAAGTTTGAGGGGTTGACAAACACTCATATTTCCGTGTTTAGAAGATCAATATGATGCCATTTGTGTGGGGATTTATGTGTTTGTTAGCTAACTTGAGTTTATTGTGTAGAACTTGTTATTTGTTTACACTTTGGGTAAATTTATAGAAAAATGAGGACAAAGTTAAAGATAATGAGAATGATAGGAATGGAGTTCATCTCAATACAAGTTTGTGGATGCAAACAGATCGAAAATCGTACTCCAGACAAAGGAGAACAAGTCCGAATAAAATCAATACGCAGAAACCCAGAGGCCACACGGTTACGCGACCACGAGCGAGTAATCTTCGTCGAAAAGACCACCGCGGTCATGGGCACACGACCGCATGCTAGTGACCATGTATGGCGCCATGTCTCCCACTTGTAAAAGGCGGATTTTGGGTTTTTACCCTATTTTTAGCCCATTTATGAGATCCAATATATTTTACTAATATGACAGAACTGAACCAAAAAATCGGATAGAACCCATCAGTTTCGATAGTTTGATTTATTTTTTGATGTTATCAGCTATCAGTTCTTTTTTTTATATATTAAAATCCATTTTTGATTCGATTTTCAATTTTAGATTTCAGGTTCGGTCACTAACTGAACCGAGTCAAACCTATTGCATATAAATATTATTTAAACTAATCATTTAATTCAATATACAATCTACAATATAATTTGATAGATTGGATGTTTCTTAATTAATTTTGATATTTTATTGGTTATTTGTGACATTATGAATTTTTGATGTTTTTGCTTTGAAATTAGGATAAAAATAGTTTATTTGGATATATATATATATATATATATATATATATATATATATATATATATATATATATATATATATAATCGATTTTGATTTCGATCGATCGAAACCGATCAATTTTTTCGATTTGATTTTCATGGAAATTGGTCCAAAATTTTAATCGGTTTGGTTGGGTTCGAAAACTAGAATTGATTCGGTTTTCGGTTTGGTGGATTTTGGTCACCGATTGAACCGACAAATCGATGCACATTCATATTTATTGTTACGCATAAATATCCTTAAAAGCTCGCAAAGGAAGTACATCACATATTTTATAACTTTGATATTTTTGTGGAGCTTTTGGAGACGAGAAGAGAGAAGAGAATATCAAGGGCTTGAAGATAGCGAAATTCTTACGAATCTCTGTATGATTTTTATTATTTATGATTTTATTTTCATTTGATTTTAGTTTTCTAGTTAAAATGTCTATGTGTGAGTAATTTTCTATTATACTAGGGTTAAGGAGTAAACGGATATGATTGTTAGATATAATTTGAATTAATTAATCTAGTTTTTTTCTTTCTTTTTGTGTTCTTGGATTTATTGTTTGCTTAATTGCTTGATCATCAATTTTGCATGATTTGTTAACATGCATGATTTTGCATGATTTGAAGATATCGTCTTGTATCCACCGTTGGTCTAATCTTAATTTATCTCTTGCAGGACGGTTGGAGTTGATTCGCTCGGTACTACAAGGAGTTGAATGCTTCGTTGCGTGTCCTTCCTCTGCCGGCCACCGCCATTGATCGCATCAATACGATGGCCGAGGTTCTGTGGGGCTCGACACATTTGTCTGTCGCGTGGAAAGCCGCTTTGTTTACCAAAGGATGAAGGAGGTCTTGTTCACGAGATCTATCGGCTTGAACAAAGCTCTCCTAGCAAAGACATTGTGGAACATCCATACCAAGAAGGACTCCATGTGGATCCAATGGATCCATGCAGAGTACTTGACGACCACCACCATATGAGAGTTTCCTAATCACATTCGGTTATCTCCCCTTCTTAAGAATATTCTCATCCTTCGTGATCGTTTTTTGCAGGATTCAGGTGGTGATCATGATAGAGCTGCGGATCTTCTTAAGAGTGTTTTTGGACCCAAAGGGACGAGTGCTGCATATCACTACCTCCGGGAGAAGGGTGAGAGGCAGTATTGGCACAAGACGATTTGGAAGGAGTACATCCCGCCAAAGTTTTCCATCACCATGTGGTTTGCCATGCGAGGAAGACTTAAGACGGTGGATAGATTGAGATACTTGAATATCTCACAGGTATGTACCGTCTGTAATGTCCATTTGGAAACTCACGATCATTTATTTTTTAAGTGTAAGGGCACGGAGGCGGTTTGGAAGAAGATCAAAGAATGGCTCCATCTCCCGAGGAGTATGACTACTATTGCAAGTGCAATCAAGCACATTAAAAGGGAGAAGAAGGCGGGGTCAGCTATCATCCTTCGTGCTAAGCAGATTGGATTAGCAGCAACGGTGAATCACATTTGGTATGCGCGAAACAAGATAAACTTAGAGGACATCCCTTCGATGTGAAGACCATTGTGAAGAGCATTCAAAGACGCTTATGCTTTGTTTTATATTCAATGTATTCTCGTGGACATGGTTGTTTCAGCATTTTGAGATTGCTTTGTAGTGAACGAGGATGTCTCGCTTTTGTCCATGGATCCACTTTTGGGATGCCATATCTTGTATTTCATCGTTATTAGTTGTTTTGGGTGTGTGTGTGTGAGGGACTGCTAGCCCAACCAAAGCAAAGGCACCTCACGTGTTTGCTTGTGTTCACATTCCCAATCCCCGTGCCGCGATCACACCGCATGGGCACTCTTTTCCCACCGGTCATGGGGTTTTAATGAGGCCCACCCTTATGCGTCCAAAGGGGTTCGTTGAGGAGGTTTTGTTTCTTTTCGTTTAATAGATTGAGCGAGTCGCTCTTTGCCTTATGTTTTTGCCCTAAGTCTTTTACCCCACCCTCGCTTGTTTCTTGGAATTTGGTCGTATCCCCTGGGTATGCCCGAGTTCGATTTGTAACATGTTTTTCGTGTTTTATGTTATTTCGCACGCGTTTGACCAAAATTTTTGCATGATTTGTTGTATGGGTTTGATATTGAGAGATGATAACTAATACTCTATCTGCCTCCTAATTTTCTTCCTAATTTTCCTTTTGTGACGTTCCCCAATTTTCCTTCCTATCCATTAATGGTAACTATCTTATCAACTTATTACCTGGACGACCCGACTTCTCAAGGAAGTACGGATTAAACGGATCGCCACTGGTATGATAATGCAGCGGATACACACATAACTAAACTAATACAATTAACTAATAAGCTACTCATAAATGCATGAACTGAAGGAATATGCTGTTTCAATACGAACCCAAGTCACAGAAGAACTTGCCAAAAAATTCAATATCCAAATATAACCCAGTCAGGACGTAATTCAAGGAATGAGGTACGACCTCAAGTTCAATACGGAAATGAATAACAGTTATAACTAAAGACACAAAAAATATTAGAGTTTGGCAGTAAAAACGTGTGGACATGCATATGACGATACATGTCCAAGGTTCTAGAAATCCTTTCTATTATACCAACAAAACACCTGTCACTCTGCACCACCTCACACTCATCGTCAATCCCTACTCAACCTGCACATCAAAAACGAGATGCAGGGCTAAGTACAAAAGTATTCAATGGAATCATTGTCGAAAATATTTTCTTTGTAAAGTTATTGCACTGCCCACAATAGCACATGGGGGGTTTTCGTTGAAATGACTCATGCCTATCAAATATTTTATCATTTTCCAAAGTGTGTCCGGCCGGACTATTTCATCCAAGTTGTTCCATATTTGATCATTCATTCGCAAGACTATGGGTGGCCACCTACACATAGTCGACGTGGCGGTCGAGTAGCTAACCTTAACACACAACACACGTGTACACAATCCGAGTTAGTCCTTAACTAAGTCGGATCCTATCGTTACCATTTTTAACGCTATGGACCAACACATTCTCATACCACATTGGATATACCAACCTCGATAGATCACAACAAAACATAAACATTTGGCGATCGATAATAGTTCATGCAATAATATTTCATAAAACTTTTGTAAATCATGCTTTAAGGTATGCATATCATTTTGTTTAAAGAGAGCCCACCGCTAGTCCAAGCTATAAGTTCTAATCGGGGCAGGGTGTGAGTGTCATTCCTCGGAACTCGTGCGATCGATCGTTTTCTTAAGAAAATAGCATTTCTTAGATTCTTTCTATTGATCGAGGGTCATTTATAAATTACAACTTAAAGTTCCAAATTATGGTTTCTTTATGATTTCATGTGATGGTCTTAAGATAATTTCTATTATCTTACATTCTCAATTTCCAAACTATATTACTTCATCATTCATAGATGAACCTCAACTTATGAGTCATATACTCCGAGTCTATCCTCGACTCTAGTCTTAGTGTTCTTCCAAACGTTATTACGTTATATATTATTAGTATTCAAGTTATGTTTGGTATATTAGGACATTCTCAAGTCACTAACTAGACTTAACAATTATAGTTACGTCCTATAGTAGGTTATGCTTGACGACTTGTCGTATTAACATGACAAATGAAACATAATCTTGACTTATGATTCGAGATATCTCATGCCATCGCGTAAGTAAATACTTAGGAATTAATGGAGTTCTTTGTGAATACTAACTCGACCTTTGAGACATAAGGATTGACATCTTATGTTTGAATCTTAGCTTATACTTTTCGACATTGTTTGTTTCTCTTAACTCGTCGGAGATTCTGTACGTTATATAATCGCTATTCGTATCGAGTTGTCTTAACGCTCAATCTAATATCGTATTAGGTTATCGTTGTTGAGCATTAACGTTGTAAGTTGCTTTTGGTTTCTTTGACTTAGGAACTCACATTTGAGTTATCCTATATTATTAATAGAAAATCATAAATTTGTGTCTAACTTCGATTCTCATTAATTCCTTCTTAAGTCATCGAAATTTATCGATTTCTTTAATTTGGATTCTCGTACATAAAGTAATATGTTGTTTACGTTTGAGGTTTTGTTTGTCGACACAACATAAATATAACCATTCAACACCATACATAACATAAACTATACCAAAGCATTAGAAAACCCTAATTTCTAATATAATACCCAACTATTGTGTATGTGTGCATGAGTGTTCCATTCATTCATCATAATCACAACCAGTCATTCTAAACTTATAGATTAACTACCATGGCATCACTTACAATTAAAATCAACTCATACTTAACCATTTTGCTATATTTTCGATAATTAGCAATAATTAGCATAAGTATCCAATAAATTCTAATAAAATCATGATATGCTCCTATCATACTATAGAATTTAATTATCAACTCAATAACATCAAATAAAATTTTAAACCATGAGTGAAAATTCCTAAAATTTTCGGTAATAATGATTTAGTGTACATTGGTGTTCAATAAATTTCACAAAAATCATATCATGCTTATATCATATACTAAACATGAAATATCATCTCATATCATACATTAAAATTAAAACACATGCTCATTACTACATATATATATATATATATATATATATATATATTTCGGTAATATCACTATATATATACACATATTCAAATATATTTTACCAACTTCACAACATGTTTATAATATGTACTAAACATGTAATATTAACTTTAAACATCAACTAATATTTATAATATAAACTAAATGCTTGAAATTCTTTTTGTCCTCACACATATATTACATATGTGTTCAATAAATTCTCAACAATGCATAATAGGTTCATATTATTTCTAAACATCATATATCATATTATTTTCAACAAATAAAAATCAAATAAATCTTTGAATATATATGTAGTTTCGGCCCTTTTATAAAAATAGGAGTAGTGTCTCAAAAATTTCAAGATTAATATATGATGTTCATAAACACTATATCTCAACTATTTCTCAACAAATAAAATCAAACAATGGCTTAAAAATACTTAAATAAATTATGCCCTTTTGTGAAAAATAGGAGTAGTGTTTCAATAATTTCAAGATTAATATATGATGTTCATATCATATTAAACACTATACCTCAACTATTTTCTAACAAATAAAATCAAACAATGGCTTAAAAATACTTAAATAAATTCTGCCCTTTTGTGCAAAAATAAGAGTAGTGTTTCAATAATTTCAAGATTAATATATGATGTTCATATCATATATTAAACACTATACCTCAACTATTTTTTAACAAATAAAATCAAAATAAATACAAGAAAAAATCTAAAAATTCCTATATTTATTCTACATGCTCCTAACATATCAACAAACAACAATATGAAATAACATTCATAAAAACATGCTTCATCTTCTACAAAACAAATTCTAACAAAATTCAAAAATAATAAACATGCTCCAAAAATTCTCAAACTTTAAACAAAACCTTATAACACATTTCTAAGCATATTTCATTCATGGATTGAGAACATGATTTGGTGGCTCAAAAGTCATGAAGAAAATGAAGAACAAAAATTAAGGTTCTTCATGAAAGAAATCAAAAAAATATAAAAAAAAATTCTACTCCATTATAAATAGAGAGAATGATGAATACTACCTTTGTATGGTCTTAGAAAAATTATTGGAGGGTTGGAATGGAGGATTTGAGGCTTGGAGAATGTGAAGAATTTGAAAAACTAGAGAGAATTTTGTGTTCCAAAGAGAGAGAGAGTAAGGCACGAAATGCTACTGCATTGTGGCAGAAAATGAGCTGTAATAAACCTATAGGGAGTGCCCTTGGTGGTAGTTGTGAGAAAGACTAGTCAAATTACCCGATTTGGCATGTTAATACCGGTTCTTTAAGTTTTATCGCGCTTTCGATTGATTTCTCGGAACCTTAAGTTTTTATTTTCTTAAATATCCTTAAAAGACTTATTTTATAGTTTATAAAATTTCATGAAGTTCGGATTGCATCCGGTAAGTCAATTCTGAATTATCGCGGAAAAACAACATCCGACGATTAAATTATGCTCATTCGAATTTCTATTGAATTCTTGAGCTTTCATAATTAATTTGAGTCTTATAAATCATTTTGTATTTATTTAGAGCCTTGGTTCGAGTTTCGATTCGTTCGGATCAGTTTAGGATTTTTCCGGTATATATTCCCGGCGTTCGGTTAAGTTCTTCAGGAATTTCGTTCAGAAATTGATTCTTATGAATTCTAAATTCACAATATTATATTCCTTCATGATTTTTATTGTTCTTATTAATTCCATGATTAGCACGGATTGAAATTTAATCCGGCTCGTGAATAGTACTTTTGAGACTGATCAGACAAACATGCCCGAAAATTTCAATTCTTTGGATTCTCACATGTTTTCGTGAGAAGATTCTAGTAATGAAATTCTTTTGTTGAGATTCATTCTAGATCTTTCGTTCTATGTTCAGGCTATTCAGGAAACCCTAATCCGGTTGGACTAGTTACTCGTTTTTTATTTCTCTAGTTTTCGATCTTCGAATCAATTCTAATTCGTTTCGTTAGTTACCTTGAACATAATTAAGATCTAAGAACCATAAGTAATTGGTTTAATCATCACTAATAAAATTTTTAAATTTTTTGGGTTATTACATTACCTTAATAATATCCCTTATTTACACCTTTTACCACCCATGATCCACAATTATTTCTCTTTTTTACCCTCAATAACCTATTTATTTACACATTCTACCACTTATGGTCCACCATGCACTAACTAATTTTATATTACACTAACGTTGGATCCTTACTCCAATCATAATATATTTAACAGCTTTTATTAAAACTTGTGATGAAGATTCATAGGAATAGATTTGGGGGATGAAGGGAGTGTTTGATTGGGAACATAAAAAACATACTTTTCAATATTAGTCGAGAAGTCTTGAGATCTATGTGAGGACTTATAATCTTATTGCTATGTTGAGAGTTGCATGTATAAGTAATGATCTGGACACAATAGTCTTGTATGTAATCTACGGTTTATTCCTTCAAGAGTATGTTTAAACTATTTTTGTAATTATCTTAGGAAGAATTGAATCTGTAATTAGTTAATTGATCTGAACTTGTTTGATTGTTTGAATATATTGAACTCGAAGCTCTATGATATTTTTTTATCTGTTTAAATATCCAGTTTTTTCATCTTTGTTATTTTATTTAACTGCATATTTTTAGGTGTTTAATCACAACTCCGAATTCTTAAATCTAGATAGAGGATTACAACTAAAAATAGTAGCCAATCATAGTGTTATAACCTCTATGTAATACGACCTTGCTTGCTACTGTACACAATTGCATCCGTACACTTGTAGTGTGAAAATAATTCGCGAACATTGAGCCACTATTTTATACAAAAACGCAATCCTTCTCAATATACGTGTCAAAAGTAACATGTCATTTTTAGCGGGACAAAGAGAGTACAACACAACAAGGTACAAGGGAAACGAAAGCAAGCACAGTCAGCATCCTAAGTTTGTCGCCTCTCCTTACTCCTGAAAATAGATAAAACATTTTCGACCAAGTAATTGATTTATACAGTGGTACAACCAAAACTACATTCAAAAGTTATCCATGCTTCATTATACTCCATATTAATTTTAAGGAAGCTTACTCCAAGTATAACATTGATTTTCACAACAATCCACGTGGAACCGAGATACCAGTATGTGTGTGTTCACTAATTATCTGTGTCGGAGTTGGTAATCCAATCGAATCCCCCAACTCCGGAATTCCGTTTACATCACATTAACTTGTAATAGCTCAAGACACAATTGTGGACTCTTAGAGATTAAAGTCGCTCTCTTAAGATATTTATTATTGATTGCTTACTCAGTGATACCGGCAGAACCGATTGATAGGCACACAACTATTGCGAAAGTTAAAACATGTTAAACATGAAGCTTAGAATAAACTTTTAACATAAAGCCCACATTTCACTGTGGTTCAACGATGCTTGGAAAGGTAATTTAAAATCAAAGTTGGAAGTTCTAAAGTCACATTCCACGTTTTAAGCAAAACATGTTAGGTGCTCATAAATAACGGTTTATCGTTATGAAATGTAGGAGTGTGTAAAAATCGATCCGACCGATAATCGATCGAAATAGTCGGTTTCAATCGATTTTTTTTTTCCATTTATTCGGTCAGTTCGATTACAATTTTTTCGAAATATTGGTTTGTCGGTCGATTTTCGATTATCCATAATTTGGATTGGTCAAAATCGACAGACCGATCAATTTTAAAAAAAAAATATTTTTATATTATTTAAAAAAACATGCCTTATTTGGCTTTGAGTCTTTATCACTTCTCATAACCTTAGCACCACCTTCTCTCCTACATTTCTCTACTCTCTCTGCGGTCTACGTGCTTACATCTCTACTGTATGCTCTCTCATCCTCGCCTAGGCTGCCCCTAATCATGTGATCTCTCTCTCTTCTCTCCATCGCCACCCTGTTCTCACCTCCTTGCCGCGACAATGTCTTTGATCCGTAAAAAATAGGCCTCCGGCCTTTCGCCGTAGAAGTCACGTCTCTAATCTGCTCATCCAGTTTCAACTGAGTTTCTAAGCCACAAAATTGCAGTGCTAATATGAATCTGAAACCAGAGTAAATCCAAATATAGGTATGTAAATTCAAGATTTTTTTTGCTGCAAAGAAAGAATTATTAGGAAATGAGATGGTAAATTTACTTACCAGAAGTCAACGAAGCAAGCTCGTAATATTTTTTGTTTTAATTTGTTTTTTTTTTTCTCTTCCGCTCTTGAATGGAGAATTGGGAGCTGTGTGGTCCCTCTGTTTGTGGAATGAGGAGAGAGAGAAATTAGTTTATTCATTATAAATGTTTTGAGTTGTCAAATGCAGTCTGAATTGCATCTCCATTTGGATACACCATAATATTCCTATATTATATACAAAGAGAGAAAAAGAAGAAGACTTAGGCTTATAGTATAGTAAAGATTTGTACTTTGATTCTTGTGGTCATTAATTTTTATATGTTACTTGTATTGTATGGGAGCTAGTTTCTTCTTATTATCTCTTGATGAATTGATGCACTGCCTAGCTGAGTTTTACATGGATGTATGCTCTTAATTCAGTTTGTTGATCCATAGGTATGTGTTTAGTTTTTATTTTTAAAGGATATATAGGTATGTGTTGGCTATTACGTTGTATAGAAAATTGTAGGAAATGTGTTTATTTTTTACGTTTTGTTTTACATGATGCTCCAATGATTGTACCTTTCACCTAGCTAAATTCGACCGGTTGGTTGATCGATCGAAAATCGACATCTATTATCAGTTTGGTTGACGGTCGATTTTAATACAATAAGCGATCGGTTCGATCAAAAATATAAAATAACGGTCGGTTATTCGATTTGTGATTTTTTGGTTGATCGCATAATGAAATGCATGTTATGTATGAACCGTAGTCAAATAGTAATCCAATTTCTAATTAAACGAAAAGGCGTTACTATCTTAAGGCAAGGATAAACTTATATTATCTCATAATATTTAGCTTCAACATTTATTTATTTGAATTTATATTTTATTAATTATCCTAGACTTAATCGAGTTGCTTAATCCAAAGATCATATAAAAACTCTACTAGGTGTTTATCGAATTTTTGTAGAGTCCTTGCAACGTGTAAGCAGTGTTATAAAAATCGCTTGAGATGTGTAATACCCAGGTTCTTGGAGTGCTATTAATTTAATCAATTAAGAAAACAAAATCAATATTCCAAATTTTGTACCGACAATAGACTAACCGTTTTATTTGTCAATTGAGAGTTCACATTTCGATATTGGTGAATTAATACAGAACATAACATTCGCAATAATTGTGACATCATCACTTTTTCTTATTTCCCCTACTTCTTCCCTAAACACTTCTAAGCCACTAGGTATGTACCTCATAGAAAGCTTTTACATACAATACAACAATTCAAAACCCCATCCCCTACTTTTGGAGGATGACACGTGCCGTCGGAGACGAGGACGGTGGAAATGGAGGAGTCGCCGAGATAGCTATGAGAGGTTTGACTGGCCTATGTGAAATCAAGAGGGAGACAGATGGAGTCTCAGTTGGTAGTAGCAGGGATGAAGTGGTGTCGACGGCAGCAATGCCGCTGGAAAAGAGGGTGCCACGGCGGCGGTAGATTGTGAGTGAGAGAGAGACAAGAGACTTAGGTTAGGGTTATTTTATTTTCTTGTAATGGGATTGGGCTTTAGCTTTTATTATTAATTTATTATTACTATTTTTAGGCTAAGAGAATGGTGAGCCAAAAAAAGGGTTGTAAATAAATTAGTGTGTGGGCTGAGTCTTTTGATTGCTTGGCCCAGATTGTGAGATAATGGTTAATGGACTGAACTATATAGTAAATTGGAGGCCCAATTAAATTATTTCGAAATGGGACTGCCCTTTAGTCCACTAACAGATTTAATTTTCTCTTTTGAGCATAGTTATATTAATCAAGTAAGCCTTTAAGTAAATGAATGGTTGGAGTTTCGATATTTGGATTTTTAATTAAATTAAGTTTCATCTCCAATTGGATTTTTAATTAAATTAAGTTTGATCTCCAATTCTTAGTAAATAAAGATTAAGCCTTTAAGATGAGTTAAATTAGACTCATAAATTAATATATCGAGATAACTTTTAATTATGGATCTATTAATTAAGATTAGCCTTCCATAATTAACTAGCAATCAATTTAATTTTTAATCGATCACCCAAAGAAAGTGTTATTTAATCTCTAAGTGATAAGGAAAGAGCTAGAATTTATAGCGATTAAGTAATATAAATATAACTCTAGTAAATAATGCAAAATCCCTAATAAAATCTTATAGATTCTTTTAATGAGAATTGTCCTTCGTTAGGACTTCTTATTCTATTTCTTACAATAAAGGTCGGTCGAGGAAGTGACTGATGTTGGATTTGTATACTGAAAGCAGTATGGTTGAGCTTGTATACAATGTTTCCTGTTACCACTATTACAATCTCCTATCTGAATTGAATACTTGATTACATATATCTGTGTCCCTTTATCTCGTATATAAGTTAGATCATACAGTGTGTAGAAGATCACGTAAGTCCGTATGATTGGTCAAGTTTAATGAGATATAAAAGTTTCACAACCGAGACAACTTGAGGACGAGTTGTCGGATAGCCATGTGTAGATAAGAAGTGACTTGACTTGGTTGCTTGTCTATGCCGGCACGCCTCGACGTATTGATGGATCACGATGAGATGAGTTCTTCTATCCGACCGTCGTGAAGAACCAAGATCTCGGTGACTTACGAAGATCTAAACCTCGATAAGGTATTAGGTGAGTATGGTGGTGACCATCACTTCGACTTGTTATGGGTGAGGGTGGCAGTATGTCATGCTAGTTATCTCAGACGAGTCACCATATCCGCTTAGGATGATGACGCCCCTTAAGGAGCTCAAAGGTTTATTGTACTAAACCCCGCAGTTGAGTTAGCTCAAGACAATAATAAGGTCGAGTGGTACTACTTAAGGAATTAAAGATATTAATTATTTTAAGCAATGTAATGCTATAAATAATTAATGGACGTGCGATATCTTAAATACGGGATTCGTAATGTCTAAGTGCAAGTCCGACTCACCTTCTAAATAAATGGGTAAGTCAACATTTATTCTCTAGTGGCATGAATGAATGTTTATAAATTAATTTATGTTCGGGTCGAACATAAGATAATTAATTTATTTGAGGCCCATCTTTATTCCTCGATTTGATCCTGGTCGGCCCATCCAGCTCGTTGCTTAGTGAAAATCGGCGCCTCTCTCTACATGGTAAGGATTTGATCCTCTTTATCCATAAGGATATTATTATATTTATGGGATATGCATGGATCCTTTCCTAATGAGATTATGGTAATGCATTATAAATATAAGGTAAGAGATAAGATCAAAGCTAATCCTTAATTATCCCATCATCATTATTCTCGAAAATCACTATAGTTTTAGTGAGGATTTTTCGAAAAATACTAGAGAGGATTAGGTGATTTTCTCAGCATTCTCCATAGATCGCCCTCACTCGACGCTGGAGATTGGGCAACCGGATACATCCGTAAGATCAAAGCACGAGTCTCGATCCGCTTATCCCGCTCATCCCCGATGATTCAAAGGTAAACACGAGAAAACCCCTACGTATTGCAATTAATTATATAGACGCATGCTAGAATATAATCAATGTATGGTGAATTAAACATCCAAGATAGATCATCGGGAGAGGGTTAAAATAAGATTTCCCTAGAAATTTTTTCGGGCCTAGAAATATGAAACCCAAACCAACCCCAAGGGCTTTCATGACGGCCTTTTTAGATTATTTTTTAATTTTTTTAATATATAAAATTAATATTTGAAATTTCAAAAAAATAAATAAATTAAATACATAATTAAAATCTCATAACTCCAACTTAAATAAAGAATCAATGATAAAAACATATTAAGCTTACTTATTCTTATGATAATGTTTCTTGTATATTTTGACATATTTATGTATTCATACGATGATATTGTAATGCAGTATAATTTTAATTCTTTAATTTAAGGAGAAATAAATTAGTAATTACAAATCAAAGGTAAATGATATTATTAAACGTCAATTCCACTTATACGCCTAAAATAATAGACAAAATAAATTAATTATACAATATATATTTAAGATCAATGATTCAAAATAGTTTTTACATATTATAAGATCATTAATCATCAGCCCATATATTTTTGGAGATAATTTTTTTTATGAATTATTTTTGAATGATTTATGAAGTTATTATTTTTTTCATAATTTTGATGTGTTACAATTCAAAAAAATATATTTTCCTGACCAGTATGTGAATTAGTAAGAAACTTTTATTATAAAATATAATTAATATTATTAAAAATTTATAGATATGTATATTAAATCATTTATAAATATATATATTTTATAAAATATTGGGCGGACTTTTTTAGCCCAAAACCCCGGGCTTTTTTGGCCCGAAGCTCGGTAGGCCCGGGTTTTTTTCGGACGGGCTTTTTAGGCCCGGTTTTTTTCGGACCTTTAATTTTTGAGCCCAAACCAACCCAAACCCCCGGGTATCCCGGGCGGGCTTTTCGGGCCGAGCTCATTTTGCCGGCTCTATATATGATGGACTCTGATGCTTTAATTTGCCACCTGTAATCATAATTATCGTTATAAGGTTAAGTAACGGTGTTTAGAGCAGTTTTGATATAGTTCACGGCAGTGAGCTAAATAATTTTGAAAAAATAGTAAAAGATATTGGGCTGAAAATTTACCAGCTTCTTCCTATTGGAATGCTGTTTCACGTGTTGTACACATCAGCAGGGTTGTTAGGGTTGTTAAGAAGTTGTTAGGTTGTTGCTATATCTAAGCTGCGTGTTATATATATAGCTCAGCTTAGATATTATTCTGTAATTCAGTTTTAAATAAATGAAAGATCAGTTCTTCGTCTCTCTCAATCTCAGCTCAGATAATCTCTTAACATGGTATCAGAGCCTGAGTTTCTTTTGAGGAGATCTTTGATTGCTTATCAACTGACTTCATTCATTTGAATCAGCTTGATCTTTCTCTTTTTGTTTTGGATCTGTTCCTGGATTCTTTCATTGCCTCGTTCATGGCGAATGCTTCCGCAAATTCGACGTTACCGAATCTTCATGCTCTGATTCTGAGATTAGATCGCAACAACTATGCCTTCTGGCGTATTCAAGTTCTTACCACCATACGTGCACATGGATTTGATGATTTCATCTCTCCCACCGGTGCTCCTCCTTCTCAATTTTTGTCTTCACCGAACAAAGATCACAAGCAATCCCAATCCAAATTATCTACCATGGTTCAAGAAAGACCGCTTTCTCATGAGTGGATCGCATCTATCGACGAAACAATGCTAGGTCATGTTGTTAGATGCACGTCTGCAAGGGAGATATGGCGTATTCTTGAACAGCTATTTCAATCTCAGTCCAGATCTAGAGTTCTCCAACTCAAAAAGATGTTAAACTCTCAGAAAAAAGGATCATTATCAGTTGATGATTTCTTTCTACTCATGCGTGGATATGCAGATCAACTAAGTGCTGCTGGACATCAAATACCAGATGAGAACTTGGTGACTATATTCTCAGTGGATTTGGAGCAGAATACGAGTCAGTTGTAATCAACTTGATGCATAGATCTGAGCCTCCTTCCCTCCAAGAGATGCAATATGTGCTTCAATCTCATGAAATCCGCATGCAGCAATCGTCGTTCATGATCACCGATCCAATGGCACACTATGTACAGCGTGGATCTCGTGGCGGCCGAGGTCGTGGTATGATAGGTCGCGGTGGTCAATTCCGATTTGCCAGCAAATCAGCGGTTGTTTGTCAACTATGTCATAAACCTGGACATGTAGCATTAAAATGTTACAAACGCTTTGATGTGAGTTTTACAGGTCCGGAGAGTTCAGCTGGAAATTCTTCTCCACAAGCTTACATCACTGATTTCCACCAACACTCAGATTATGAGTATGATGAAGATGAAGGTGTTTGGTATGTGGATAGTGGTGCGACTAATCACATCACTCACAACTCGAACAATCTCCAACTCCACTCACCTTACAACGGCACGTACTCTCTCACCGCTGGTAATGGTGCGCGTTCCCATCTCCTCTATTGCACGCCTACCATTCCTTCATCATCTCTTCATTCTGCTCAACACTCTCTTCTTCTCAATCAAATCCTATATGTTCCCCAAATAACCAAAAATTTAATTAGCATATCTCAATTCACCAAAGACAATGATGTAGTGTTTGAATTTCATGATTCTTGTTGTCTTGTGAAGGACAAGAAGACCAATCACATACTGATGAAGGGGAGTCTTCACAAAGGATTGTACAAACTTGATCTATCCAAGGTGTGCAGCAAGTTTGCTTCCATTTCTGCCTCTAGTGCTCAAACTAATAGGTCATCTAGTGCTTGTTATCATGTTTCTTCAACAAGTCCAGAATCTACTGCTGCTCCTTGTAATAAATTCTCCGGTTCGGTTCTAATAAATCGATATTTGCGCCAACGCCTCGACATCCTATCGCAATCTGCTTTTATCTCATGTTCTTAAATTAATGAATGTATCTGCAAAACTGAGCTCTATTACTTTCTGTGATGCTTGTAGTATAGGTAAAATTCATCAAAGTCCTCATGTGTCAAAATCTCTAAAAACCACGATGCCATTCCAATTAATACATTCTGACTTATAGGGACCAGCTCACACAGCCACACCACAGGGCTATAAGTACTACATTCACTTCATAGATGATTATAGCAGATACACATGGATATATCCTCTCACCCTCAAGTCTGAAACATTTTCTGCTGTTCAAAGGTTCTTTGCTATGGTTCAGTGTCAGTTTTCTACGACAATTAAATCCTTTCAGTCCGACTGGGGAGGTGAATATAGGAGCCTTGTGCCTTTCTTTCAAAACTTAGGAGTGCATTTTCAGCATCCGTGTCCTCACATTCACGCTCAAAATGGCCGAGCTGAAAGGAAACATCAACATATTGTAGATGTAGGTCTCACCTTACTTAGTCAAGCCTCGATTTCTTTAGATTTCTGGTGGCATGCTTTTGCTGCAGCTACTTACCTCATTAACAGGCTTCCTACACCAACTTTAAACTTGAAATCACCATATCAGGTTCTGTACAATGTCATTCCTGATTATACTTATATGCATGTGTTTGGGTGTGCGGCTTTTCCTTATCTAAAGCCAAAGCCATACAATTCTCACAAACTAGCATTCAAGTCCCAAAAGTCTATTTTCCTTGGTTATAGTACAAATCACCGTGGCTATAAGTGTCTAAGCTCAAATGGTAGGCTTTATATTGCAGATACCGTCAAATTTAATGAATGTGAGTTTCCTTATTCTACTATGTTCTCAAATTCTATATCTGCTTGCCCAAACACTTGCATGTCTGTATCATCTATTTCAGCCCCTATCCCTCTACTTGAGCCACATCCTATCTCACCTCCTACCTCACCTACTACCTCACCTGCTACCTTACCACTTCGCTCATCTACTCACTCTTCATTCTCCACTTCTCCAGATACTTCCTCACCATCATCTGGTCCAAATGATGCACCCACTCCTACTGCTCATCAACCTGTTTCCTCAACTTCAAACACTCACACAATGATCACCAGATCCAAAAATGGTATTCGAAAGCCAAAAATATACATAGCTACCCTTGATGGTCCTCCCATTCAAACCTTATCATCTCACATTCCTTCCTTACCATTATCATTGGATGAGGCTCTGTCTCATAAAGGGTGGCTGGATGCCATGACAAGTGAGTTTGATGCTATAGTTGGGAAAGGCACTTGGAAACTAATACCACCTGATCCTACATGTATGTTATTAGTAACAAGTGGATCTTTAGGGTAAAGTTGAATCCTGACTACACTCTGGATAAACTCAAAGCAAGGTTGGTTGCTAGGGGTTTTGAACAGCTAGTTGGGGTTGATTTTGTGGAAACTTATAGTCCAGTTGTTAAACCATCCACTATCCGATTAATGTTTTCTCTGGCTGCAACAAAAGGATGGTCTATTCAGCAGATAGATGTCAATAATGCTTTTCTAAATGGTGAGCTCACAGATACTATCTATATGGCACAACCTGCTGGCTTTGAAAATAGTGATAATCCTGACTTTGTTTGCAAACTGGAGAAGGCTATCTATGGGTTGAAGCAGGCTCCTCGAGCATGGTATGAAACTCTTAAAACCGAGATATGTCATCTTGGTTTTCAAAGATCAGATTCTGACTTCTCATTGTTCTATCAGAAGAAAGGTGATTGTCTCACTCTTATCTTAGTTTATGTAGATGACATTCTTATTACTGGAGATGATCCTTCTATTATATCTCATGTCATTGACACTCTTCATGCCAAGTTTTCTGTCAAGAATATGGGCCATGTAAGTTACTTTCTTGGTATCGAGGTGCAGCATTCTCAAGATTCATTTATGTTGTGTCAACACAAGTATATACATGAACTTCTATCGAAGACAAAGATGGTGGACTGTAAAGCCTGTTCAACTCCTATGACACCAGCAACCAAGTTATCTCGAGCTGATGGTGTTCTTTTTGATGATCCTACTTTATATAGAAGTACAGTTGGTGCTCTTCAATACCTAACTCTCACAAGACCAGACATAACTTTTTGTGTTAATAAGCTAAGTCAGTTTCTTCAAGCTCCTACTACACTTCATTGGGCTGCTTGCAAGCGACTACTTCGGTATCTTAAAGGAACATCTGCAATGAAATTGCAGTTTACTGCTTCTTCTTCTTCGCAGCTTGTTGGATATTCAGATGCCGATTGGGCCAGCTGTGTGGATGATCGCAGGTCCACAGGTGGCCATTGTATATTTTTGGGCTCCAATATTATAACTTGGTCGGCCAAGAAGCAGGAAGTGGTGTCTAGGAGCAGTGCTGAATCTGAGTATAGGAGCATGGCGAATGCAACAACAGATCTTGTGTGGCTACAAAAGCTATGCTTTGAGTTGGGGATCTCACTTCAACCGCCACATAAGCTGTGGTGTGACAATGTTAGTGCCATAGCCTTGGCTGGGAATCCAGTTTTTCATGCCCGAACGAAGCATATTGAAGTTGATGTGCATTATATCAGAGAGAAAGTTCAAGAAGGAACAATAGAAGTTGGTCATGTGCCGTCGTTCGATCAAATTGCTGATGTGTTTACAAAGCCGCTAGCTGACTCCAGATTCTCTATTCTTCGTGCACGTCTAAACGTCATTCCTGGAGATCCTGGTTAGGTTTCTTGGGGGCGTATTGGAATGCTGTTTCACGTGTTGTACACATCAGCAGGGTTGTTAGGGTTGTTAAGAAGTTGTTAGGTTGTTGCTATATCTAAGCTGCGTGTTATATATATAGCTCAGCTTAGATATTATTCTGTAATTCGGTTTTAAATAAATGAAAGATCAGTTCTTCGTCTCTCTCAATCTCAGCTCAGATAATCTCTTAACACTTCCTAAGAAACTTATAATTATGGTTAAATTTAGGATCCATCTAAGTGCTACGACTTTTGAAATCGATTTAAGACAGAAGTTTAGGGAGTGGTTTTGTGGTAGTTTCCTCTTGTGATTTTAACTCTACTGCGTTTTGTTGGGTTTGAGGTAGGTTCGGGAAGCGATTTGCGCCGCCGTGCCGGGAGAGAAGCGGTGGTCGTGGATAATGAATTTGGTGACTTTAAGGTGTTCTATTAGCGGTTTTCTTCTCGTGGTCGGTTGATAATTTGAGAGACGGCGAAGTGAGATTTGCAAAGAAGGGAGAAATTGTTGGCGGAGAAAAGGAGTTTAGATTCCGGCATAGGATTGTAGATTCCGGCGTGTGAGAAAGATGAGATACATGTAGCAAGGACAAGGAAAAGGAAAAGTTCAAAATTTTGTTGATGAGCGGAGTTGAAAGGCCCGTTAGTTATTTGGGCGATCTGGCCTATCTGTAAACGATAATAAAGAAAAACATAATGATAAAGAGTAAGTCATTTTTTATTTTTTTTATTTTTTTGTATCATAGGGAACCCGCAGTTAGAGGTGTCCATCGAATCGAACCGAACCGGAACCGCGGTTTTAAACCGAACCGAACAGCAGCCCGAACTGCTTTTGAGAAACCGGTGGAACCGGCGGTTCGGTTCCTGTTCCGAAATCTAGGAACCGGGAATCGGCGGTTCGGTTCCGGTTCCGGAACCGTATGGAACCGTGTATTTTTTTAAAAAAATTAATTTAATTTTATGTTTCAATATTATACTTGTAAATTGTAATGAAAATTGTATACTAATTATTTGAGTGAATGTGTCGTGGAGATGATGAGTAAATTTTGTTTTTTAACTTATAAATTGGAAATTTCAAAGTTAAACTACCTAAATTAAATATTAAATTAAAAAACCAAATATTATATATGACAATAATAAACAATGTCACATGATAATGAAGAATTGAAGTACATAAGTAAAATAACTAAATTACATAATAGAGCTTAAAGAGATAAAGATGTCATTTTAGTGAATTGCATGTAGATGTTTTGGAATATAAGAAATATTATTAAAAATGGTCATACAAATAATAATAGTTATTATGTATGATATAAGTTATTATAAATTGAAAAAATATATATTAATATATATAGGTCGAACCACGGTTCCACTGCTCCTAACCGAGAACATGCGAACCGAAGAATCAAACAGCGCGCATGCGGTGGCCATTTGCGTAATGGCGGTGGGCCGCCCATTATAGATTGCATGCAAATTGCAATAGTGGTGCATTGGTGCAGTCTCATAACTATGCATGAATAAGGTGAAACAATTTTGACCATTAGCATTAATTCTTCAATATTCAAATTTGAGAATTCAAATTTGTGAATTCAAATTTCTACCACCATGACACCATACGAAACACCTATAAATACCCTATCATCTCATCATATTTTCCTCACACCTTCTTCAAGCATCAAACTCTCAAAATCATTCTCTCAATCTCAGATTCTCAGATTATCTCTATAAGTTCTATAACTCTTTTTCATCCATCATTCTTCACTTCATCTTCAACAAACACACCGCTTCTTTTTTTCTTTACACTCAATTCTCAATCTCTCACTTCATCTTTATCGTAATGGCTGCACGTGGAGGTCGTGGTGCAACCGGAAATACCTCCGGAAGTGACAAAGGGAAGAGTAAGATGGCTCCCATCTCTTCACAACGTCAGCCACGAAAAACTGCTCGTAGGGGTGTCATCATCAATGAAAACAAAGGAGATGATGCATACTACTCTCCCTACACATCATCTCCAAATGAATTCGGAGGGTATCGTCCTTCGTATGAGGAAGCGAACTGCGATTCCCCCCCATACAACTTCGATCAAATCCAGGAAGATGAACGCCTTGCTCGAGAATTGCAGGAGGAGGAAGAAACTCAAGCTCAACCTCAACCCACTCGCCCACCAATCCGCCTTCGATCTCAACGAGGACGATGACATGGACGAGCACGGCGATGGAGGTCTAGGCACAGATCAACGGAATCAACCTGACCGACGCCCTAGAAACAGAGGACCAATGCCGAGCTCATCGACGGAAAAATCCTGTGCAAAGACGTATTCAAAGGTTGGTTCACGAAGAAGAAATCAAGGAAAGGAAGGCGCCCACAACCTTGAGGGCATATTGCAATTTTGCGATAATGATTATGCGTGCGTAACGGCTCAGAACCGGAACCTCAAGAAGCATGTTTTCAAGATGCATGCGTATGACAAAGCCGAGGAAAAACCTCCAACAAACACACAGCACGCCGAGAGGTAACTCTAACCTTTCTTTTAAGTACAACGATATTATCGCTAGGGAAGTCATGGCTAAGTTTGTTGCTACAGTAGTCTCTTCCATTTATGTTTGCGATAACATGCTTTGAAAATACTTTGCGTCTCGGGTTATCAACCTCAGCAAAGAAAATCTCGTACTACCATGACCCGCACTATTTACAAACTATCTATTCGGTATAAGAAGTGTATTCGAGACATGTTTGCCAAGTTTCCTTTCGTAGTCTCTATCTGCTTCGATATATGGACATGTGCATTCAATCAAAATTTTATCTTGGCATCACTGCACCGGGTTGATGAGAATTGGTTTTTATGCAAGAGGATATTGTGCTTTAGAAAATTCAATTGTGCACACACGCCCCAATATAGCACTCGCATCATCAAGGTATTAAAGCAATTTTCTTCTCACAAAATATTTTCCATCGGTTTCGATAATGCATCAGTAACATCACAACGCGGTTCCAGAGCTCATAGCTCATCAGTACCCCGCTTTAGCAGAAAATATTTTCATACTCGTTGCAGATCCGTCATGTGTTTAATCTATGTGTTCAAGATGGTTTGAAAGTGCTAGAGGAGAATATCGTCCCCATCAGTAAAGCTATTGGCATGCTTAGGGACAAAACCAAACTCCATAGAGTATGGGTTAAGTTCATTAAAGTTAAGAGAGAGCGTAGTAAGGAGTTCAATTTGGATGTCTGCACTAGGTGGAACTCTACCTATGAGATGCTCAAAGATACCGAAGGTTATAAGGAGGAATTGTGTGCCTTTTTTGGAGTCGAGACAAGTCATTTGCTCAAGGAAAATCATTGGACAAATTGTGATAAGGTAATTCAATTGTTGCATGATTTTCATATTGCTACTAAGGAACTTTCAGGTGTCTATTATCCCACATTGCCACGTGTCCTCTATCGTTTGGTTGTCATTGCCCTTAAGTTTGAAGAATGCAGCAATGAAAAGGAGCTTGAAGCAACTGTAGGTGTCATGATTTTGAAGTGGTTAAAGTACTTCACCGTTATCCCGATGTTTTCCTAGTAGCATCAATCCCAAATCCCGCCTAAAGCTTGATGGTGTGTTATCGCTCTAGAATTCTACTACAACGCCTGGGGAGATGCGCTCAGTGGGGGAAGGGTAGGGATGGGTTACATTTGCCTACCATGGATCTTATTAGGGGAAACTTAGATCAATCCCTTAGGTACCTGTATAACCACTACCTAGAGAAATATGGCAGCTCTTTTGGGGGTTCTGAACGTAGCACGAGACCAAGGTCGGCGATGGACTTAGGAATTAGTTCTCAAAGTGAACGGGCCCAACAACTCCAATCTTTTTTCCAAAACAGGGCTCATCCTAATCGCCGAAATGATGAATTATCTATATATTTAAATGAACCGTTGTTGTAGAACTAACAAATGCAAGTCCGAACGATCATGATCTTTTGAATTGGTGGTCAAGAAGAACACTCAATACCCAATCTTATCCATAATGGCTCAAGAACTCTTTGTCGCTTCCCGCCTCAACGGTGTTGGTCGAGCAAGCTTTTAGCGGAGGAGGTACACTTTAGACGAAAGACGATCAACAATGACCCCGAAATCTCGAAGCACAAGTATTGCTCAAGGACTACACTCTGCCGAGGCCCGTGAGCAAGAGAACAAATGGGATGATGTCTTTGAGCATCCTCCAATCAAGCACCACCGGCCGAAACCGACACCGATGCCTCAAAGAAACGGATGAGTTCGATGACGATTTCGATTTTGACAACATGTAGTCGTCTCGAAAATGCTTAGACGAGTACTCTTTTCCTCACAGGTTTTAACGAGGCTCGGTCCTTGGAATCGATTTGTGATATCCAAGTGGTTTAGGATTTATAAATAAAATAAAAATTAAACAATCTCATTCTCACTTTCTCAAGTATTTTTTACATTTTACACTTTGAAGTTCAATTGTCTTACGATTAAACTTGTATCGATAATCAACGAAGCATGAATCATAATCGAACGAAAAACCAAAAAGAAAGGGCGGTTCTTTTCCTGTTAGAACCGAACCGAATCGAACAGAACCGAACCGCCGGTTCGAATCGAATCGAACCGAACCGTATATTTCACGGTTCGGTTTTGGTTCCGCCATGAAGGAACCGTAACTGTGGGCGCTCTACCAGAGTCATACCTTAGGTTCGAACCTGTGACCTCTCGACCACAGGAACTCACCTTAACCATTGGGCTGTCCCTAGGGGACGTAAGTCATTTTTCATTGTAAATACGATTAATGAGATACATAATGAAGAACATCAGCAATTGGAGGGCAAATAGGATCAACACTCAAATAAAAATAATCGTTACCAAAATATCCGAAAAATCAAACGAAATCGAAATATTTAAGTTCATTAAGGTCTTTTTATTTTTTGGTTTGATTCGTTTTTTTTTCTTCCAAAACCTAACAGAATCGAAATTCGAATTATATAAATGATTTAATTTAAATAATTTAGTTATAGCTATACACATGGAATGAGAAATTCTATTTTTAAGTTAAAATAAAATTTATAGCTAATAATATAAAACAAATTGATTTTGGTTTTGTCGAGTTTTTTTTGGTTCTGTTCGATTTTGTTTATAAAATTTCGGGTGATTCAGATATTCGATTTGATGAATTTTTTCTTTGTAAAAAAAAATTAGAAATTCGATTTTATCAAAAAACTAATCAAAATCCGAATAATCACATGCCAACCACGTCATGAACGAGAGTTTTGGCCAATAATTGTAGTATTTATGATCTATTAGATTCGAAAACGATTAATTATGTTAATTTATCTTAACGTTCGAATTTGCTTTTCATGTGATGGACAATACAGAGGAAGAATACTGCGATTATGATCACAGCATAATATATTTAATGTAACTACACTATACGTGCAACAAATGTGAAATAAGTATAGTGCATGATTAAACCTCTCTCACCCAATCAAGTCCTAAATATTTTCCACGGGGTCCATTCAATAATAAAACAATGTAGAACTTCAAAATTAGAAGGTAAGAAAGTTTAAATTCATTCAAAGTTCGAAGGATTTTAGATTTCTAATATATATTAAGTATTTAACCAATAGCAGATACAAAATTAAACCCAAATAATAGCAAAATTATTGGGTAATAGAATCCTACTTTTTCTTTTCTCTCTCAGATACTTTTATTTTTATTCTTGGTCAATATAAAAACAAATTATGTTCGACTAAACCGACATTAAGAGGGTGTTTGGTGAGCTTATGTTCCCCAAAACAAATTTTATGTTATTTTTTCGTTTTAAAAACAAATTATGTTCTGCTTTTAAGTTTTATGTTCTCACCAAACACCCTCTAAGTAATTTCATCGTATGGTTCATTTCTTGAGAAAAAAATGGACTATATAGCAAATTAATATAATTCTTTTTTCTTGGAATTGTAGTATTTGGTTTGAAAATTGGCCGACTGATTATGTGATTGTATTTGTACACGAAAGAATTGGTTCTGACCAATTGGTTTATATTTTATTCTTATAAAAGTTGAAGATGAACTTAATTGACATAATATATTTTTTCTACCACCAATCTAAACAAAGGAAAATTTACGGAAAAACAGACGTATATACATATGTACACATACATGTGGAGAAATCCTGATAACTCGTTTGAATCGAATTTTTAATTCACTTATTTATCGAATCTCTTTATTTCTTTTACTCGAAAAATGTATGCAAACCTCGGTTTTTTTTATCCAAATGCTTATTGTTTAATTTATAATTTGTGCTATGTATCGTCGGTGAGGGGAAAAAAGGTTAGTGGATACCAGAAGAGATCTAACATTGAAGTTTGAAGCTCAGAATTCAGTATATTAAAAAAGGATTTGATAAGAGACAAATTGTACGTGGTCATTAGTTCAGTATGGGCCACCAATCTAACACTAATACCATCTTCTTTGGGTGGGGGGGGTATCATGATTTAAAACCTCGAATTGATAAGATAGTTATATTAAATTATTCAAATAGTTATATTATAAATTAATAATGTATATCGTGTTTTAATTTTATCTATTAACTTTTTATTAAATATTATATATGACGTAGTTTTATTTTGGCAATTAACAAAATAAAATTAAGATTGACATTAATACGGTGAAGTAATGCACACTACGAAAATGAAGTATCATGCGATTATCTTAAACAACATTATAAACATACATAGGACGGATAATTATAACACTAAATAAGAAAATCAAATATAGAAATGTAACAAAAGAGTCAATTCCCTTCCCTCCACCTGGTGCATTGAAGTAGTAAAATGTCATCAATCAATAAAATAAATATTTCAACACCAGCATGTCATAACTTCTGTATGCAAGTGTTTGAAAGGCAAATCAAGATTTCGGACCAATTCCTGCAAGTAATCAATCAACCATATTTGTGGCATATTCTTGCGCAATCCAACCGCCAATGCTGATTGCTAACAAAACCATAAATTTTCCCTCAAACTAAACCTCCATTTCTCGCCACGTTCGAGTTTCTTGTCGCCATCAACAAGCTTCCAAATTCTTAAATAAATTCAGTTAACGTCAAAACCCGCCTAAGAAAATCATCGCCGCTACGCCAGCTGGGAGGGCGAAAAATCCAGTCTTTTGAATAAGCTATAATCCAAATAAAGGATTTCCTTTTTCTTGCTATTAAGTTATTGATTTCACAATTCTCTTTCTGGTTAAGGATTTTTGATGAGCAATGAAACAGTAGTTTTTCTTCTGATATTTCGTTGAATTAAGAAAATGGGATTTCTTGATAGTTTGTTGGGAGTGATAGGATTTGGGTTTGGAATTCCGATAGGAATTGTTGTGGGATTCTTGGTGTTCATATACTTCGATCCCACAGATGTAACCAAGGTAAAAATAATGCATAGTGTCATGAGTTGATTCGAGTCGAGTTGAAAATTGCTATATAATTCTCTTTCAATCTACCCTTGTAAAGCTACTTATGTGTGTGCCTTTTCTTCCAAATATCCATGTTTGAATGAATTTGTGGCAGTTTTTATGTTTTGATGATAATATGATTGTTCTTGTTCTTCTTTTAGTGTAAAGAATATACTTGATGTTTTTGGTGGAAAGCATTTGCTAGGACAGATGAGATTCTTATGTATGACTAGTTCAAGATTCATTATGAATCTCCTTTTGTGATTCTTGAATGATTCCCATTTGGTTATATGTTAAAATATATATGATTCCAGTCACTGTGTGATTTGCTGATTGTCCAAAGCTATGTGGTAAGGCTATGGTAGAATGAATCTTTGTTGAACTGATATATGGATTCTGCAATAGTAAACGAAAATCGTTTCAAAAGAACTATCTGCTGAGCATTTTGTGTTTGAATCTGCAGGAGCTTGTGATTCAGTCGGTTAATGAATTTGATTCGAACTCTATTGTTGATCTCGTGCCTAAGCTTCCACTATGGGTGATGAATCCGGATTATGAGAGAGTGAGCTCCTGCAACTGTCTTTGTTTTGACTCAAATTTTTGGTTTCCAAATTATTTATGCTTTAAATAATGCAGGTTGATTGGTTAAACAAAGTAATCCTTGAAGCATGGCCATATTTTGATAAGGTTTGACACTATATGTTCAATATAAGTTGTATCAGTATTTCTTCCTTTTTCACCTTTCTGATTTTCAAGTATTGCATTCAGGCAGCGTGTGGGATTATTAAGAGCACGGCAGATGCCATCTTTGCTGAGTATGTTGGCAAGTTTCAGATAAAATCAATCAAGTTTGAACGCCTTACTCTTGGAAGCCTTCCTCCCAAGATTCACGGTAAGATGAGAACTGATAAGTAATTATGAACATATAAATGTATAAGCAATCCAATGACATATACTGTATATGATTTAATGTTGTTCTGCATTTCGCCCCTTTTCAACAGGTTTGAAACCCCAAGATTCTAACGAGAACGAACTAGTTCTTGATCTCGCGCTGAGATGGGCTGGAGATGCTGACATTGTTCTGGCTATAAAATTCTTGTCTCTGCAACTAGCTATCCAGGTTAGACGACCATCAGAGCTCTGCACTAGGTCAGATTCAAACGAATAATTGAAATTCATGAGGTCAATGAAGATTATCATTATTTAACAAGATTTTGCATTAAGAATGTAGACTGCACAAGCGATGCCGTGTCTTTTATACGGTTTAGTTTTTCCAATGTATCATTCGCTGATTCTGAGATCGGACGACCTTGTTTTTAAGGCCAGGTTGTAGACATTCAAATATCATCAGCAACGAGGGTCATTTTGAGGCCTTTTGTACCGTCATTCCCGTGTTTTTCAAGCATTGCCGTTTCCCTGATGGAGAAGGTAAGCAAACCCGAATCTCGCCATTCTTAGGTCTTGAGTTTTATTATATATATACAGACTTCAGTTCTCGAGTTGTGAAGAATTATTTGAAACTCACTGGACACACTCGTTGCAAGATTGCAGCCAAAGATAGACTTCGGACTTCGAATCATGGGAGGCGATATTATGTCAGTACCCGGTTTGTACCAGATTGTTCAGGTGCCGCTATTTCTTTGAACCCCGTCTGCATATGAAAAACATGAAACACATGCATGATATGATGAATCTCATCATATTGAGAATCTTAACATTGCTTGCAAGCAATTTCAATATATTAGTATTGAATTTGAACATGTTCTTTTAATTCTTTTTGTCGCCTCTCTTGCTGAACTAATCGTCATGCCTAAACTTCGGTTGCTTACAGGAAGTTGTGGCGAGACAAGTCGCTAAGCTCTATCTCTGGCCCCAAACATACGAAATAGATATTCTCGATAGTTCAATGTAAGTTTAAGAGTCGATCTTCAATGCAAATTATCATGATGTGTTTTATTTGTTGCCTCAGTTTCACTAACAAATAATTATTCATTTATTAAAACCTTTCTCACTGACTCGTGTGATATTAAAATTGTCAGAGGCGCTACGAAGAAGCCGGTAGGAATACTGCATGTGAAGATTGTAAGAGCACACAATCTCTTAAACATGGATTTCCTGAGTACCTCTGATCCCTATGTTAAACTCAGCCTCACAGGGGAAAGGCTCCCTTCGAAGAAGACGACGGTCAAGAAGAATAATCTTAATCCCGAGTGGAACGAGGCCTTCAAGCTCATCGTGAAGGACCCTGTCTCCCAAGTTCTACAGCTCCAACTCTACGACTGGGAAAAGGTATACATTACAATCAAGATATTCATTTAGTTAGTTAATACTCGAAAGGAACGTGCTCGTTGAGTTCGTTCGGAACTGATATTCCTACGAAAATTATGTCCCTCTTCGTATTCAAATGCCAGGTTGGAGCTCATGATTATCTAGGAATGCAGGTCGTTCCACTCAATACGCTTGTTCCGTATGAGAAGCAAGACATAACGCTTGATTTGCAGAACAGCATGGACCCAAACGACCCCTATAACAAGAGGCCGCGAGGGCAGATTACGTTAGAGACGACCTTTGTTCCTTTCCTCGAAGATAGCAAGAAATTTAGCACATCATCCGGTTCTTCGGGAAATGGAAGTTCAAGAACTGGCCAAGAAAGCATGTCGCTAAGTGGGACAGGGCTGCTCCTTGTGAACGTCGTGGAGGCTAAGGACGTCGAGGGGAAGAGAAACTCGAGCAACCCTTATGCCATGGTCCTCTTCCGAGGCGACAAACGGAGAACTAAGGTGAGATTTTTTCACCATTCCCACTTCAATATATGTTTAGCTCAACTTATGTATAACATTCAAATGTGCAAATATGCAATGCATCATCTGTAGACTGTGAAGAAAACTCGGAACCCTTATTGGAATGAGGAATTCCAGTTTGTGCTAGACGAGGCTCCCGTGAAGGATTTCATCAAGATTGAGGTCATGAGCAGGAGACGGCGCATGGGAATCGTGTTTAAGGTACAAACCATCACTCACATCTCCTTGATCTTGCGTGAATCTCAATTCAACATCTTGATCGTGCTGTTCGATGTAGGAGTCGTTGGGGTACGTAGAGGTTAACCTGGCCGACGTGGTCGACAACGAGCACATCAACGAGAAGTACCATCTGGTCGATTCAAGAGATGGAGTTATGCATTTGGATATAAGGTGGAAAGTCATATAACTGTTTGTTGAATCCATCCGCAGATTTTTGTTTACTTTGAATACATAGATGTGTCTCTGATCACAAAGCCTCTTAAATTCAAATACATAAAATGGCGTGAAATACAAATAGACTGTTATACTTGTAAAGATTTACTCGTACACATATTGTATTCAGTTCAATACCTATTGATTGTATTTTGAATCAAAATTACAGATGGGGTGTAATCTCTAATTCCATGCTTCTCTTTGATCTTGATCTCTTAATAGTCTTGAGATCTTCGAAGTGATTCTCAAACTTGACTTTTAAGTTTTATATTATTAATTTGGAGGGTTTTTACCTTATTTTCGAATCAAATGCTGGCTTTTTAAGAATCATGACGAAATCCGTCATGTGTATCAACATATTCTCTGCTTTGGTCATGCGGATCAACATGTTGATGTTAATAGGGGTAATCCCAAATTAACACTAATTTTGAGTAACTTTTGAGGAAGAACGTGTTGCTTCCATAAAGAACGATTTGAATCTCACAAGAATATGCTAATTAAAAAAGTATTCTAATTATAAAGTTAGCTTGTATTTGTTCTACAGTAGCTCAGAGTGAAATTTCCAAAATGAGAACAAATGCAAGTGTTGTTGTAATTTATAAAACTAGTGTTGCACCAACATATCAAGGAAATATGATTTTCCTTTGCTTTTAGGATCTATCTTCAATGTTTAATTTACCATACATTGATTATATTTCTAGCATTCTCTTACATAATTAATTGTAATATATATGGGTTTTTCTCATATTTATCGATGAATTTTTGATAAATTTGATCAATGACTGACTTCAGCTTTGATCTTCAATACTGAATAAGAGAAATCTATAGAGAACACCAAATTTTTGTCTTCTAAATTGTGATTTTTGAAAATCACTGTTTGTCTGAGGATGTTATTGATTTTCTCACACCATTTATTTATAGTGCTCTTTCTAAAATCCTAATATGATAGGATTCTGGCACATCTAATAAATACAACGATTATGTTTTTCCATGAAGATAATTTCTTTCTAAAATAATTATCTTTTAATATCTTTTCATATCAGAAAATATCCATCTAAACTAGGAGATATATTAAATAAATAATACTCTCTCGTCTCATTATTGTTGGCTCGTTTTCCTTTTTGGGTTGTCCCGCTATTGTTGACTCGTTTCAAAAAAGAAAATAATTTACACTAAAAAATATCTCGAATTTTGTATCACACATTCTTTTAATCTACGTGCAAAAAGAAATGAGCTAATAATACCGGGACGAAGGGAGTACAATAATCAGAACACAGTCCCAGTAGGATTGTACTAAGGTGGCCGAAAATTACATGTAATAGGCTTTGACGAGTCAGTCTAGGGATTAAATACAAGAAATAAAGATGGACCAAAAATGAATTAATTATCTTATATTCAAGCCAGAAAATAAATTAATTCATATATTTTTATTCATTCCACTAAAGAATAAATGTTGATTAACCCCTTTATTACCGAAGTTGAGTCATGTTTGTACTTAAACTTATAAATCCTCGCATTTAAGATATCGCATGTCCATTAATTATTTATAGCACTCTGGCTGCTTAAAATAATTAATCTCTTTAATAATTCATTAAGTAATACCACTCGATCTTATTATTGTACTTGAGCTAAATCAACTTGCAGAGTTTAGTACAATAAATATTTTGAGCTCCTTAAGGGGACATTATCATCCTAAACGGATACAATGATTCGATACAGGTAACCAGCATGACATACACGTACTGTCACCACCCAAGATCACGGAGAATATTGGGTTTTATCCATATAACCTCACCTATAAAAAGTCAAAGTGATGGTCAGTAACTCATATTCACCTGAAACCTTATCAAGGCTTAGATCAATGTAAAGTCACAGAGATCTAGATTTTTCACGATGATAAGATAGAAGAACTCTTCTTATTATGATTCATCAATATGTCAAGACGTACCAGCAAAGACAAGCAACCAATTCAAGTTACTTCTTATCTGTACTCTAACTTATACCAACAACTCGTCCTCAAGTTGTTTCAGTTGTGGTCCTTTTTATATCTCAACTAGCTTGACCAATCATACAAACTTCTGTGATCTTTTACACACTATATGATATAACTTTTATATGAGATAATGAGACAACATATGCAATCAAGTGTACAATTCAGATATGATATCGAATAGTGGTAACATAAACATTGTATACAAGCTCAACTAATCTGCTTTCAGTATACAAATCTAACAATCCAAATGTGTTATATATTAATTTGTAAAAATTATGAAATACATTATATTACAGACGTGCTAGATTGCATTCTCACGGGCACATGTACAAACCTACATATATTTCTTCATGATTTTTAAGTAATAAGTAATAAGGAATATGGAAAATAAGAGTAATATATATATGTAGAAGTGGTCTCTTGTACATCCGTCCACACATATGAACTTTGATATTTTTCTTCAGTGTAAATGATACTTTTCTTCAATGTAAATGATACTTTCTAATCACGGGGTAAAATGAATGATACTTTTTTTTAATATAAATGATATTTTTCTTTAACAATAAATAATACTTTTGTCCATCCACAAGGTGCAGATGGATGTACACGAGTTTTTGTCATATATGTATATATGGACAATCGATTAAATTTTTTAATAAGTCGAATAATTCTAACTTTTATTTAGTTAGAAATCAGAATCATTTCTTAATATAATATGGACACTACAAAAAAACGTAAAATTACTGACGGACAAAATTGTCGATAAACTAATAAAATCCGTCAATAAAAGTAATTACCGACAGACAAAGACAATCGCTAAAATCGAAATAGCTAAAAATTTACCGACGGATCTATCCATCAGTAAAAATTATCGACGGACGACCTGTTCGTTGGGAATCCATCATCAGGTGTGTCGTCATTTGCATGCACCGATGGATTTACAGAAGTTCGTCGATAGTTTTTTAATCCCAACGACAACTGTCTGTCGGTAATTTTTTTAGTTTTATGATATATTTATTTATTTTAATCCTACCAAGTTACGATATTTACAAGTACACCAACATGTTAACAATTCATTCTTACTAACTAACAAAATAATCAACATACATATAAAATAGTCAACATATATATACAATAGGATATCCAAATCACCAACAAAATAATATAATATCAATATGTAATACATAAATATCAATCAATCTAAAGTAATATCAATCAGATCCCAAGTCTGCATCATCATCTTGGGGGACCTGCTGTAAACGAGTCATCATCTACTGGCAGGTGAACATCTCCTGGGATGGCTTGGATCTAGCGCTGCAGCTGAATTGTCTCATCGCGCTATGTCTATAGTTGCGCCTGCATCAGCTCAACCGATGCCTCAAGTCCATCTGCTGTAGAACTAATGCTTGATTTCCCTATGGCTAAGCTCTGTGCTAGGGTACCAGTGCCGAGCATCCTTTGTTTCTTATCGAGATTGCCTCCCATAACCTCATTCATGTAAATCTGACTCAGATTTGCCCAATCTCCCTGCTGCTCGTAATCTCTTGCACTCTCACTTGATTAATAAAATGAAATTCATTAATATTGGTGATGATATATAGTTATTAGTTTTAAACAAAACTTACATCCGCTGTTGCAGCCTTTGGATATGTATAAGTCCCATCAGCAGCCACGTGTAAGGTCTTGAAAGATCTATATACACACTCGTCCAGCGGGACTCCCTCATGTGATGCCTATTTATCAAAATGTAATTCAAAACAAATATTAATAACTGTCAACATATAAGAATTTAATTTTTATGTAAAATTGCTCACCATCTCTTGGTCCATCAGCACGCAACAGACTTAGAACCACCATGATGCTTGCTAATCCCAGTGCCAAGTCCATCTGGCTCAGACATCCTAGACCTCCTCGTCACTTCGGACCTCTGAATCACGTCAAGTCTATCCCAGTAAGCACATAAACCTGTCCATAACTCATTAGAAATATATCACAACTTCCCTTTTTATTATTGGGTAGCCAACAAGCCTTCACATCATGTAGATGGTCGGAAAATATGTGCTTTCTGCTCCCATAAGGTGCGCACTTCATGCTCCCACGTCTCAGACCATGAATATATTTTTTAAAACATACATATTTTTTATATGTTAATTTAGCAACAAACAATTTTTTATATGTTAATTTAGCAACAAACATACATATATATTTTTTATATGTTAATTTAGCAACAAACAATTCAGATATAACAAAAAACTCAAATTTAACACAAAATTACTCACCTGAAACTCATCAAAGTACATATCATTCACCTCTTGAGGAGTACACCTCCAGTTATATCCTGTCGGGTTCGGAATCCTCCTAAAAGATGAAGTAATAACCCCGAAAACACCGATAAAGTGTTATCATCCTATTAAATAATCACATGAAAAATATGTTATTTTTACTTTTACAATGAAAATAAATTATAAATTATAAACATTAAATAACGAACCCGCGAGGAGTTCTTTCAAGTAGAATCCTCGGCACTTCCTCTTCAATGTCTATCTGTGCATCAGATGCGTCTGAAGGTGATGACGACACAGATGACGGTAACGAGTCTATCTGGGATGAACTAGAGGCACGTACATCCACCACAATGTCCACCTCTAGAACGTCCAAGTCCGCGATTCATATCTAAAATAACAATATTTGAAAAAATAAATTAATAACAAATTATTAATATATGAGGTTATTCAATATATGAGTTCAAAGTGAATTAAATACAAATAAACCTGTCACTACTCATTATCCGATAAATCATCATTAATTTCGATATTTTCTTCATCTGAAAACACTACATCTTCATCCATTTCACCCTTAGACTCATTGATGTCTATCGTCCTACCTCATGGATGAATTAGATGAATATTATCATATATTGTCATTTCTATATCCGTCATTATCATTTCCATTTCATCTTCTTGAAATGGTGGATCTAATATTGATATCGAGGGAAATTTAATATTAGATCTTGCTTTGACTACACACTTCCCACGAATCTTTCTTTGCTTGGTTCAAACTTGGATACTAACAATAGTACACCTGAATAGCTTGATTTGCAAGGACAAAGGTTCGAAATTATTGTACCTACGCATGTGATTTATAGACACTAATTTGAAGTCTCTATGCACTAATGTCCATGAAGCTGATGGGTCAAACCACTCACATTTGAATAAGGTCGTTGTTTTTATTGGCAGACATGTATATTCCAACACACAAACCTCCAGCAAAAGCCCATAAAAGTCCAACTCATCACTACTATAAATCTCGTACTTTATGCAAACTCCACTGTTCATAGTGGCTCGGTGAATCTCGTGCGCTATCGTGTGAAATCTGTATCTATTGATAAGATATCTAGGATATGTTTTAACCTCTAATGGGGGTCCTTTTGCAAGATCCTTGGTATATTTATTCACAATATTTTTATATCTTGCATATGCTTTGAACCAATCAACAAATTTCTTGTTAATTTTTGTACCAAGATCGGATTCAGACAATGATGAATTTGTTGCTCGCATTTGTTCATCAAAAAATCTTCAAAAAATAATAATTATACATGTCAGATCAAAATAAAAATATATTGAAAAGAAAAAGACTACTTAATTTCATACTCACTTAAGCTACGTTTCTGTAACTTCATTACAGTTGAGTAGAATGTATGTATGTACGGTATTGTATTTTCTATCATCCAAATATCTCGTCAACATTTTGCCAAGAGGACATCCTGTCCGTTTGAATATTAAAGGCAAATTTGGATCACCATTAAACTTTCTCCATCGTAGTTATGAGTAGAGCCGGCAAAATTGGCTCGGCCCGATGGACCGCCCGAGGTACCCGAAATTGGGGTCGGGTTGGGCTCGTGAAAATAGTGGCCGAAAAAATCGGACCTAAAAGCCGATCCACATAGCCCATCGGCCGACCGGACTTTAGGGCTAAAAGCCTGGATTAACAGCCTAAAAGCCCGTCCACACATTTAAATTTTTTATATTTTATATTAGAAGTAAATACGAAATAGTAAATATAGAAAATAAAATTGATGTAAGTAGATGTAATTTATCTTATTTATTTTGAAATTGATGTTACTAGACTTAATTTATTTATTGTTATCATATTTTTTGAAATTAAAAATAATATTTTATTAAATTAAATATTGGGCGAGTTTGGCCCGCATGACTCGATGGCCCAGATGGGGCTAGGCTGGGCTACCATATTTTTAGCCCGATAGCATTTCGGACCGGGCCAGCCCGACCCAGTAAAAACAACAAGCCCGATGGGACGGGCCGGGCCAGGCCGACCCGTCCCGTCCTTTTGCCATCTCTAGTTACAAGGCATATTCCTTAACCTCGTACTAATATGGTCATCAAAATAATATGAACAAAAAGTGGATGCTTTTTCCACTAAATAGGCATTGGATATAGATCCTTCAACTCTAGCCTTGTTTCTTATTATTTTTCAATTTTCTTAAATACCTATAATTATCGATAATTTATATTAATACGTGTAAGATGAACCAGAAATGATATATATATATATATATATATATAGCTAATTGATATTGATAGGATTAATACCTCTCAAATGGATATATCCATCGATATTGAATTGGACTTGCAAGACGAGCTTCATCAGCCAAATGGACTGGTAAGTGCTCCATTGAGTCGAAAAAACTTGGTGGAAATATGTGCTCGAGATTACACAAAATTACTGGAATGTTGTCATTAAGCCTGTACATATCATCTACTTTTATATTCCGAGAGGTTAAGTCCATGAAGAAAAGACTTAACTCTGTGATCGCTTTCCAAACATTTTGTGGAAGTTCACGAAATACAACTGGTAGTATGAGTTGCATGAACACATGGCAATCGTGACTTTTCATCCCAAATATCTTTAGCTTTCTCATGTCTACACATCTACTCATATTAGACACGCATTCATCTGAAAATCTAAACCTCTTTATCCATTTACATAAGACCTTCTTTTCACTATTGTCAAGCGTGTATGAGCTTTTGGATACTTTCTTGAAGCCTCGTGACGCTTCAATTCAGGTCTTACGCAATATTGATTCAACTCTTTCCTAAACTTGACTGTATCTTTGGTCTTTCCTTGAACATTAAGCATTGTGTTGAACACATTGTCAAACACATTCTTTTCAATATGCATAACATCCAGATTATGCCGAATCAACAGTTTTTTCCAATAGGAAAGATCCCAAAATATGCTTCTTTTCTTCCACCCAACAATATAATAATTAGAGACATACTTGTTTATGTCATCGTAGTCTTCTGTTACTTTCGCCAGACCCAAAGCTTCAATATGATTCAATATTTCTTTTCCTGACCTTACTTCTGGCGGACCATCTGTAACAATCTTATTCCTTCTGAATGCCATTTTGTTCTTTCGAAATGAGTGATTAGCAGGTAAAAATTTGCGATGGTTGTCAAACCATGATTGTTATCCACTATTCTCTATAGTGAACGCATCGGTATTTTCCATACAATATGGACAAGTCAATTTTCCAGCAGTACTCCACCCAGACAACATAGAATATGCTGGAAGTCACTAATAGTCCACATCAAAATTGCTCGCATCTGAAAATTTTGCTTTAACGAAATATCATATGTAAGCACACATATTTCCCACAAGTTATTCAATTATGCTATTAATGACTGTAGAAACACATTCAACTTTTCTTTTGGATTATGTGGCCCTGCCACTAAGACTGTGAGGAACATAAATTGCTCTTTTATACATAACCAAGAAGATAAATTATAAGGTGTAAGGATCACCGAACATGAAGAATATTGTCTACCTGATTGCCCAAACGGTTGGAAGCCATCCCTTGAGAGACCCAATCGCACGTTTCGATGCTCTAATACAAAATCATGGTATAATGAATCGAGATGCTTCTATGATGGGAGTCTGCAGGATGACGCATAACTCCATCATCTAGTGAAGTAGCATACCAACACATTTCTTCTGCTGTAGCTTTAGATGCATACAGTCTCTGCAGCCGAGGAGTCAGAGAAAGTAGTGCATCTTCGTCACTACTACTTTTTTCTTCTTAATGGCACCAGAATTTCGACTGTCATATTTGAAGCGTGATGTATGGAAAACTTATACCTCTCTAATTCACTGTATTCACGCCAGTAAATCATACAATTGTTTGGACAATAATCAATCTTTTCAACAGGTAGCCCAATGCCACTTAATAATTTCTTCATACTATAGAAGTTATCAGGTAGACAATTATTTTCTGGAAAGCCCTCTTGAATCAATTCTATGAATTGATTGTAGTTCTTCTATGACATGTGACTCACCGCCTTCAAAGTCATTAGGCGTACCACAAATGACAACTGAGAATGATTCATGCATCCAGACCAAAACTGGTTATCAACATCATTCAACATATCATAAAGTCGTTGTGATTCAAGATTTGGAGACTCTTCATTGTCCTCGTTGATAAACTGAGGACCCGCAACATCCATGATCATTGTGTAGTAGGTACTTGATGCCTGATCCTCAATTTCTACATTTATGGTTCTCGTAGTACATGTAATTTTTTCCCTTTGAAATCTTCAAACGTGGTAATTTCAAACGAACTCAATTCTCGAAATGTGAAAATATTTCAAACGAACTCAATTCTCGAAATGTGAAAATATTTCATAATTATATCAATAGAAATTAGAAAATCTATCACTAAGCCTAAGTATATATTTTAACATAAATATCAAACATCCAACAATAATTTCTACATACGAAGTATCCAAAAACATAATCTCAAACATCCAACAACAATTTCTACATAATCTCAATAATCCAAAAAATAATTTTAACATAAATGTTTAGTATGAATTTGTTCTGATTTTTGGTATTGTTTTGTGTGTCATTTTCAATGGTTTGTCCTATTTATGCCGTTGGTTTCATTAATATTTGTCGATTCGAACTTACTTCGCTCGTTTCGATGTTTTATAGAAAAACGGCATAAAATAGGATGAATTATATCTGCCAAGAAACAACTTTATTGAAGAGAATTTCGACAGAGTCCGTGGGCGCAAACGGAGCATAAATCGGAGTTCGAGGCGAGAACGGCTAAAATAACGGTCGCAGAAGACGCGCGCGTGCGTGCGCCGCCCCGTCGTGCTTGCGCCCGCACGCCTCGCATCAGCCCAGCGCCCCGCGCACCGCATCAGCCCAGCACCCGCGCCTCACCCGTCGCCTGCCTCGGCCACCCCATGCACGCCGCCCGAGCGCGTTCATAATTTCTCGCAAGATTGGCAATGGCCGCCAAGCGCGCCCAGCGCGCGCGCGCGCGCGCCCGCCGACTCTCGCCCGGCTCTGGAAGCCGCTGCACTGCCTCCGCTTATGCGCCCCGCTCCGCACTCTCCCGTCCCGGCCCGGAAGCCGCCGCCGCACCACACGCCGCTCCGGCCCGTCCGCGGCGGCCGCTTAACCCAGCCGCCCGTTGGCGCCCACCTGGCGCCGCCGCTGCCTCAGGCGCGTGGACCGCCGCCCGACCGCGTCCGGCGCTGACTCCCGGCCAGCTGGACGTGCGCGCCCGAAGCTTGCGCGTCCGGCCAGGTTCGTCCGGCTGGGTGCTTAGTCGTTTCGTCTGAATCTCCTCGCGTCAAGCTGGGCTCCATCCGTGGCGGGCGTGAATTTTATCTGATATAAATGCTGAAACGCACGCGAAAAATCCTAGTTCTGATTTTTATTTCGCATGACGCCGTTTCTTAGGCGATTTGTCTTCTTTTTCCTTTTCTTCTTCTTTTCCTTTCCTTTTAATTTTTGTACTTGGATTAACAATTAGGATTATACGATTCCGGATTTTGGAAGACGAATTTGTCTATGAATGGTTGTAAGTTTTCCTTATTTTGATTATGTCTATGTAATTGGGATTGGAGTAATTTTCTATCATGAGATAAATTATGAATTGTTGGGAAATATATGTTTGATTGTTCTCGCCTCAATTGTGATTATCGAATTGATGAATTGCGATTTTTCTCATCCGTATTAATTGTTTATTTTATGATCTTCATGCATGGTGTTCGAAAGAATAGTGTAGGTTGATTGTATGCTTATGTTGATTATGAAGATATGCGAGAGCAGATTTATATTAAATATAAGTTTGACAATGAAAGTGATCGAGAGATTGGTTTGTTGTCGAATAAATGATATATGCGGTTAGGGTTTTGCTATCGTGTGCTTTGTAGTAAAATATCCTTCGTAGTTGATGGTGGGTTGATTGAGAGATCCCATGTCATTAAGTTCGAGTCTAACGCCGACGTAATCGAGAGATTAGTTAGTGTTGACCGTTTGGTGAGGCGCGGGTGTTTTATGCATTGTGTGCGGGTCTTTGATTCATTAATACCGGGATAGATTTCAACCCTGAACACCGCCTCAAATTCCGTATCTGTCAATTCCTATTGTTGTCCAAGTACATCCGCTTTCCCTGCTTTATTTTATTTCGTGCTTTCGTCCTTTCCGTGACAGATCTCTTATGTTAGGACGTTAGTATTTCTTTTTCTCGCTGTGTTCGACATAAAACCGTAGCCCTGTTAAGCCTTCCTCGAGAGATTCGACTTGGGTCGACCTTACCATTCTATAAGGACCTCGTACTATTGCGAGCGACTAAGTAGAACAATTTGGTCGGAACAATAAATATCAAACAACTCCAACAAATTAAATAACATATCTTAACAATAATTAAATAACATATCAAATTCTCAAACAAACATATCAAACATATTAAATTCACTAAAACAAATTCATAATAACAGATTAAATTCAAACAATTCAAACTAACTTGATATTATGACTAATCCAATCATTCCAACAAATAACTAATAACATATCAAATTCTCTTATCCAACAATTCCAACAAATTCAACAAATCATTAATCCAACAATTCTAAAGAACCAAAACAAACTCAACATACCAAAACAAACATATCAAACATATAGAACCATAAAAAATTGATGAATTTTGAAAATTAAATTGTCGACCCCACCCGTATAACCCGACTGAGCGGACTAATACTAGGAATAGTATTTAGGGTTCACAAAGGCTATTATAAAGATGCATATCAAATGTAAACTAACATGCTTTGAACATAACATACGTTGATAACATATCAAATCAAAGGGTTAGACCATCGACCCAAAGATTAGCAATGATCCGACGGACCTCAACAAAGTGTATGTTGCTTTACCTCCACATGATCCAAAAGATATTAATGAACCGGAGGACTTCAACAGCTTCATATCATCTTATCATCATACATAACATAAAATAAATTCGAGTTGCAATGAAAGTGTGTGAATACATATACGACGATATGTATTCAGGTTAACATGTCTTAACAAAACATCAAGGACACCGGACTTCTCAACACTCTCCATCATCATCATCGAGCTCAACCTACACATTTAAAACAAACATGCAGGTCGAGTACAAGAATGCACTCGGTGGACTCATGTCAAGATATTTTATCATATTTGAATTACATCGCTAACATCATGGTAAGCACGAGGGTTTTAGTTGAAATGCCTCAGGCTTACTAAAATATTTTCATTAGTTCATAAAAGTCGCTTGTCCAAGCATTTTACTTGCGTGTATGATCCATATCCCTTATCCTTTCATCATAACATCATAGTTCGAACGCCGTGAAGGAGACTCTCTCTGACGCCGCGACCGACCGTGAATTGTCCTTACAAAGACACAACACCTTGGTGTACACGTTAATCCTAGCTGTATTGTCCTTCCAAGATAGATCCGATATCGATTTCATTCATAAGTTGGGAGCTACCAACAACATTCATAACATTTCATGGATAGGATACATACACAAAACATAAACATTTTGGCGTGTAATCTTGTAAACATTTTATCAACAAATAAATAAACATCGTAAATAAATTCATTTGGAAAGTATAGCGAAGTCACATTTTGAGGTAAGTAAAGCCCACCGACTATGGTTCGCCTTAACTCAATTTAATTTGATTTCGTCGGCGTCCGGCCGTCGCGTCGCGTCCACACCTTTACGTAAAAGCGATGTTTTAGTACGTCGCTCACGCTTCTCGAGACTTTCAAAGTCAGAATAAACTTCGATATTCAATATCGATATAAACCGAATTCATTAACGAATTCGATCGCTTTTAATTACGATTTCGATTGAAAGCGGTTCGCTCTTCGAGACACGCCCAACTATTTCGCTTTAACCTTCCGCTTAAACGCTTTTACGATTTATACGCTTCTCGATATAAGGATTTCAACTATGAAATATTTTCTTACTAATGAGGTATCTTACCTAATTAGTACGTCTTACGCGTATTAGCGTATTTATCGAACGTATTTCGTACGTTGACTTTAAAAATCAACAATTTTGACTTTCAATAGTAATTTCTTACTAATTCATATTATAAATCGATTTTCAATTGATTTCATTTCGTCAAGTCCTAATTCTCGATTTGTCACGTAAATCGATGGACTTTATTAATATTTTTCTTAAATATTAATCCATTTATTCATTAAGCCTTATATTTTATTTATAATGTTATTGAATATAACGTTTCGTCATAAACATAGTAATCTATGTTTATAAATTCTTATAAATTCGAATATGTCTAAAATAATTATTAGACATATAATATATTATTAAACTTAATTAGAAAAGATTTAAAAATCCTTATAAATCCAAAAATGCTCTCGGTAATTTCATGGAAATTACCAAATGATTTCCAATTTTTTTTTTCTAATTTCATATAGTGTATTATTATACACTATGGTCATTAATATGTATTAATATTAACCAAATAACATTCGATCATCATCTTATTAATTCAAATAGGTCACGGCATTTTTGGAAAATATATCCAACAATTCTCAAAAATTTTATACAATTAGTACAAGGCCTCAACAATAATATATAACACATTTATAACCTATAGTCCATCATAAGTAATTTCTTCATCAAGGAATTAATTCCTTTAGCTTTCGGTAATTAGGAATTAAATACCAAACAATTCATAAAAATTCCAACAAAATTATATCATGCTCAAAAATTATAGTATAACAATGTAACATCATAACATTCACCAAAAACCATTTGAATCATCACCATAAGGAGCTCAAAGCTCACGGCTTTTTTTTATTGTAATGGGTATTTGGTTTTCAAAAATTCTAATAATTATACACCATGCTTATACACTATAATATAACAATATAACATCATAACATTCATCAAAACCTTTTGAATCATCACCATAATTGAGCTTGAAGCTCACGGTTTATTTGATTCAAAGTGGGTAATTGATTTTCAAAAATTCTAACAAAATCATGTAACATATAATCAAGGTACTAGATCATCAATATACCATTGCATGTTTAAAATAAAAATCATACACCAAGATACAAATTTATATGCATTCGGTCCTTTTGAAAAAAAAGTGCATTTGGTTCTCAAAAATTCTAATAAATTCATGGAACACATAATCAAGGTCCTAAAGCATTAATATATCATTGCATGTTCAAAATAAAAATCATACACCAAGATAAGATTTTTAGAAGCTCACGACATTTTACAAAACAAGGCATAGGATTTTTCTAAAAATTCCAATAAATCACTATGAACTCCTATCATATCATAGATCAATAATCCATCCTCAAAATAAATTTTAAAATAATCAGTCATCAACAAAAATCCTCATGACATTTTCGAAACAAATTTTTGAACAAACCCTATGCTTTAAACCTAACATGCTTTGGCTAGATCTATTCAAATATTTCACATGCAATAACTTAAATCCATCCTAACATACATTTCCTATTTTTATATACAAAAATCATCAAGAACACATATATATACACAATATCTCATACACAAGAATATTAAGAACCTATACATACACCTAAGAACATGCTCGACTTTTTTTGTAAAGATGAAGAGAAAAATCAAAGCTATGGTCCATTGTTTACCTTTGGAAATGTATGGGTTTCAAGAACAAGGTATGGGGTATCAAGCTTTGTGAATGGACGTAGAGAGAAGAAGAAGAAAATATTCTCAAAAATGGGGGAGAAGGCGTCGGCTTTGCTGAAGATGGGGAGAGGAAAATGAGAGTGTTTGGAGTGTTGTGTGTATTTGAAATGAATAATGAGTGAATGAAGTGAAGGGGAAGAGTCTCCCCTATATCTCTCTCTCTTTTTTACACGGTCACACACACAAATAAATAAAATAATTGCAGAAAATTGTGTAGTGGGGTAGTGATGATCAGTGAGTGCAAAAAGCCTCTCATTGGATTGGGCATTGAAAAAGAATAATTCATGTACAAGAGGGAGAGAGAAGTCGGCGCATATATTGGGTTCCAAGGGTGGTTTTTATTTTCTTTGTACAATAATACTATGTATTAATCAAGGTATAAATCATAGATATAAAATACATGTCATTTAATTAATTAAAACATCACATAGTAAAATATACACAAAATGGCGTGAATTATGCCATAAAATGTAAGTCACGCCTCCTTCGATTTTAATAGGGTATATAAGTCATTTTTGTGCCATATATATGCATATATGTGATAACATATGGTTTAGATAATAAATAATAACATAGGATAAATAAATGGTATCATTTCATGTGAGAAAACCCTAGTTTTTCGAATTAGGGTTTCGAAAATTTGAGCATTGAGATTATCGAGTTCTTAATGCTCTAGCATTGTTTTAAAAGCTTAATAATACTCTAATTATATAAATAATCATAGGAAATTAATTAATATAATTTCACGATCATTAAACCCATTTTTCAAACGCCTCAGACGCCGACGCTCAAAACGCCTCAAAACGTTAATAATCGACTCATCTCAAAATGGTCGTAGTAAGTTCGTACTTACTTTATAAATAATATTTCAGTAATATCGGAATTTAATTTCAAGCTTCGCTGCTTAGAAAATTTCATGAATTTCTGGCGTTCGATACGTAATCGACGTTAAAATTATACTATCGAACTACTTCATAACATTCTATTCCTTAATTCACAATTCTTAGTGAATATAAAAAGGAATTCGTTACTTCGTGACTGAATCGAAATCAATATTCGATGTCTTTCAAATTTAAAACACGGCTAATTTACGGGTTTAAAATACCGTAAATAGGCGTTCGTTTCTTCGGAATATTACATAAATTGAACTAACTTGAACGGATTGTGGGACTTGGACGGAGAGCACACGACGCGGTGACTGGACGACGGAGATGGCTCGACGGACGCCGACGACGGCGGTGGTTGCTACTGCAAAATTAAAAAAAAACATGAAATAAAAAAACATGAGAGCAGGAGAGAGGAGTGCAAGAGAATGGAGACACACGGGGCGGTGACGGAGGCACGACGGGACGACATGGCGGGGACGACAGGCTGGACGGGAGAGACGGATAGAGGAGAGAGACGGCGGAGACGGAGGCGGCGAGCTGGATAGACGGACAAACGTTCGGCGGAGACGGGAGGAGGCTTAGGTTCAGTTTGTGGAAGAAAGAAAATGACACACGATCTGATATATATAATCAGTTTTACCGATGGATTTAGATCGTCGATAAATAATTCACAATTAAAATAAAATAGATGGGATAAAAAAATTACCGACGGACTATATCCGTCGGTAAATTCGAAATAATGAATTAATTATTATTTTTAAGTATGAAAAATTTGTCGACGGACGTCATACGTCGATAATTTTCTTAATTTTTAAAAGTTAATGATTTTATTTGATAAATAAATAAAATTAAAAATTACCGACAGACTTCATCCGTTGGTAAAAAAATTTAATACTTAAAAAAAATTATTCATAAATTGAATTTATCATCGGATAGAGTCTGCCGGTAAATTTACCGACCTCGTTTCCATCGGTGAATCCGTCGATAATTTCACGTTTTTCTGTAGTGTAAATTAGAATCATAAAAAAAAAAAATTAAAATATTGATATAGTATAAATTAGAATCATAAAAATTTTAGAATTTTGATAACAAACAACAAATCAAAAATTCTATATAAATCCAAAAGATTAGTACACTATTTAGAAATATTAGCAAACACGTGAAGGTACCATAATTTACTTCAATAAACAAAAATGATATAGTACAATTTAATCTATAATTGAGCTATGAAGTACACTGCTAATATTTACATTTTAGAGAAGTCTTAAATTATTTCATTAGAGTTGTCCCCAACCATGTAATCAATAATTTTTATTTGTTTTTAATTCGATCCACCTGCGAATGATAGCCTTTTCATTTTAAACTATGATATTTTGCAATATATATTATATTTGAATAATTAAATGATAAATTAAATTACTTTACTGACTATCATCTATATTTCATTTTTTTTATTTTTATTTTTTTTATAGTATATAAAATATTTATACTTGTATGAGATCCAAATTCTATACCGTTTCCTTTGGTTTGAAAGGAAAAGGGTATCTCAATCTCAAATAAAAGATAGATAATGTTTGCGTGACATAATTTGACAAACCTTGTTATCCGAAACTTAGTATTTATTTCAGTGCAATATGATGTCAAACAAAAGAAAATCGAAGTCACACAAAACAAGAGGCTAGATTCATAACTTGGGGTGGTCTCCTGCGCGTCGCACCCACAGTGAGTGAGATCCCTAATTAATTTTTTTTAATTAATTCTAATTAGAATTAATTAATTTAATAAATTTTAATTATAAATTAATAAATTATAATTATGAATTAATAAATAATTATAAATTAATAAACCCTAATCGTGAATTAATAAATCTTAATTTTGAATTAATAAAGCCTAATTAAAATTAATAAACCCGGATTATGAATTAATAAATCTTAATTTTGAATTAATAAACCCTAATTGTAAATTTATAAACCCTAATTGTGATAATAAACCCTAATTATGAATTAATAAATCATATTTATGAATTAATAAACTATAATTATGAACTAATAAATCATAATTATGAATTAATATATTCTAATTTTGAATTAATAAATTATAATTTTAAATTCATAAATTTAATTATAAATTAATAAAACTAATTATCATTACTCACCCTAATTAATATATAATTATTTTAACAAAAATAAGGCTGAACTCATGGTGAGATGAAGCTGACCCAACGTTTTTGTCTCATAACTTTGATTACTAACATGTTGAATGTGTATAAATTTAGACAGCACCTTTTATTTTTGGTTAGGGACACCAGCATTTTATAAAGCACAAAATCAAAAAATTAAAATGATCGTTTCTCATCATGCTTAATGATAGGATATGGCCCAACTGCCAGGCCCAAGTATCAGGCCCAATACAAGTAAAGCTGACATCAAGCTCGGCCTGGACAAGTTCGGCCCAAGAAGACCCCTAAACCAGTGGGAACGCAGAAGGCTCGGCCATATCTAAAAGAATCCTAATTCGAGAAGGGATAGGATTAAGATCCTATCCAAGATCTCGAATCCTAGTTAGAGAAAACCTCGGATTTAAGATCTAGGTCAAAATAATTGTGTATAAATAGAGGCTAGATTAGACGAAATAGACCATCCACACTCTTTGTAATCGCAGATTAGACGAAATAGACCATCCACACTCTTTGTAATCGCTTCTTACACATTCAATACACGAATACTCTCTCTTGCCCGTGGGCGTAGATCTAATTCAAAGATCGAACCACGTAAATCCTCAGGTTCTTCTCGCGTTTATTTCCTAACGAAATTAAGATCGATCATTGGCCTATCCGTGGAACGAAAATTTTGTGTTTTCGATCAACTTTCATTTACTGGGGAATCAATCACGACAATGTATACCGAAGTCACGCATCCGTAGTCACCGTCGGCAACAACAAAGAATAACGGCGGTCGGACACGCCGAGCTCGACTTAGAAAAAGTCCGGTCTGAATCGACCCCTCAAGGCATATCCAAAGCCTCGACGAACAAGGGAATCCCATCCCGCATGAAGAAGCGGGATACCAAGCGAAGGAGATCGCGGCGAAGAACCAAGGAGAACCTCCAGCTCAGGATAAACCTCGACGGCGCCGAGGGGTTTCTCGAGAAAACAAGGAGAGCTTCATCCAATACCTCGGCCAAGCACAAGGTCGGCCACATCCCGAAGAAAGGAACGCCGAAGCCTCGTCTAAACACGAGGCACCCCGGCGAGGTGGATCCCCCAGCATCCAAATCATAGGCGCTAAAACCTCTGCACAAGTCGGGGCCCAAACCGACCACGAGAGGGATGAACAGCACGGGAAAGGACGTCGCGACCGCCGCGAGGCCAGCCCTTACTACCAAAAGGAGTTCGATCGACGAACCCCGCCTCACTCTCCGCAGGGCGGTTTGACGGTGCGAGAGGATAGTCACTCCGTTCTTAACGAAATACTCGGCCCACTCCCGGATAAATATCGGGTGCCGAGCATCACCCCCTATGACGGACTGAGGGACCCGCAGAACTTTCTCTCGCAGTTCCAGTACAATATGATCAACCAACGCCTCGGCACAATTCATATGTGCAAGCTCTTCCCGGAATTACTAGTCGACAACGCCCGCCGGTGGTTCGACAGTCTTCCTCCTGGGAGCATTGGTTCCTACCGCGATCTGATGAAGGCCTTCCATCGAAGGTTCTTCCAGAAGGCCGAGTCAAAAATGACTTCGGCACATCTCCTCACTTTGAGGCAAGATCGAAACGAGTCCATCAGCGACTTTATGACCAGGTTCAATAAAGAAAGCCTGAAGGTCGCAGACGTGAACGACCTCCTCATCATCTCAGCCTTTCAGAACGGCATCCAGCCCGGGGCCTTATATAAAGAGATCGTCAATCACGAACCCGTCTTGCCACAGCAGCTATGGCGCATAGTCGATCGATTCGCCAAGGCGACGGCGCCGAATGAACGGGCGAGAAAAGGCGGATCCTCGAAAAAGGAAGAAGAAGAAGGACGAGGAGATCGTAGCCAAGGCCGACGAAGCACTCGAAAGAATACGCCGCCCCATAGAGTCCGTGCTCGGACCGCGCAACACCTCCGAACGACCTCGGTACACTCCTTTGACGGCGAAGGCGTAAATCTATGAACTCCACATGGACAAGTTCGAGAAACCTCGACCAATGACAGGTGGGTTAAAACGCCGAACAAAGGACAAGTACTGCTCCTTCCATGAAGATTACGGGCACGACATGGAGGAATGCCGAGACCTCATGGAGGATATCGAGATGTTAGTACAGGACGGGGCCCAGAGAAAATACAAAGGGCATGACCGACGAGCTGGACAGTACGAGGCCCATCATCGAAGCCAAAAAAGGAGGAATCAAGTAAGAAGGGAATTGTGCCCCTAACAAGAAGGCGAGCGCAGCGAAGACGAAGAAGGAGACGACGAACCACAATATGACGGAGTCATCTCCACTATTACGGGGCTCCCCCGAGGAGCCACGAAGTCCTCCTCAAAGCCGGCCCGAGGTCCACATACCGCGAACCGGTCAATAAGAGGCTCGAAGGACGGCGATCACCTTCTCCGAAGACGACCCGTACTGCGATAGTGCCCCACCGGGATCTACTGGTAATCCGGCGATGGTCGCAAACAAGTTAGTGAGCGGCGTATACATCGGCGATGGCGCGTCGGTAAGCATCATTTTAAGGAATGCTTGATAAGTTAGGAGTAGAGGCGGCGCCTCGCGCAGCACCGCCCACTCAAGCTTCGCTCGGGAGGAAACACGCCGGAGGGATAATCGAGTTACCGTCACGGTGGGAAAGCTCCGACAAGCTCCACCAAGGTGGTACATTTCTTCGTAGTGAAGGCCTACTGCCGTATAATATCATCGAGGCGAGATTGGTGAGCATCGTAAGGCGGTATGCTCAACATACCACCGACGATGAAGATCCCACAAAGGGGTGTAGCCGTGATCCGGGGATCGAGCGGCAGCCGAGGAATGCTTACAGTCGCCTACGAGGTGCGGGGGCTCCAACCCAAAGACCCACAGCATAGCAACTAAAGAAACCCGAGGGTTGGAAGTAAAGAGACAACGCCTATCTCTCGCAGCCCGTGGAAGAGGTCACACTATACAAAGACGAGCCACCAAGGTCGCCAAGATTGGCTTTACCGAGGCAACCGAATTGAGAGAACAGGTAATCCAACTCGAGAGGAATTCCGAGACGTGTTTGCTTGGTCGCCGACACGACCGAGGTCTCCCGGGTATCATCACCCATAAGCTTAACATCGACCGAAAGCACAAAACCGCCGCGTAAGAACGAATTTTGCGACCAAACGGAACCAAGTCATCCATGACGAGGTAAATCAATTATCAAAGCTCGCGTATTGTTCGAAGTTAAATATCCGACATGGATAGCCAATCCGTTGATGGTGAAGAAAGGAGGAGGGATGGCGAATGTGCATCGACTACACCGACCTCAATAAACATTGCCCAAAGGATTGCTATCCCTTCCCAATATCGATAAGAAGGTCGACGCATTGATCGGGTTCAAGTCTTGATTTCTTGGACCTATATAAAGGGTATCATCAAGTCTTGATGGATGACGAAGATGCGCCAAGACAGCCTTCATTACGAGACTTGGTCTTCGTGATACGTGAAGATGCCATTCGGACTTAAGAATCGCAGAGCTACCTATCAAAGAATGGTAGACAAAATATTCCACCCTACATAGGTCTGAATGTAGAGATGTACGTCGATGACATCGTAGTAAAAGCATGGAGGAAGCCGATGTGTCGCGGACCTCCGGATCGTCCTCGGCTTACCACGAAAAGTCAACCTCAAACCGAACCCCGTAGTGCACGCTTGCGGTTCGGTCCGAAAATTTTAGGATGCTTGGTTTCACAAGAAGGGTTAAAAGCCAACCCATCCAAGGTTCAAACCATTCTAAAATGAAGATGCCAAGACCATTCACGACGCAATAAACCGACCGGGTCAGCATAGCCGACTAAGTCGCTTTCTAAAGGTCATGGACAAGCGCCTACCCTTCTTCAAGGTACTCAAAAGGCTCCGGAGTTCTCCTCGAATGATACACATAAGTCCGCTTGAAGATCTCAAAACTACCTCGCCAAACTTCCTACTCGTCTGCTCCGAAAGAAGGAGAGGTCCTTTCCTATACCTCGCCGCTTGGACGAAAACAATAAGTCTTGCATCTTGATACGAGAGGAAGGACGCCGACTCCCTTATACTTCATCACCGAGCATTGAAAGGCCCGAAACAAGGTATCAACCTTGGAGCTTTCGCCTAGAATTAGTAAATCTTGCAAGGAAACTACATCCATACTTCCATGCATTATCCCATACAAGTCCTCACGGACCATCCACTTTAAAGTGTTGACGAGCCGAAGCTTCGGGAGAATTGCGAAGTGGGCAATTGAACTGAGCGAACATGATATATCTTTCGTCCCCGTCAAGCCATCAAAGGTCGCCTTAGCGGACTTTCTTGCCGAGCTCACTTCGAGAAACCGAAGCCCCGAGTCCAGACGTACAAAGCCGGCCGAACCAAGGAGAAAATACCGAGGATTGTTGGCAAGTCTACGCTGACGGGGCCGGGGAAAACGCAATGAGTGAGTGGCGTCTGCTCCTGGACCGGATGGCCAAGAGATCACATACGCACTTCGGTTCTCGCTCAAAATACGAACAACGGCAGAGTATGAGGCCTTGATCACGTGACTTCGCCTAGCTTAAAGTCTTCGACACGAGCAAAGAAAGTTCATAGTGACTCTCAAGTCGTCAGAAGCCACATGTTGTAAGACGAGGCAAAAGCGATGGGATGAAGAAATACCTCGAGAAAGCCAAAGCCTACAACAAACTTTCTCCCACTTCCGGATAATCCGCATCCCAGGGAGCAAAGCAGGCGGTGACATCTTAAGCAAATTGGCCTCGTGGTCAACAAGCCCGCCATAGAGGAAGTTCAAACCAAGCATAGATGATGCTAATGAAGGAGCCAAGTCAACGTGGTCTTTGACGAAGAGCCTAATGGATGACTCTATTCAAGAATACCGGAGAAAGGCGAACCGCCCATGATAAGCTCGAGGCCGAGGATCCCGAACAAATCTTTGCGATATGTCTTGGAGCGGGGAGTTCTCTACAGAAATCATACCTCCACCTCTCCTAAGATGCTTGGATCCAACCGAGCCGATTACATACTATGGGAAGTGCGAAGGATCATGCGGAAGTCACATCGGACCCCGAGCCTTGTCAAAGAAGGTCATGCGATAGGATACTATTGGTCGACAATGTTCAAGACTCACTCAACCTTGTGAAAAGGTGTCCGAAGTGTCAAATTCACGAGAACGTGCGAAGGCTACCGCAGACCGACCTCACCTCCGCATAAAGCCCTTGGCCATTTATGCAGGGGATCGACATCGTGAGCCCTTTCGCAAAGCACCGAGCAACTCAATTCGATTGTCGCGATTGACTACTTCACGAAGTGGGTAGAAGCAACCCTCGGCAAAGATCACAAGCAAAACTCCCTCAACTTCATCCGAAGAACATAGTATGTCGATTCGGCATCCCTCACATCCTTCTTTCTGGATAATGGGACACAATTCATCGATAAGATATTCAAAGATTGGTGTTAAGAGCTTCGGATCCAACAAAAGTTCACCTCGGTTGCCCATCCTCAAGCAAATGGTCGATCAAGTCACCAACAGGGGCGATTGTGAAGGGTCTCAAAACCCGTCTCGACCGAGCTAAGGGTCTGGGTGGAAAATTTACCACAAGTCTTATGGTCATACCGAACAACACCTCGGACGGCGAACGGAGAAAGCGCCACATGCCGCATATGGAACCAAGCGGTGATCCTGCAGAAATCGAATACCGAGCCCCAGCGCCATTCACTTCTCCGCCAAGCAAATGGGAAAATCTACGAACCGATCTAGATCCGCCGAAGAAAGAGACCTCGCCACATCGAGGAAGCTCGGTACAAACAACAAGTAGCTCGGTATTACAACCAGCGTGTCGTCCCGACAGCCCGAGTAGGCGACCTCGTGTTCAAATAATGAAGTCGATGAAGTCGCAGCTCGCAAACTGGAAGCCACATGGGAAGGACCTTACGGGTCGAAGAAGTCCTCGGAAAATGAGCCTATAAGCTCGCCCATTTGTCCGGTGAGCAAATACCCAACACATGTCACATCATTCATTTGAAGAGATATTTTGCATAAGTGTCGAAAGTTGAGTATTGTTCGCTTTGAGTCCTCATTAGGTCGAGTCCAGAGTCTTGTCGCCTTGTTCCTTTACCTCTTATCAATAAAAATCTTTTCTTTTCTCTATCTATTTTTGTCTTGCATGTTTTCATTTGTCACTTATGCACATAACTCTTATAAAAATACCCTCTTGAGGACGAACAATACCCCGGACGGAGGACGACTACCTTCGCTTAATACGAAGACGAACTTCAAACGCGTAGAAGGGACCACCCTCCCGATAAAACTTGGCAAAACAGGAACCCATACCTTCGTACGAGGAAGGATACCCTCGTTTATTTCGAGGACGGATACCTTCATACGAGGACGAACTACCCTCGTTTATTTCGAGGAAGCTTCGTATGAGGACGGATACCTTCGTTTATTTCGAGGACGGATACCTTCATACGAGGACGAACTACCCTCGTTTATTTCGAGGAAGCTTCGTATGAGGACGGATACCTTCGTTTATTTCGAGGATGGATACCTTCGTACGAAGACAAACTACCTTGGTTTACAGCAAGAACGAGCTATCTTCGCCTAAACAAGGACGACCTACCTTCTTATTGGTTACGGTAATTGTAGAAGAGTTAACGCAAAAGCAAAAATAATTTTTATTTCAAATTATACAGGTTTGTACATCACGAGGTCAAGAGGGTCGGAGGCCTAAAAGCTTAGTCAATCCCTAGCAAAATCGGGACTCAACAGCATCTCTACTAATCCTACCTCTACCTCGTCCCGATCTACGCTATGAGCCCCCGCCACCGACCTCGGCCACTGACGATGCAGCCTTGCTAGATCGACCTCGGCCGCTCGATGACGCACGGCTCGGCTCCTTGAGGATCCACGCGCTCTTGGGCCATAGCGTCTCTCTTGAGCTCGCCACTCGGATCGTCAAAATTGAACATTTATTGTAGTCCGGACAGCAGAGAAGCCCGGCAGAAGAAGAGGCCTCAGATCCGGTCGAGCAGTTCTTGCTGCGGTTGTCGAGCAATGATAGTCTTGTATATACCTCCAGTCTTTTCAATTCGAGAACCGCTCCGTGAACTGCCAGATTTCTTGCCGTGCTCACGCACTGCACCTCGCCAATGACGGCAGCCTCAACAACCTTAGCTTGACCTCGGTATGGTCATCCCACCACTCGTGGATGACTTCCTCGCACTCGGTGCCTCGCCCACTGTTCTAGCCTCCTCCTCGCAATCTCGAACTTCTCCTCCAACTCCAAAGGCGAGCACGGAGCTCGTCCACTGCTCTCCAGGCGACTCTATACTTAATATCGCCTCCACTGCGCATGGCCCACCGTCCCTTTACATGGAGGAGTTCGACTTCTTTCAATTCAAGAGCCAGCGACAAGTCTTCGATTTGGTTCAACCAACGGAAACATCAAGCATTTCGGGAAAGTTGAATAAAAGATAAGTTTCTTCACATAAACTTGTGATTTTATTATGCCTTCAGTGTAAACCAATGTACATGTACATTCAAAAAAAAAAAAAAGAGGATCAATCGACCCTCTGAAGCTTCGAACTATCTACCTTGGTCGCCTCACGAGCTTGGGAAGCCTCGACCTCATCCGCCCTAACCCGACTTCTTTGCTTTCGCTTCCCCTCAGAACTCCCGAGGTCTCGACGCCTTCAAAGCTTCACCGCCTTCCCACCCCTTAGCTAGATCGAAAATTAAAGCATCGGTTAGGGGATCTCGGTCCACTGGCGTGCACGGACCGACTCGCCGTCGGCCAGAGTCGAGGACAAGTCGAGCTCTGCAACCTGAGTGCGATTCCTTCAGATCATGGACAAGGACCTCGACATAGGCCCACCGCATAGCATCTTCCTCCGTCTCCTCATACCCATACTTAGACTTATCCACCTGGTAATCCTCGGCGACTTCTTCGATGGCATCCGAAGCAAATACACTTATTCGGGACCTCGGCCACGTCGAGACCATCCCGGGCCCGCAGCAGAGACGACCTCTCGCAAAAGCAGAAGCATTTCCCTGCGAGCTCGCCACGTCGGTCTCCCGACGGAGAACTTCCTCCACCTCGGCCTTCATCAAGGCAACCTCGGCCTCACGCCGCCACAGTTCTCGCCGCCTCCCGCCTCGACTACCTTCGCCCGCCTCAGCGGCCGCCCGGCCATCCGTCTTCGTTTGACTAGGTCCGGATCTTTGCCTCGGCATCGCAAATATCTTGGACGAGGAGATTCTTCTCCTCCATCTCACGAAAGCATACCGGGCAACCAGTCAACCTGCGTGATCTGGCGCTTTCAAGTAACCCGTTATAAGATCGGACACTTTGGCCATCTCGGCAGACACGCCCTCTGACATCTTGGCCATCTCGGCAGACATGCCCGCTGCCATCTTCGCCACCTCGGCCGAAACATCCTCAGCCCCCTATACAAAAACCCATCAGGTCAGAAGAACATATTCTTTATATTACTTCACAAAGTATAAGAATAAGTACGCTACCTCGGGAAAGATACGAGGCGGTCGCTGGGAACCGACGATCACACATTCCGGGTCGGCTTCAACCGAGGCCTCGGGGATTGCATGTTTCAGCTTCTTCAAGCGCTTAAGTGGCTGCGGTGAAGGGGACTTCGAAGCCTCTTCGCTCATTTCAGGCATGTCCTGGACATCCTTCAAAGTCAGAGACGGGAGCTCGACACCGGAGCTCGACGCCTTCCTCTTCTTCTTTTCCCTGAACAAGTTCACTACAAATACAACAAGTCAGGCATAGGCACGGATAATCATAAAAAAAAAAAGGAGGGCCTCACCCTTCACCGACTCCACCTCGGTGGCAGGATCATAAGGGCTAAGCTCGCGGTACGCAAGCTCGGCCTCTGTGAGCCTCGTCCACGAGACCAACTTTGTCCAAAGCCTCCTCCAGGGCCACCGTCGATCTCGTCGACAAACACATCACGATCTTCTCCGATCGCCATATGAACTCCAGGATCCTCGAACCGAGCGGAAGAAAAACTTCTTACGCTACCGAGATCTTCGATTTATCTTCGCTGAATTTGCGACGGGTGATAAATAATACCACCCCAGCCACCCTTCGATTGTAAAACCGGAGAACAAGCCCCAAGGAGAAAGGAAAATTATGCCGATGGGCATAGACACTGGGCCCGCCGATGCGGGAAGAATTTGGCGTAAGTTGGGCGAGATATGCCAACATCTGTTGAAGTTCGACATATACACGGATAAGGAAGACGAAGACCACTCGAGGTCGTCTTCGTACACGGTGACAAACCACTTCCGGGGCATCGATCGTTCCTTTTCCACACGAAAAGGTGTAGTATAGGGTAAGCGAAGTATCGTATCCACAGAGATTGTATCATGAAAACATAGAAGCTAGCTCAACGATTATTCATCATTATCCAAGCACAGAATCTAGGGTTGAAAGGTTTTAGGCTTCAGAATTTAATCCAAAGCAAAGGTAACCAAGCAGAAATATAAAATAAAGCAATAAAATCACGAAGATAACTATGAAGAAAGACTAACCCTAGGGATGCACCAATCCTATCCACAACGACGTTTATCCCGCTTATTATTAACCGCTTTAATCCGCATAAGACGGAAGATCACATATATAACCAACAACTTCGCCACGATAATTATGGCGATTGATTACTAATTTTCCTATCACGATTCGTCTCAAGAGGAAAATAAGCAACTCCAAATGGATCACTAAAAATATGCTTCCTACGAATGTCCTATCTCGATTCGACTCGAAGGCTTATTCGTATCATGCATTCAAGATCGATCGACAATTAATACGATTACGTCATTAATCGGCAACTAGATATGCATCAAGATTGATCGAAATCAACACATATAAATAAGCACCATGAATCATGAATCAATGCCCGAAGGTAAATAACAAAAGCGGGACTCACAACATATAGGATCGAATCATGCAAACCCTAGATTAGAACGAAAACTAGCCGACATAATAAGCGGAATAAAATACGATTTAACCATAAAACGGAAATTAAATATATAAAACCCGTAGGAGGCGTATGAAGAACAATGGTTGGTCTTGAATCCAATCCCAAGCGAACGAACGGAGAACAACGAAAACGATCGGACAAAACGTTCGATCGATAACGAAGCGATAAACTAAACTAGAACAACGGAAAAACAATACTAGAATTAAACTAAATGAAGATTAAAGCTAAAGAATGGAAAACTGAGGAAAAATCAAGAAAACGTGTCGGGGCGAATGGGGCTGATGGGGCGCAAGGGTTCGCCTGTTTATAGATAAGGGTGAAAACCTAATTTGCTTGCGTCTCGCCTTCCTCTCGCGATCGCTGCTTTCGCGGTCGCTAGCTCGACCGCGAGCCATCTCCGCGCTTCTTCGCATGCTGTCCTCCTCGCGCTCGCGATGGTACCTCGCGACCGGGCTAGCGGTCGCTAGCAATTCCAACGCGGTCGAAATCGTCCGCTGAGTTCTCGGCGCTAGGGCTTGCTCGCGTGCACGAGGTCGCGATCGCTACTCCTCCGGGCGCCGGTTTGCCTCATGACCAGCTAGCGACCGCTAGGTCGGTCGCTAGAAATCGGCGATTGCTATACTTTCTCGCAAGCGTCGTTCCTTGTTTCGATTATCAACATATAAACCTACAAAACGTCAAAGAAACACCCAAGAGCATTATCTTCTAGAAATAGATAAAACATTAAGAATCGATACATAAACGCACATTAAACGAGCTAAACTCATCTTCAAATATCAACTATAAACGTGTAAAATGCGCGTTTATCAAACCCCCCAAACTTAAAGCATTGTTTGTCCTCAAACAAAAACAGAACAGAAAGACACAACGAAAGATCAACGAGCGTAGTAAAGAGGATAACCATTATAAGCCTCAGAAACATATCAACGCTCAAAAACATTAGTGCACATGACGACGTTAGTCCACTCAATACAAACAACAATTTACGGCAAAAACTCATTTAATTCAACCCTCACAAAGGCATGTGTGTAGAATATAGAGGATACACTCAAACTCATAAAGAAATTAAGGACGTGTATACACTCATAGATCAATGCAATGCAACATCTTACCATAGGCTTGCCATTTTTCTAACATCTCCACCGCGTCAAATGTGTTCAAATAAGGATCAAAGAGGTCTTTTCATAGGTTGTAATGTAGGCACATTGGTTAAGGTAGGATAAAATATGGCTAAGTGATTCAAGAATATTCCAAGCACCACCATTTATACATTTCGACATATATGGACTTTGTCCATTTTCCTTTTCTCTCCCAACGTGCTAAATCAACGTTTAATGTCACAGAAGGTACCTATACTTTGATTAAAGACCCTTTATGCTCAACACTCATAGTGAACTTAACATTTTTTCTTTTTCTTTTCTTTTCTAGAGCTTATAGTGTTTAACTTTCACAACAAAGGTACTATTCTTCACCACAGATGTATTTTTCTAAAAGAAACTTTTCTCGTCATAGCTACATTAAAATTTCAACCCCTTTTGATTCCCATATCCATCCTCACCTCCTGTCATCCGGTTAATCAAAAGAAAAAGTCTAATAAAGGCTCAAAGAAGGCGACAAATGGTATATATCATTGGGCTAGTGTTTGGGTGAATATGTGGTTAACAAAGATGGCCTTTTATCCTTTCCAAATTCGAAACACGTATTGCAGTCTCGACACAGAAGAACGGCAAGTTCTAGAAGATAATCACATGCATGATATCACACAATTAAAAGAAATCGATCAAGATGTTTATACAAAGAAGCTCAAGTCTCACGGGTTAAGCAAATGGTGAAAACAACAAGCTAAGCCATCTCACGTCATTCATGCGTCATTTTCTAACATATCATGTGCACTATCATTAAATTTCACAAAAATTTTCTATCGTCATTGGCCACATGGATTAAAGCACTTCACTTAACTCGTTGATCGACAGACACAACAATGAAAAGAAAAACAGAAACACGACAAAAAGCAACACAAACGAAAGACACGACAAAACACGAAAACAAAAACAAAGAAAACGTTGGGTTACCTCCCAACAAGTGCTTAATTTAACGTCTTTAGCTAGACCATCACTAACCTTGTCAATCTGGCATTTTGGTGGCAACAGAAATCCTTCTCAACTCGTGGATCCTCCTAAATTTAGCACTCACGGATCTCCACCACTGACTATGGAGGTGGCCCCCCACAAACTTGAATGATACACTCGGAGTTCCATGCCGAGTCCACTTCTTCATTCTCGTAGCTTCCTCGATCGGTCGAGTACCCTCTAAACGCGAGACGTGTGCGGCAGCAGCAGTCATGATCGGCGGCAATCTTCCGGCTTTCAGCGTCGTGTTGCTTGATGGCGTCGATATGGAAATCTTGAGCTCTCATCGTTAACACGAAACGTGAGATTGTCTTCCGCACATCAATCAACGCACGACCGGTTGCTAGAAAAGGTCTACCTAAGATTAGTGGTTGTTGTTTGAATTGGGAATATCTAAAATAACAAAGTCGGCAGGAAAAACAAAATCCCGACTTACCAACACGCCTTCGACGATACCTTTTGGATATGTGATGACCGATCAGCCATCATCAGTGAAATCTTCGTCGGCTTCATCTTTCCTAGGTGTAGCCGGTTGAATACGTTCAACGGCATCAGATTGATGCTCGCCCCCAAATCGCACAAAACATTTGGAAAAGTCTGCTCGGCGATCTCGCACTCTAACGTGAACCGCCGATCCTTCGCTTGGAGGGAGCTTCCTTTGCAAGACGGCACTGCATTCTTCGGATAGGGTAATTTTCTCAAATTTCCCGAGTTTCTTCTTGCTTGCAAGCGCGTCTTTTAAGAATTTCATGTATCCCGGCATGTTTCGCAACGCTTCAAAGAGAGGCAAATTTATCTCAACTTTTTGAAAAACCTCTTTGAAACGAGCAAACTCCTTGTCATATTTCGACTTGACAAGTCGACTCGGAACCGGGACCGGAGGAGTGTGCGTGCGGATTTGCTTCAGGGTTGCCTCGCGGTCGACCTCGCGACCACCGGGGAAGGTCGCGAGGTATCATTGCTGGCTGGACTTCGTCTTGGCGTGCGAAGCTTGCGGACGCGAGCTCGCGTCTTGATTTCTCGGCGATGCTCGCATGATTGCTCGTGGGATGGCATGCGAGCGCTGGGTCGCTCGCGAACTGCTCTGGCGCGCGCACACTCTGATGGCTCGCGGTCGGGTGCGCGCGCGCCGGCGTCGTGAAACTTACGTGGGAACTTCTCTGACTCCTCGCGGTCGAGCTCGGTGGCGAGACTCGGTCGCTAGTTTCGCCTCGAAGTGCTTTCAGCCTCTTCTTCCTCGGTGGGGCTCGGTGGGCTCGCCCACCTCGCGTTTGGATGGCGGCACCGATTTTTCGGGTTCACCTCCGTATTACTCGGAAAGTGGCCCGTCTTTTGTAGTGCATTCACTTGTACGGCTATTTGACCAATTTGATTTTCCAACATCTTCATATGCTTCCCCATAGCCGTCACAGTGGACTCCAAATGATTTATCTTCTGCCCGGTGTTGCTTATAAACGAATTCTCCGGGTTCGTTGCCAATTGTTGGTTGCTTACAACCAACTGCTGCATCATGTCTTCGAGACTTGGCTTCTTCGGCTCTTGAAGCAATTACGAACATTGAAGCTCTTTGGAGGTTGTTGGAAATTCGGATGATTCCTCCGATTGATGTGGTCGACGTTCTCGTCTCAATCGACTCTTCAAAAGAGTGAACTTCTTCATGAGATCGCATATTTTGAATCACTCTCAACAAGTTGCTTTGAACAAGTGGTGTTCTCTCCGTTGGCCATTGATAGTTGTTGGCGCCATCTCCTCTACAATCGGCTTGCCTCGTCTACTTGTCGGTTTAATAAACAGCCCCTGCCGATGCATCCACCATGCTCCTCGCCCCGCCATGTCACCCATCGTAGAACTGTGATTTGTTGCTCCTGGAGAACCCATGTTGTGGACATCGTCTCAATAGAGCTCGAATCTCTCCCATGCCCGAATAATGATTCGTCGTGGTTTTGGCAAAATGAGAGATTTCGGCGATGATCTTCTCGCTTCACGGCGGAGTATTTCAAAGAAACTTCGCAGTTTCCATGTCGATGCGATTCGGTCCAAACTCTTGAACCAATCTTCGCTGGTCACAGCGAGAAACCGAACATGCGATCCGGATCGTGTCTTGTGGCACCCCATTTTGTTTGATGGTGTCACAAATATCGAGAAAAGTCTCGAGATGCACATTCGGTCTTCCGTGACTCTCCCCAAACCGCTCTCCTTGGACCATACCGATCGGGGCGGCTTTAGCTCAAAATTGTCAGCATCTACGTGCGGGCCCCAACCGCCTCCTTGGAACTATTCGGTGGGATGTCGGTACATGTGATTCGAGAGGTCTTTCCTCCGGCGGGGACAACGATTCCATATTCGCCATCCGACGCTGCATCTGCAAAGTCGGCTAGCATCGTGCAACTTGCTCGGAGGAATGCCCTGCTCATGGATTGGCCGCCATTGCAGCCCGTCTCTTCTCTCGTCCTCTTCTCCTTTGAGAGCTTTCGATCTCGGGATCTAATAATTCTTCAGGAGGTCTCTGAGATCTTGTACGCATAAACTACCTGAGAAAAGAGAGAATTTAGCACTGACAAAAATAAATAAATATAATATAAAATATATAACTTGAATTAATAAATCCAAATCGTCAAATTATTCCTATGTGATCTTAACAATCCCCGGCAACGGCGCCAAAATTTGATCGTTCCTTTTTCCACACGAAAAGGTGTAAGTATAGGGTAAGCGAAGTATCGTATCCACAGAGATTGTATCATGAAAACATAGAAGCTAGCTCAACGATTATTCATCATTATCCAAGCACAGAATCTAGGGTTGAAAGGTTTTAGGCTTCAGAATTTAATCCAAAGCAAAGGTAACCAAGCAGAAATATAAAATAAAGCAATAAAATCACGAAAGATAACTATGAAGAAAGACTAACCCTAGGGATGCACCAATCCTATCCAAAACGACGTTTATCCCGCTTATTATTAACCGTTTTAATCCGGACAAGACGGAAGATCACATATATAACCAACAACTTGATTCACGATTATTGCGGTGAAGTTGATTACTAATTTTCCCTATCACGCTTCGCCTCAAGAGGAAAATAAGCAACTCGAATGGATCACTAAGAATATGCTTCCTACGAATGTCCTATCTCGATTACGACTCAAGGCTTATTCGTATCATGCATTCAAGATCGATTGACAATTAATACGATTCGTCGTTAATCGGCAACTAGATATGCATCAAGATTGATCAATCAACACATATAAATAAGCACCATGAATCATGAATCAATGCCTGGAAGGTAAATAACAAAAGCAGGACTCACAACATATAGGATCGAATCATGCAAACCCTAGGATTAGAACGAAAACTAGCCAGACATAATAAACGGAATAAAATACGATTTAACCATAAAAACGGAAATTAAATATATAAAACCCGTAGGGAGACGTATGAAGAACAATGGTTGGTCTTGAATCCAATCCCAAGCGAACGAACGGAGAACAACGGAAAACGATCGGACAAAAACATTCCGATCGATAACGAAACGATAAACTAAACTAGAACAACGGAAAAACAATACTAGAATTAAACTAAATGAAGATTAAAGCTAAAGAATGGAAAAACTGAGGAAAAACTGAAGAAAAACGTGTCTGGGGCGTAATGGGGCTGATGGGGGCGCAAGGGCTCTTGCCCTATTTATAGATAAGGGTGAAAACCCTAATTTGCGCGTCTGTAGCCTCTCGCTGCGATCGCCGCTCATGATCGCTAGCTTGACCATGAGCCATCTCCAGCGCGCTTCTTCGCTCATGGTCCTCCTTCGCTCGCATGGTACCTCACGACCGGGCTAGCGGTCGCTAGCAATTCGCAACGGTCGCGAAATCGTCCGATGAGTTCTCGGCGCTAGGGCTTGCTCGCGTGCACGAGGTCGCGGTCGCTACTCCTCGGCGCTCATTTGGTTTGCCTCGCGACCGACTAGCGACCGCTAGGTCGGTCGCTAGAAACTGGGCGATTACATACTTTCTCGTGCGTGGTTCCTTGTTTCGATTATCAACATATAAACTACAAAACGTCGAAGAAACACCCAAGAGCATCTTCTAGAAATAGATAAAACATTAAGAATCGATACATAAACGCACATTAAACGAGCTAAACTCATCTTCAAATATCAACTATAAACGTGTAAAATGCGTTTATCGGGCACAAGCCCTATTCTCCTGGACGGGGGCAACATACACAATATCGATTTAAATACAAGATTGGGAGACAATCTCCTTATATCGGAGATTTTTAAGATAGAAGAAAAAAGTCACTTTACCAAAATCCGTGAGAGGAATCATGCAAAACCGCCAATAATCCAACGGCGGCACGGACCTGTCTGACGCTCGGAGGATTTACTAGAAGAAGAAGAAGCCATAACTTACTTTTGTTTTATCGAAGATGAAGGTGATGAACTCAGAGACAACAATGGCGACGGTTACACGCTTTTTTCGAATATCAAAAGTTTGAAAGTCGAAATTTTGAAACGGCAAAGTGATATGAGAAATGGCGTATCAAGGAAGATATTCCCCCATTATGTGCTTTATCGAGAATCCAACCGCTGCCACATTAAATGCGCATTAAATGCGTATCCTGTGTCCCGTACTCGACGACGGCGTAAAATCCGTGTTCGGCCTCGCTTAACGCCTCCCGGTGAAGCGGTCGAAGACCTCGGCTTAACGTCGGTGAAGTCGGTCGAAGACCTCGCTTAACGCCTCCTCCGGTGAAGCCGGTCGAAGACCTCGCTTAACGCCCGTCGGTGAAGTCGGTCGAAGACCTCGCTTAACGCCTCGTCGGTGAAGTCGATCGAAGACCTAGGCTTTGTTGGATTTGTATCTTGAAAGCGCTTTGGTTGAGCTTGTATACAATGTTTCGTTACCACTATTACAATCTCCTATCGATTTGAATACTTGATTGCATATATCGTGTCCCCTTATCTCATATAAGTTAGATCATACGATTGTGTGAAGATCACGTAAGATGTATGATTGGTCGAAGCTTAATGAGATATAAAAGTTTCACACCGAGACGACTTAAGGACGAGTTGTCGGTTTAGGCGTAGTATAGATAAGTGACTTGACTTAGTTGCTTGTCATCTTGATGCGTCTCGGCGTATTGAAGGATCACGATGAGATGTGTTCTTCTTCCGACCGTCGTGAAGAACCAAGATCTCGGTGACTTACGATGATCTAAACCTCGATAAGGTATTAGGTGAGTATGAGTTCTTGACCATCACTTTGACTTGTTATGAATGAGGGTTATATGTTCTAACCCAAGATTCTCGCATCTTGGGTGGTGGTCAGTCTTGTATGTCACGCTAGTTATCTCAGACGAGTCACCGTATCCGTTAAGGATGATGGCGTCCCATAAGGAGCTCAAAGGTTTATTGTACTAAACCCCGCAGTTGAGTTAGCTCAAGTACAATAATAAGGTTGAGTGGTACTACTTAAGAAATGAAGTTATTAATCGTTTTAAGCGGTCGATTGCTAGAAATGATTAATGGACGTTCGATATCTTAAATACGGGATTCGTAATGTCTAAGTGCAAGCCCGACTCAACTTCGGTAATAAAGGGTAAGTCAACATTCTTTCTCTAGTGGCATGATCGAATGTTTATAAATTAATTTATGTTCGGGTGAACATAAGATAATTAATTTATTTGAGGCCCATCTTTATTCCTTGCATTTGATCCTGGCCGGCCCATCCAGGGCCCGTAGACTTGAGGAAATCGGCGCCCTATAGCTCTCAAAGGCAAGATTTTATTCTCTTTATCCCACAAGGATATAATTATATTTATGGTATATGCATAGATCCTTTCCATATAAGATTATGGTAATAATCACGAGTATGGAAATAATCACGAGAGTATGGAAATAATCCTAAGATTATGGTAATATTCCATATAGGATTATGGTAATTTCCATATGGGATTATGGTAATTTCCATATAGGATTAAGGTAGTGCATTATAAATATAAGGTATGAGATAAAGTCTAGGTTAATGCTCACACAACTAACCTAGAATTTTCGGGCCCCTCTTGAGAGAAAAAGAGTGTGATTCTCGAAAATTGTGAGAGCTCGGGTGATTTTCCGGTGCATTCTCCATAGATCGTCCTCACTCGACGTTGGAGATTGGGCAATCGGGATACAGTCCAGAAGGTCAAAGCACGAGTCCGATCCGTTCGATCCGTTCATCGCGTTCCATCGACCTCTTCAGATCCAAAGGTAAACACGTGAAAACCCCAACGTGTTGCGATTTAATTATATAGACGCATGCTAGGTTTATAATCAATGTATGGTGAATTAAACACCCAAGATGGATCCTCGGGGCGAGGGTTAACATATGTTTTCCCTACAATTGGTATCGAGCGGAGGTTGTAATCTTGGCTCTGTTGGATTAATTCACGTTTGATTATTACGTGCGTTTGATTAATTGTGGATCTGTCGTTCATCGTGGCTCGTTTATTATTTTGTCGGATGTTATTGTTTCACCACGAGAAAATCCGTGGTTAGATTAGATTTTATTATGTAAATCTTATCTGTAAAAGAAGAACGAAGACGAAAGAACGAAGAACGAAACGACGGAAAAAGCAGTAGCTTCGGCGATCGTCTGGCGGTTTCGCGGCGAGCCTCGCGGTCGCGAGGGCGATCGCGAGGCAGCGGCGACGGGCGCGCGTTCGCGCGAGATCCTCGCGCTTAGCGAGCGAGCTCGCGATCGCGGATTACCCGCGAGGCTGCTGCGCCGTCGGCGACTAGCGCGCGGCGGCGCGTTCGCGCGCGAAACCCGGCGCTGGCGAAAGCGACTCGCGGTCGCGGGTATGGCCGCCGGCGGCGACGTCTCGGCAAACGTTCGGCGCTTGGGCGTGGCAGCATGCGCGTGCTCGACGGGTCGCGATCGCGTTAGCGATCGCGGTAGCCCGCGAGAACACGCGGCAGCGGCGCGCAAGTCAAGTTGGGCGCGGGTGGGCTTTGCCCTAGCGCGGCCCGGACAGCTTTGGCCGACCCGCCCGCACCCGCTTTTCAGATTTTCCGGTCCGTGCGTCTGCACGCGAGGCCCATTTGTTGAATCCGGTCCGTGCCCGCACGCGAGGCCCGTTTTGAAGTTTAATTGCACTTTGTAAATCTATGTAATAGATTAGATTTAAATGTGCGGGTTTTCACGATTGAGCGCGATGAGCGTTTATTTTATTTTTATCGTTCATATGCATGTCGTGGATGTTTAAATTATGCGATAGCATGCTATGTATGTTTATATTACGTTGACAAACCTTTAAGTGTTTTACGTAATTGGATGCGCATAGTAAGCATGCTAGGTTTATCGCGTTTATCAAGCATATTTTAGAATTTCATGCGAGCATGTTTTACATGTTGAGTTCTATAGAAAAGCATGCTAGGATTACGTGATCTGCATGGACAAACCTTTTGAATAAAAAGACTAAGCAAGCAACCGACAAATTAATTTTTCAAATTAAAATGTCGAGACCTCCACTTTTGATCTCTAAACAAAGTGAGGCGACTTGTGAGTAAACGTCCACACGCGCGGCTTGCTTGCACTGCTTATCATAAGTTTGTTAGATGAGATTTCTAAATAAAACATTTTAAATCTATTGAGAAGTGGGAGTTTCGTATGTAAACGCCCACACGCGTGGCTTGCATGTGCGATTTTCATAAGTTCTCTAGAGATAGATATAAAATGAGATAACAAAAGAATTTGAATTGGAAGCGGTATGGTCCGAGTGAGTATACCAATTCTAAGAATTCATCTTCTGCTGTTAAAATTGTGGTCATTGCTTAGACATCACCTCAAGTACAACTTCCATGAAGTCCTTCTTGCGATAGTGATGTGGTCTAGTAAGGTCCAATCATTAATTTCATTTGTCATAAGGATAAGTTGACATGGATTGAAATTAAACGACTAAAAGGTATATTTTAGTCTGGTCGAGGGGTTCATGTGTAAACGTCCACACGCGTGGCTTGCATGTGAGATTCCTTGGGCAATTGGAGGTTTCAATTAATATTGTTTTATCAAAAGGTTACAATATTATTGTTACGAATTATTTGCGATCGTATGCTTATGTGTTTTACATTATCGTTTCAGATATGTCTCTTACGCCGATTATCAATATGCTCGCACAAAATCCGTTATCCGGTCCAAATTTTATCGAGTGGAAACGAAACATGGAATATGTTCTTATCATTGAAGAACACATGTTTGTTCTCACTACTCCTAAACCCGATGCCCTTATCGACGCGTCGACTAATAAGCGGCGAGTCAAGCGAGACTTTGGAATAAGTCAAACAATATGGCTAAATGCTATATGATGACTACGATGTCCAAAGGCTTGCACCGCACATCGATCGATGGTAGACGCGACCGACATTTGGTCAAGTCTCGAGTAAGTTTGGGCGATCGGATCGGACGATCGACTTCCACACAATGAGAGAAATCTTGGCGTGTAAGATGGAAGAAGGAAGTTCGGTCCATGAACATGTCTCCACACGACTCGTCTCATGGATAGTCTTGATCGGTTGGGAGGAGGTATTGACGGCGGCCAAGGTCGATATCATCCTCAATACACCGCCCAAGTCTTTTGAGAACTTTCAGTAATGCGATCATGAGCAAGACCGAGTTTACACTTAGTCGGTTGCTTAATGATCTCGTGGCTGCGGAAGGAGTTATGGGAAAATGAGCACATGCTCTTGCTAGCACATCTAAGGGCCCAAAATTTTCGTTGCAAAATGGAAATAGAAAAGGGTACCAAAGGTGGAATAGGCAAGGCAAATAGTGGGAGTAATGGGAACAAGAACATGGTTGCCACCGAGGCTTGAAGAAGCCGAGGAGAAAGCAAGTGCTTGAAGTGCGGTAAGGCGGGCATTGGAAGGCCAGTGCCCTATGCTCAAGGCTCAGTACGCCATTTGCTTTAATGTGAAACATGTTTAGCGACTTGTTCTACCCATTCTTGGGTAGTAGATACTGGTATATCGATCATGTTTGTTACACCTTGCGGGGTTCTGCGGACAAGGAGTGTTTGATGGCGAGATAACGATCTCCATGGGCAACGCGCGAAAGTCGAAGTTGCAGCTTGGAGATGTTTCTTTATGTTTTGGGACAACAGTTTTAGTTTTGAAAGGCGTTTTATATGTGCCGGATTTTCGGTGGAACCTTGTTCTGTTTGAAATTATTTACTCATGGATATTCATTATTTTTGATAGTAGTGTTTCTATCATAAGAAATGACGAAGTTATCGTGTTGGCACCTTATATAATTAAGCTTTATACTATTTACGCAAAACATAATACCTATAACTATGTTGCATCTTCATCAAACCCTAAAAGAGAAAGTTTTCTTGTGAAGATGACTCTACTTTTCTCTGGCATCTTAGATTAGGTCACATCAATCTAAATAGGATCCAAAGACGGCTAAGAATGAGCGTTGGGTAATCTCACGGTTACTCCGTTCCCGGTCTGCGAATCACATATAGAAGGTAAGATGTCGACCGGACCTTCAAAGAAGGGTTATAGAGCCAAAGAAATGTTGGAGTTAGTCCATTCGACTGTGTGGACCGATGTCCACACAAGCTCGTGGAGAATGCAGTATTTTGTCACTTTCGTTGGCGATTACTCGAGTGCGGATCGTATACCGCTTCACCGCAAGTCGAATGCTTTGAGAAATTCAAAGAGTTTAAGGCGGAAGTGGAGACGGCTAGGTAAAGTATCAAGTCATCACTGCGTTACGATCGCGGTGGCGAATACCTCGATAACGAGTTTATGGACTATCTAGTGAAGTGTGGGATTACATCCCAACAAGACTTTCACCGGCACACCACACAAAATGGTGTGTCGGGCGAAGAAATATGACTCTTTTAGAAATGGTTAGATCTATGATGAGTTATGCTACATTGCCTATTTCGTTACGGGGTATGCCTTAGAGGCGGCATACTTGCTAAATCTAGTACCGTCAAGTCGGTCGAAAAGACCCCTTCGAGTTGTGGTTTGGCGAAGCCAGTTTAAGCCACATAAAGATATGGGCGATCCGGCACATGTCTTTGAACAAGAAAGTCGACAAGTTGGAGGCTAGATCCGACGCAAAATTTGTTTATTGGCTATCTAGAGGAGCGAAGGTGGTTTATTCTATAGTCCCAGGATCGAAGGTCATTATTAGCACTAATGCTCGATTCTTGAAGAGGACTACATGAAAAATCATAAGTCCAAAGTTGAAATCATTCTTCAAGAATTAGAAGATGATCGTATTCCACCACCGATTAGGCCAAAGTGCGAGATGTCGAGGCTAGTGGGAGGATCGACACGGATACTTCAAGAAATTGAAGTGGGTCGAGTTCCACCGAGATACCGACCGCATAAGTGGTACCTACACGCAAGTTGTTCAGTTAGAGAACCACAAGTATCTGCACCCACCGTTGCCATTGTGCTGTAGAACCTCGTCGTAGTGGGAGGGTTGTTCGTCAACCCGAGCGATTTATGTTCGGGTGAATCTTGGTTTGGTCCCAGCAGACGAACATGCAATAATCGACCCATGGACATACAAGGCGTCTGAAGATATTGATGCAAGATCATGGCACACCGCTATGGACTTAGAAATGGAGTCCATAACGGCTATGGATGTATATGAAAGACACTCTACCGATGGCGAGGAAGCCGTAGGTAGTAAGTGGATATCTGAGAGGAAGAGATTCCGATGGAGGGTTTCGCTTTTAAAGCCGTGCTTGTGGCGAAGGGTACACTCAGTTGAGGGCATCGATTTCGATGAGACCTTTTCGCTGTAGCAATGCTCAAGTCCATCGAAATTCTTCTAGCCATAGCAGCCCACTTGAACCTAGATGTTTGGCAAATGGATGTTAAAATCGCTTTTCTAAACGGTTACCTTGAGGAAGGTAGAGACATCTATATGCAACAACACGAAGGTTATGTGGTAAAGGGTGAAGAGCATCTAGTATGGAAGCTTAAGTCCATTTATGGACTTAGCGAACCTCCGATCATGGAACTTACGCTTTGACGAGGTAGTAAAGTCCCATGGATTTACCCAGTTGCCTAGCGAGAGTTGTGTGTATCGGTTAGATGTCAACGGCGAATCCGACGGCGACACGCACAATACTGACGCTCGGAGGATTTACTAGAAGAAGAAGAAGCCATAACTTACTTTTGTTTTATCGAAGATGAAGGTGATGAACTCCGAGACAACAATGGCGGCGGTTACACGCTTTTTTCGAATATCAAAGTTTGAAAGTCCGAAATTTTGGAAGCGGCAAAGTGATATGAGAAATGGCGTATCGAGGAAGATATTCCCCATTATGTGCTTTATCGAGAATCCAACGCTGCCACATTAAATGCGCATTAAATGCGTATCACGTGTCCGTGCTCGACGACGGCGGAAAAATCCGTGTTCGGCCTCGCTTAACGCGCCTCCTCGGTGAAGCGATCGAGACCTCCTCGACGCGTCTCGTCGGTGAAGTCGGTCGAAGACCTCGACGCGCGCCCGCCGGTGAAGCGGTCGAAGACCTCGAAACGCCCGTCGGTGAAGTCGATCGAGAAGACCTCGAACGCCTCGTCGGTGAAGTCGATCGAAGACCTAGCTTTGTTGGTTTGTATCTTGGCGGTTTGGTTGAGCTTGTATACAATGTTTCCTGTTACCACTATTACAATCTCCTATCGATTTGAATACTTGATTGCATATATCGTGTCCCCTTATCTCATATATAAGTTAGATCATACGATTGTGTGAAGATCACGTAAGTATGTATGATTGGTCGAGCTTAATGAGATATAAAAGTTTCACAATGAGACGACTTAAGGACGAGTTGTCGGTTTAGGGCTGCGGTATAGATAAAGTGACTTGACTTAGTTGCTTGTCTATCTTTGATGCGTCTCGACGTATTGAAGGATCACGGTGAGATGTGTTCTTCTTTCTCGACCGTCGTGAAGAACCAAGATCTCGGTGACTTACGATGATCTAAACCTCGATAAGGTATTAGGTGAGTATGAGTTCTTGACCATCACTTTGACTTGTTATGAATGAGGGTTATATGTTCTAACCCAAGATTCTCCGCGTCTTGGGTGGTGGTGTCTTGTATGTCACGCTAGTTATCTCATGTCAGTCACCGTATCCGTTAAGGATGATGGCGTCCCCTAGGAGCTCAAAGGTTTATTGTACTAAACCCCGCAGGTTGAGTTAGCTCAAGTACAATAATAAGGTTGAGTGGTACTACTTAAGAAATGAAGTTATTAATCGCTTTAAGCGATCGATTGCTAGAAATGATTAATGGACGTTCGATATCTTAAATACGGGATTCGTAATATCTAAGTGCAAGCCCGACTCAACTTCGGTAATAAAGGGTAAGTCGACATTCTTTCTCTAGTGGCATGATCGAATGTTTATAAATTAATTTATGTTACTGGTTGAACATAAGATAATTAATTTATTTGAGGCCCATCTTTATTCCTTGCATTTGATCCTGGTTTGGCCCATCCAGCCCGTAGTAACGAGGAAATCGGCGCCCTATAGCTCTCAAAGGCAAGATTTTATTCTCTTTATCCCACAGGATATAATTATATTTATGGTATATCATAGATCCTTTCCATATAAGATTATGGTAATAATCACGAGTATGGAAATAATCACGAGAGTATGGAAATAATCATAAGATTATGGTAATATTCCATATAGGATTATGGTAATTTCCATATAGGATTATGGTAATTTTCATATAGGATTAAGGTAGTGCATTATAAATATAAGGTATGAGATAAAGTCTCAGTTAATCTCACATGACTAACCTAGAATTTTCGGCCCCTCTTGAGAGAAAAGAGTGTGATTCTCGAAAATTGTGAGAGCTCGGGTGATTTTCGGTGCATTCTCCATAGATCGTCCCTCACCGGCGTTGGAGATTGGGCGATCGGGATCGATCCGGAAGGTCAAAGCACGAGTCCGATCCGTTCGATCCGTTCATCTCGTTCCATCGACCTCTTCGATCCAAAGGTAAACACGTGAAAACCCCAACGTGTTGCGATTTAATTATATAGACGCATGCTGGGTTTATAATCGATGTATGGTGAATTAAACACCCAGATGGATCCTGGGCGGGGTTAACATATGTTTTCCCTACGAGCTTAACGCCGTCGGTGAAGCGGTCGAAGACCTCGACTAACGCCTCGTCGGTGAAGCCAGACGGAAGACCTCGACTTAACGCCTCGTCGGTGAAGTCGGCCCAGAGACCTCGACTAACGCCTCGGCAAGAGATACTAACGGCGCACACGACCTCGGCAGACGCCTGCGCAAACGCGGCATTCGATATATGACTTGAAACATTGACACACCAAGTCGGATCCAGAGAAAATGCTGACGGATCGTTCGCCCGCCTCGACATAAACAACCCCAAACCAACACGACCTTGCCTGCGTCTTTTGGGGGTTGTGATAGATATATTGCCAATCGCCGCGCCCAAGATCGTCTGAATAAAAGGTGACATCAAGCTCGGCTGGACAAGTTCGGCCAAGAAGACCCCTAAAACCGGTGAGCGCGGAAGGCTCGGTACCATATCTAAAGAATCCAATTCGAGAAGGGATATGATTAAGATCCTATCAAAGATTTGAATCCTAGTTAGAGAAGACCCGGTTTAAGATCTAGGTCAAAATAATTGTGTATAAATAGAGACTAGATTAGATTTAAATAGACCATCCACACTTTTGTAATCGCTTCACACATTCAATACACGAATCTTTCTCTGCCCGTGGGACGTAGATCTAATTCAAAGATCGAACCACGTAAATCCCTGTGTTCTTACCGCGTTTATTTCCCTAACGAGATCGATCACTTAATATAGTAGAGTAATGAATAATTTGTAATAAAAAAAAAATTCAGAATAAATAATTTTTGAAAGACCATTATAGCAAACCATATTTTTCATTACGAAAAACAACTATGTCCGCAAAATTACCTTATCTTAAAATAGAAGAAGATATTTCATCTCTTTCCACAAAATATCTTCCCCTCCCTCTGTTATAAGCTCGTTGCCTGCAACCCAATTCCGAAAACCGAAACCTCAGCTAAACCTTATCTTCTACACACACAACACACACTAACAATGGCTGCTGCCTCGCTCCACTCCCTTTCCCTCTCCTTCGCTCCGAAAACCCTGTCCTTCGTCGCCGCGTCTTCTATGCCTCCCTCTTCTCTCAAAACCCTCGCAATGCCAAAGCACCTTCTCTCTCTCTCTACTATCGGCAGCAGCTACGCCCACCCGGCCTCTAAATTCGCCCGACACGTCGCGATTTCTTCTGAATTGGGCGAAGAGGTGGAGGAGGGAGAGCATGAAGCCCCGCAGCCCAATTTCTCGCCGGAGTTGAAGCTTTTTGTGGGGAATTTACCTTTCAATGTCGACAGCTCTCGGCTTGCTGGGTTGTTTGAACAAGCCGGAAATGTTGAGATGGTTGAGGTATATTTTGCTTGTATCATAGTTTCGGTTTCTGCTTTCCATTATTGTGAGTATAATTCTTGTTTCTGTCTGTTGTTTGTATGTTTGGGCTTTTGCTTTTGTTTGGTTTCAAAAGCTAGCATAAATTATTCGGCAAGTGTTACACATACTTAAATTCTAGTACCCAGTTGTATTTAATTAGGTGTAGTAGTTTTGTAACCAAAGGACTTTTCCTTTTCTTTATTTCCTATTTAATGTTCCCGGAAAGTTGGCCGATTTCTTGCGTTTATTCGTGTGTTTTGAATAAAAATGATTTATTTTCGGACATATTCATGAATGTCAATGCACTTAGACTTTGAATGCTTGAGGAAACTGTGGTGAATGAACATATTTCTGCTGCTCAGTTGACTGTATGCTGTTTTGCATTGATTTTTTTTCTCGTGAAATTCGGGGTGGAATTGGGATTAGGACAGAGTGTGAACTCGATCTCGAACGGTTTCGGTAGAAAAAACAATGGTCACATTGTTGACATGGTGTTCTTGAATTTGTGCAGGTTATCTATGACAAGGCTACAGGAAGAAGCCGGGGTTTTGGTTTCGTGACTATGTCCACAGTCGAGGAAGTAGAAGCTGCAGCTCAACAATTTAATGGATATGTAAGCTTCATCTCTCTCTCGTATGCATACTAAGTGTTGGTACTAGGTCGATAACGGTGTTGTCGTAGTGAGAAGTATCGTGCTACTAAGCTTTGGGTTGCATATTATCTCGATTTGTTCTTAACTTCTTGCTAGTATTGTTTATGTTGCTCAAGATCATGTGCCTGACTTCGTGTGAACTATCGTGTTACCAAGCTTTGGGCTGCTCCCTGTCTTGATTTTTTGTCAATTTTTTTGGTAGCTTTGTTTATGCTGCTTAAAACCATATGTGCCCGACTTTTGTCATCTTTTTACAGGAATTTCAGGGTAGAGCTTTGAGGGTGAGTTCGGGCCCACCGCCTCCTAAGGATGAAAATTTCTCGTTCCGTGGGCCCAGGGGAGGAGGTTCAAGTATCGACAACACCAACAGGCTCTATGTGGGTAACCTTGCATGGGGTGTTGACAATCTTACACTTGAGACCTTGTTTAGTGAGCAGGGGAAGGTTAAGGAAGCAACAGTTGTCTACGACAGAGACAGTGGTAGATCGAGGGGTTTTGGTTTTGTAACGTATGGTTCGGCTCAAGAGGTTGACAATGCTATTAGATCACTGGATGGCATGGTGAGTACCTTATTTTTACAATGAGACCGTTGCTTGCTTACTGGTGAATACGTCCATATATGTATGTAAATATATACTTTTGTGTGGATTGTATTCGGATTTTTTGGTTTGTACATGCTGAGACTTGAGCATTGATATTATATGGTTTGCCATTTTCTTTATACCAGAGTATGTTTGAAATCTATGTTTATTTACACTGCTGGACTTGGTGTTTGAATTGCAATATTATGTCGCGTTATTTTCCTTTTTCTGCTCCATCTTTTAGTTCTAAAAGTAAGGCGGTCAATAAAATCAAGCATATCTAATTTGCCAACTAGCAGAATATTCCTTTCTAAATGATTTTCCTTTGGGGAAAAAATCTTCATAGTTTTCTTGAATAAAATCTTGAACTCGTATTGAAATTTTGCTGGAGCAGGACCTCAATGGTAGATCTATTCGAGTTAGCAAAGCTGAAGCCCGTCCAAAGCGTGAATATTAGTGACTTAATCGTTTGAGATCATCCAGCTGGGAAAGCATGTGGAGGTATTCTAGTTAACTTAATCTGTCTCACAAATCTAGGCATGGTATATCTGCTATTTTCGGGGTAATTACTATCTTAAGCACATTAAAATTGTTGTTGCATTTGTATCAAGTGTAACATTCTGATTTCGTTAATCTCATTCAAACGAGACTTTTTCCTTATCTCCTGTCCGATTTCTGTGCATCAGAATGCCAAGATTCTTAAGTGTTGCAGTCCCAAGGTCTAGCGAAGATCTTGTTACTTGCATCATCTGCTCAGGTTTTACTTGCTGGCGTTTAGGCTGAAACCACCCGGGCATTCAGGCAAGGAGAATCTGGAGTTGCATCGACGTTGCAATCTATGATATGTCCGGAGTGTGTTTCTGCAATGTAAATTCTTTAGTTGGCTTTGCATTGTGGAAAAATTTTGTGGCTGTGTGATGAATAAGCAGGTTGGCTTACTTCTAGATTCCGAAATGAAGGAACTTCCCTTGTAAGAAGTTTGTATACCATGAAACTCAATTCCTTTTATGGCAACCCTGTTCTTCTGTCAATTTGAAACAAATATAAATTGCTTTCTTGCTAAATCTAATGAATCAAAGGTGCATTTTGGGGGTGGTGATAATAAGAATCTCCAGAGTGTTTGGGAATTTACGGCTGGTACGGTCGTCCGTTTGGATCTCCGATGAGACTTGAACTGCCAGCTGCCTTAACCTGGTTGGACGAGTGAGTTTCAATCTCTTTATCTCTGTAATGGGGTTCTTGAATCTGGCCAGCCTTGGTAAAAGATTTAGGAGGCCTTTGTGGTGATGACTTGCCCGGCTAGGCTCTCATCGACCAACCGGTGTCGTTCACTGTGGCGGTAGCTGATGCGGTGATCTCCATGCCTAGGTGTGGGGGACAATTCGGGTTTGGTTAGCCGAACCAAATTTTCCATAAATTCCAAAATCGAAACCAAAGCGTTTATTAAGTTGGTTCACCTAAAATCACATCGGTTAGTGTGGTTCGTTTTTGGTTAATCAAAAAATCAAAAGATACCTTTAACTTTTTTATTTTTCTTACTCAATTACATTAAACAATCTAAATATTAGATAATTATGATTAAATTAAATTTATGATAAATTAATTATTGTTTTATTTTTAATTTTATATGGTTGACTTCAAATAATTTATTTATTTACTTTTATATATTAATTAATTAATCAATCTATCATCCACATGATTTAAAGTTCTGATAATCTACGACCACGATCAATTATAAGTTTTCTAGACACTAAAAAAAACCACATGCTCATTATATACAAATCTATTATTTATTTTATGATAATTCTATTGAACTTTACCTACAAATAAAGACTTGATTGTTATTTATTAATCTTTTATGATGAGAACATAATTGTAAAAAGAAAAAAAAAAAATAAATTATTCAGTTTTTCGATTATTAAATTTTGATTATCGGTTAATCGAAAATCGAAAAAAATTAAAATATTTTACCACAAATCGAACCGCAAACTGAATATGTAGTGTTCGGTTAACCGAACATGATGCAGTTTATGTTCGATTCGATATTAACTAAAACCGTTTCCTCAGCTCTATCCACGCCGGTGCTGCCACCATTAGCGGACCCGGAGGGGGCAATGGGGGCACTGGGCCCCCTTGGTCTTAAAAAATTACTATAAATATATATGTATTTTTCATATAATTGTTAAAATAGATTAATATATTTTGTTGTGGTAGAGTTGTGTATTTTGTATGATAGAGATATTGAGTTGATTTTCCTTTTGTCGTTATTGGTGCTAAGTTTTTTAGTATCTTAGTGAAAATATATTTACATCTCATTTTTTATTATGTGCAAGTTATGAACAATACGACTTGTACTTATATACAATTATTGTATTCTTTAATTGAAAACTTGATATCCTATACCATTAAACATTTTCTACTATTATACTATTCTATCATTTGATGCTTGTTTATAATGGCGCATATATCAATAATTAGAAATATATTTTGCTTTTACACTATACTCTCAAGAACTGAAGTTTAAATTCAATAAAGCTTTGTTTGCAGTTTCTTCTTCATAATTTAGAAGATTGTAAATTAAAGTTCATTTCAAATATTATTATTATTTAGGTAGATGAAAGCATATATGTTTCATTTTCATCAGTTAATTGACATATCCATCCAAACTAAAAATAAAAGAGAAATATTGTGAGATGGTCATACTTAGCCTTTTTGATATAGTGATATAATTTAAATAGAGTTATAGTGGTATTAAAATTAGTATTTATTTCAAAGTTTAATTTTAAAATTCTTCTTATAGATTTATAAATTATATATTCCCTCCATCCACAAATTCATTTACTTATTTCCTCTTTGGACCATCAACGAGAAACGTTTACTTTCCTCTTACGGATATGATCCCACATAACCCCCTCATATATTATAGGTCCCCTTCTCACTAACTTTATATTCAATACAATTTATTAAAACTTTTGCTACTAAAATTTGTAAACAAATTTGGTAGACGAAATGAGTAATTATTTGGACCCCGCTAAATAAAAAGTCTGGGTCCGCTACTAACCGCCACCATGGCCGAGGCTTATGATCAAGCATGAAATCGGGTTTTTTAGCCCTTCTCTTTTTTCTTAAACTGTTGCTCAAATTTTTTTATACATTTTTAATAACAGCATATTTTATCCATAAGATGCATTTAGTTATAGCATGTTTATGTATAGAATAAATGAAAATAACTTGGTAGTGGGGCCCATTAATAATTTTGAGGAAGCATTGCTGAAGTTGACGGCGCATACATATTTCTAAGATTGTGGAAGCACAACTGAAGATGCTCTTAATGAGATTATGTTAGATTAATGGATGGATCAATCAATCCATATATAATGGAATGTTTTGCATTATGGAAGTTGTACCGGTGCTATAAGGGCCTAAACACGTTATGGTTATGGGCTACAGCCCCAAACAAATCATTCTTAAATAATGGAACATGATTAGTTACATATAATTTTAAGATACATGAACGAATAAAATAACGATTGATTTGACAGATATACAACTATACATAGTAATAATGCGAAATAAATATTTAGAATAATTATTAAGATTGTGTCGTGTTCGTATCAAATATTGGTTACTGGCGCATAAGCATCGATAAGATTGCGCCAAATCATTATATACGTATATATCTAAACTTTTATAACTATATGCTAATTTTTTAAAAAAAATCATACTATTCATATCTACATGCTACAACCCGTAAATTAATATTTTGAAACTATATTATATTTCTTTATATCACAAATGTAAAATAAATTAAACGACCAAAGAAAGATAGCTAAGAATTAGTAATCAAGATGTGACTAATCTCATTCATAGTGAAACATACTAATTTTAATTTGACTTTAGCTTTACTTTAAATAACACCAGAACCTAACAACACGCGGTATTATGTTATCATCATGATTGATGGTGCGAAATAAAAGCTGGGTAAAAGTGAGGATAAGATTATAGATTTCCTAATGTAGTAAGATGGAAGACGAAAGTTAGCCTCCGAAAATAGAAAAAATAATGGTGGTTTGTGTATGGGTGTGACAAACAGTCACAAATTAGTGTTTCAACTTTATGAGACCTGATCAAAGCTATGTATACCGACAACCTTATACGTGTCGCTTAACCATTCAAAGTTTGCGTAAATACTAATTGCTCATCATCCACCAACCCTTGCCTTCCACGTGTCCTGAGAGCTCTTTCCGACGATTTATTCTTGTCACCATATATATGGATAGAGAAGTTTTTCGATATACATATATTATTAATTTTGATTTAGTTAATACATTAATATTGATTTATTTTTTTAGTTCATACATATCGGGGGGGAGTTTATAAATTACTTTGATATATTGATTTTGTTTCTTGTATATTAATCTATTCGCATGACTCTTAAATAATAGACTTATATTTTAGCTCGAAAATTATGAGCTGCTAACCATAAATATAAGTGAAATAATTTAGTGCCCAATAGATTGTGCAATATTTAGTATAGTAATGTTATTAACAATATTACACAAAAAACCATTTCACATGTTATAAATGACATGTGAGCTCCTCATAACCAAATCGACTATGTTTGAAAACACAACTGTTTATCACACCAAGACTTTATAGTGTTCAATCTTTACATATTGACTACAAGATTGGAACACATATCTACTAATTGATAGTAGAATTGTTAACAATACATAAAATAGTGAACTAATTCTATTGAGGTTAATCGAACAAAAACAACATGCTTTACTAGCAAGATGTCTAAATTTTTAATCCTTGACTTTGCTTGCCTAGCAATAACCTATTATTGATACGCTAAATAATAAAAAAACAAAATAGAAGAAAAATATTATAAATATATACTCCCCCCGTCCACCAAAATCGTTCATTGATTTTGGTGGCAAATTTTTAATAAATTGTAATGAGTGTAAAGTACATGTGTATAAAAAGGTGTGTCATGGGATAATAAATGAATATATTAATGGATATTGAGTGTAAAAAGATGAGCCATAAGTGATTTTTTTGTAAATAAGTAGATAAGTTTAGGGTAAAAATATAAAGTTGATGTTTTCAAAAAAGGAAAGCGAATATTTTTCGTGGACAGACCAAAACGAAATTAAATACATAAATTTAGTGGACGAGGGAGTATTACTTATGAGGAATCGAAATACAAATTCAATACAAACTCCAGAATATTGAATGTACAAATAATATTAACAATACAATATTGTCAACATTCCATCCAATATTAATGGAATCAACATTAACTATTATAAGTCTATAACAATAAATTTTCAACTCAATCAATACATATCTATATGCAACTCCATATTACATAATATTTGACGACTATATACTTCGATTATTTCTCCAAATTTAAACCTCCCAATTTAACTTTTGAGTTTAAAAATATGGCTTTAATCTTGCTAACTAGGTTGATTAAATGAGTTGGAGTTTATACTAGTGGAAAATGGAATCTTTGTACAAAATCCGTATAGGTGGGACCAGAAGCTGCAGAGCAAATAGCATGCGCACAGCGCTCGAAGCTATCATGCGCATTTGCGCACGATAACTATTGTGTGTCATAATTCTTATGCATATGCAATACATCTGGAAATAATTAATGTCTTAAAATGAAGAATGGATTTAGATCAAGTGCATTCACATTGGATGATAGGTCTAATTGACTGTTTATAATATATTATATGATATTAATGGAACAAGAATAGTTTTTTATGGACTTAGAAAAAAACGATAAATTAAAAAGTGCAGAGGAAATAAATAGGTATGAATATTTAAGCGGGTAAGACAATCCAACAGTTCAATTCTTCATACCCGACATTCTAATAATTCAAGTAATTTGTCTGCAGTTTATATAGTAACATATTTTTTTGTTAAATTAGCCATCAGTATATATTTTAGTTTCTAGACAACAACTATAAAATTATTCTTTGACCACAAAAATGTGAGAACAAAAAACTGAGATTCTAAATGTAGCCAAACAGCCACTTTATGAATGTATTTCTTGGTTTCGGAATATCACTTCAAACTCCATTAAAATTAATTAATTAATTGGTGGCAAAAAACTATAGCTGGAGTAGTTCATTATTGCCTGAAATAAAATTCTCTATAATATAAGATAATATATAGAGTGAGGGGGGCGGTCCAAATAAATATTTTTCTTATTTTGCTAACGTGAACCAAGTATTATTGCAATATATCAAATATAGTAATATAGGAAGAGCATGATTAAGAATATTATTAAATTCATAAAAAAATATTATCATAGAGATAAACATCATTGCATGCATAAACAAATATTATTTATTTGAAAATAAATTTTAACCAAGATCCATGAACTAAATATTGAATCATAGTAATATAATAAGGATGGCTTACACCATAACTCATCTCAGAGTTATGTATTTATTAATTTTCTTATACATATACATATATATTATATATATAACTCCTGCATAAATATATTCACACAAATTGGCTTTTATATCAAACTTGCCTTTTTTTTTAATTCACATTGCTTGCTCAATAAATGTTCATGCATGCAAGTTGAGAATTTGTGTAGCATACATATATACCCAAAATTTTAATCGACTGTATTATATGTATAGAAAAGAAACACGTATTTATTTTTGCTGATATTTATAAAATTACCAATATGATCAATTCGACCTACTTAAAGATATTGAAGGGAAAGAAAAATTGTCGAAAAACACGCGAAAAATATGATCTAAACGCGTGACATAATGAATAATGAATAAAAGTTATAATCCAGCACAATGCAAACAATATTAGTTAGTAGCAATTCTACAATCTCAATTTCCCTAAAAAGAAATTAAAAATAAATAATTCTACAATCTAAAAAAAGATGGCAGGAACACATGGCAAAAAGGGTTGGGATTAGGAAATTACTTGTTAATATGTGTAGGCTTTAATTTAAGGGCATTAATTCAGTTCCTGCATTCTAGGTAAATTGATCATGTTATGTTCTTTTTATTTTTACGTTTTTTTTGGCAAACCCATTAATTTAAAAATCAATAAAATGCCAAAACTAAAGTTAGTGTTGTTGTGGTATCCAAATGGGAGACTGGGAGTACCGCCCACCCATGCTACTACTCCTAGCTAGTTTGTTAAATAAAGATGGGTGTGATGGGTGGACAAATCATGTGATAATGTGCATGGTTGGTTTGCTGTGCATGGACGATATATATTTATGATAATATGGTTTTTGTATATATTTCAAAAATTAAATTGCATTGACAAATAATGATTTGATATCTGGTAGTCTCATATGTGTGGTTTTGTAATTTATTATGGGTACAATCTGGTTAGATCGATCTTAAGTATGAACACCTCCATATATGTTTTATATCTTCTACATATGCAAGCAGTCACACTTAAAATTGACATGATCGGAGTTTTTGTGATTTATTGTTGGACTAAGTTACCATCTTCTTGCCCTTCCACTTGTAGTGCAAAATAACATTTTAGGAAGTAGAGAATTTTGATACATTTTATTAAATAAAGAAAAATATATAGTGTAAATTATCAATAAGTTTAGTCGGATCATTACATGTGACATCGCCATCCAAGTAACATGAATATGGCCACTATAATTTATCTAGATAAATATATAGAGGTATCAAATTAGCGGATTAGATCCTATACTAATTGGAGAAATCGAGCATGTCGGCCCAAAAAGTGATTGATCGGAACTTTTAGAGGTTTAAGCCCGTTTGAAATGTGGTCTTTTTCAGGTTACTCCGAGTAGGTGTCGAAGACTTTTGGCTGGATTGAATCCTTCGTGATGGAACTCTTCCCTCAACCAACACACAACAGAGTAAATGACTGAAAATCCTTGTGCCTTTAGTTTGAATCCACTTCTAACTGAGCAAAAGGTCCATATGTAGCTAATAAAAAAGCGAACTCTTGTTCATCAGTCAAAAAAATAAAGACAAGTTGGGCACTACTGTAAGATGTGAAAAAATAAATTTTGGTGGTGGGGCATGACATGTCGAGTCAGGTCAAGCCAAGCCCATAATTCAATGCTTAAAATCAAATAGAGCTATGTGTAACACATCTAAACATAAAATAAAATAAGATTCATAATAGAAAATGGGGGTGAGGGACAACATGCTTAGTGTAAGGAATGGCATAACATCAAATAAAAATAAATGTTTCCTATAAGTGGGGCACTAATGTCTCAAATGTATAAACACACGTATATATGTTAACTTATGATGCACAGTGCTATATGGTGAGCACATCTGAATTCTTGAATTTTACCCATCTTCTTGCCTGTATTTCTCTCTCCCTCTCGTGTAAAAATGCAGCGACGTAGACTTTTTCCTAAGATTGTCGAACGTTTATAGCATTGTTGTGAATAACGGTATATAGTAGGACATACTTATGTCACGAATAATCGAGAATTTTTTTGATTGGTGGACAATAGATATTTTAACATCCTACAATGTGCAATCCTCCATAAATAAGATAATTGGTAATTTATGCTCAACGGACCAGCGTCCGTAATGTGATTTACCTTGTAGACTAGGGTATAATTGGATTCATCGTGAGATGGCAAATCCTGTGTAGCCCCCTCTCCCCTTTCCCCAACGTAGTCAAGACTATCAAACTCATCATTATATTTTACAATGATGTATCTCATGTTTTCCACCTACACAAAAGAGAAGAAAATTCTTATTTTTAAGTATAATCATGCATAAACTGACTAAAAATGTAACTTGTCACCGATGACTAGGCAGTCCGATAGCTCATTACGTTTTGTTCGATAATTATTCTCACACCGTAAATGTACGGATACAATTATGTACAGTAACAAGCAAGGTCGTATTCCATAAAGACTGCAATATTATGACTAACTATTATTCCTAATTATAATCCTCTATCTAGACTTAAGAATTAAGAGTTGTGATTAAACACCTACAATATGCAATCAAATTAAATAACAAAGATGAAAAATCTGGAGATTAAAACAGATAAAAGAATATCATAAGCTTCGGTTTCAACATATTAGACAATCAAACTAGTCTAGATCAATTAACCAATTGCAGATTCAATTCTTCCTAATACAATAACAAAAATAGCTTAAACCTACTCTCATAGCGAATAAACTGTGGATTACATGCAAGACTACTGTATCCAGATCGTTACTTAAACATGCAACTCCAAATAGAACAATAAAATTATAAGTTTTCACACATATTTCAAAAACTCTCAGCTAATATTGAAAAATATGTATTATGTTCACAATCAAATATTAGTTATCATCTCTCGGTATCAAACCAATACAATAAATTATATAAAACGGGTAATCAAGCAATTAAGCAAACAATAAGTCAAGAATATAAAAAGGAAGAAAAGAACTATATTAATTAATCAAAACTATATCCAACAATTGATGGGAAATCTTAATTTACCCATGCTATCAATGATCTATCTTGGATGTTTAATTCATCATACATTGATTATATTCCTAGCATCCTCCTATAGAATCAATTGCAATACATATGAGGTTTCTCGTATTTATATGCGAATTTTTGGCAAATATGATCAATGGTTGATTCCAGCTTTGATCTTCTGGATTGTGTCCTGGATGTCTGATCTCTAATACTGAGTGAGAGTAATCTATGGAGAACATCATAAAATTTTCTCCCCCTATGATATAACAGTGATTTTCGAAAATCACTATGAGGAGATAAATGATCTGATATTCTCAAACCTTATATTTATAGCGATCTTCTTAGAATCCTATTGTGAAATGACTATGACACATATAATAAATACAATAATTATCTTATTCACGAAGATAATTCATTTCTAGAATAATTATCTCTTATATATAAAAGGTATCGATTTTAAATAAGATAATAAATATCTATCTAGACTAAAAATGTGGGCCATGAGAGATGTATTAAATAAATAATAAATGCACGTAATCATATATGAGAATCTAAGATGAGATTCTTAGCGGAGATGTAAAATAAGCTAATCATAATGAAGGTCTTGATGGACCGAAGGTCTTGATGGAGATCATATAAAGGAATAAAGATGAGCCTAAAATAAATTAATCATCGATTAATTATCTTACGTCACTACAACAAAATAGACTTATTGCGACATACACACATACGACATTACATGTATGTGTCGTTAAATTACCACACTTATGCTTCTAGTGTCGCATATTTATGTCATTTGTGCGTCATTTAAATATTGTGTCGTAGTTTAGTGATAAAAATGCAACACTCGTTTTGATGTCTCAAAATTGCGATAATTTATCTACGATATCTCAATAAAATATCATAATTATATTACATATTTAGAATAATGTTGCATCTAGTGTTGTATATTTACGTCAATTGTGCGTCATCTACATATTGTGTCATAATTTAGTGACACATATGCGACACTCATTTTGATGTCTTAAAATTACGAAAATTTATTTGCAACACCTCAATAAAATATCATAATTATATCACATATTTAGAATATTATTGCATTCAATGTTGTATATTTATGTCGGTTATGTGTCATCTCTATATTGTGTCATAGTTTAGTGACACATATGGGACGCGACACTCATTTTTATGTCTCAAAATTTGCTATAGTTTATTTAAACACTTGCTAATTATTTATTCAAAATATTTAAATAATCAAATATGAGCTATTATAATATTGTATACACGTTCAATAAAAATCCAAATGTTACAAATAATAATAATAATAATAATAATAATAATAATAATAATAATAATAATAATTTAACACAAGAAATTATGTCATTCTGTATTATTAGTTTAAGAGATGTCATTATTTTAATACAAAAAGCTGATGGTTTCGTATTTTTACAAAAGAATCAATATAATAAAAATAATCATACTAACCATAAATTTCGTAAGTGTTTATGTTTCGCTCTCATGTAAACTACAAGTTAAACCTAGAAAGTTAAAAACCTCAAGCGGCTCTCAGCCGGGCAAAGGTGAGAAACTACACAGTAACCGAAATCTTCTTAGAACCTTAATTTCCTTTCTTCTAAAAATCCACAGCAATTTGTACCAAAACAACAAATCACTCAAGCTAGTAACCCATGATTTTCATTGATTATTCAGTAAACCCCTCCGCAGATACGGAAACTACTGGCCCGAATCTTCAAATTTTTTGGTGTGCGGAATTGGGCCGAAAATCCAAACTCTAGATGGGAACCTAGGCTACCATCGCACGGGCATCATGTACTTGCCATCTCTGCTCGATCAGTACCCTCCGCCCAATCACATCCTCTATCCTCCGCTGAGGCATATAGGTTGCCTGGCAATTCCTTCGCTGATAAGTGAATTTGTTTCGTCTCACGGCCCTGAGCATCGGGGTAACGCGCAATGCATTGGAGGAGATATACTTGCTGTGTTTTTCGACTTCTGGGAGCAGGTAGTGACATGGATCTATCTGTTTAATGTTTTTTGCTACATGGTATATATCAAAAAGTAGTTTTAAAATATTTCAAGAATTGGATTTACATGTACATGGAGTAATAGTTTTTATTAAATATACAATATATACGTGTAAAAGTTAATGTATGTTTTTGAACTATATAGGAGCATGGGAGAACTGCAAGAAGGGCCGACAAGAGAAAGGAGAAATGACAATGAGCGACACATTGTCACCATGGAATTTGCATTCTTACTAATCAAGACAACTTTAAATATTTTCAATTTTAGTATAGAGTTTTAAATAAATTTCTAGTTTATTGAATTTAAGTTTTGATATTTTCACTTTTGACAATTAAAAGATATTTGTTAATTTGTGTCGAACTTTATATCTAGTTGAATTATTCTTTTGATGCATAGTATGACTTTCTTGTTATATTATTAGTTTAATATACAATATATTTGTCACAAAAAGAAAAATGTGATATTAACCATGTAACGCCCGGGGTAGAAGTACGGAGTGATCGCCAGTGTGGAGGCATGGACAAGGAGCGACTCCGATTAAGACTTCAAAGCGGAGGGGTACATGAATGAATCGAAACGCATCGGAATGAGAGGGATTTCGAGAATATGTAGGTATGGGACTGCATATTTGAGGAGAGCTTAAATGATTTGATATGTGCTACCCATAACAACAAGATGCATCTTCTTTTCGGGAGTCCATCTCATAAAACTCTAAATTTAAGCTTGCTTGACTTTTAGCAGTTGTGGGATGGGTGACCCCTGGGAAGTTTTCTCATGGAGTGTGTGAGTGAGGATAAAGCATATTGAAAAGACTCGTGTTGATCCATGGAGTCAGCCGTCCCGAAAGCCGGGTCGTTACCAACCATCTAATTAAAATGTGTTGTAAAGAAATACAACAATAAAATTGTTTACATTTATGTATCATGTAATGTGACATAAACTAACATATGCCACTTTCACGGATGATGCGTAATATGTCGTAAATTTCATATGACAATTAATTTAGTGATGCACAAAATGATGTATATGTTGCAACATTAATGGAAACAATGTCGTAAAAATTATACTACAATTGATAATAATGTCATAAGCTAGTGTCGTAAATTAGGATGCATCAATTCGGCTAATGTCATTAAATATGATGCAAACTAACATGCGTCACTACAACTAAAGTCATGTAATATGTCGTGAATTTTATACGACAATTGGGTTAGCGATGCACAAAGTGTCGTATATGTTGCGACATAAATACAAAAAAAGTGTTATAAAAATGATACACGACCTTTTGCTATAGAATATAAAGTGACGCAAAAAAATGTCGCAAGTTAGTTTTTGCGACATTAAAACAAATGTTAGCGACACATTTTTCATTAAAACAAATTAAAACAAATGTTAATTCACAAAAATTAATTCATTCCACTAGAGAACAAATGTTGACTTACCCCTTATTACCGAAGTTGAATCGGGTTTGTACTTAGACTTATGAATCCCCATATTTCAGATATCTCATGTCCATTAATTATTTATAGCACTCTAACTGCTTAAAATAATTAATCTCTTTAATTCCTTAAGTACAATCACTCAACTTTATTATTGTACTTGAGCTAACTCAACCCGTAGGGATTAGTACATAAACCTTTTGAGCTCCTTAAGGGGACGACATTATCCTAAACGAATATGGTGACTCGATACAGATAATCAGCATGACAAACAAGCACTGTCATCATCCAAGATACGGAGAATATGAGTTATCCCATGTAACCATCACCTATAATAAGTTAAAGTGATGGTCACTAACTTATACTCACCTAAACCTTATCAATATTTAGATCAACATACAGTCATTGAGACCTAGGTTCTTCACGACAGTCAGATAGAAGAACTTATCTCAATATGATCCATCAATACGTCAAGTGGTACCAGCATAGACAAGCAACCAAGTCAAGTCACTTCTTATCTATACTGCAGCCTATACCAACAGCTCGTTCTCAAGTTGTCTCTGCTGTGATCCTTTTTATATCTCAACTAGCTTAACCAATCATACAGACTTCTATGATCTTCTACACAATATATGATCTAACTTCCAAAAATTACTTTATATAAGAAATTTTTAATAAACCACTTGCAAATCTAGCTTCCAGCAACCTCACATAAATATAAGAAAATCAAATTGTTGTCCCCTAGGGACAGCCCAATGGTTAAGGTGGGTTCCTGTGGCCGAGAGATCACAGGTTCGAACCCCACCAAACGCCTCTATGGGTTTGAGCCTGTCACACCTGGTTTTTCAAGTGTGGTTTACCTGTCCTGTGTGGTTTGCAGGCTATTGCACATGACCGTGGGGTTTACCCAATGCGCACCTAAGGTAGCGGTTGCGGGTTCCCCATGATACCAAAAATAAAATAAAAATCAAATTGTTGCCCCAACAGGCTTAGCTCAGTTAGTTAGAGTTAGCAGATTTGGAATAAGGACCAATGATCGAGTCCTACCAACAGAAGTGTGGGAGTTTCACACTCTTTAATATGGCTCCTTATGGGCAGTAGGCAAAATCCTCATAGCTTCTTAACTGTTGAGTCACTATGATTTACCATCTCATATTCTTATGGGGCTAGGGTGTGGGTGCTCCCGGGGGGAGAGCTTCCCCTTTATTTGGAACAAAAAAAATCAAACTGTTGTCTCTACGGGTTTAACTCAGTTGATTAAGAACTAGCGATTTGGAATAAAGACCAATGATCGAGTCCTAACAGAAACAATGTGAGAATTTTAATCTCTTTAGGGTGATTCCTTGTGGACACTGGGTGAAGTCCTTCTAGCTTCTTAATCACCGAATCACCGTGATTTATCTTCTCATATTCTCACGATACTAGGGTGAGGGGACTCTTGAGAGGACAGCTTCCCCTTCAAGAAAATCAAACTTATGTACCTTTGGGACGATCCAATGGTAAAGTGGTTCATGTGACCAAAAGATCATATGTTCGAACGCTACTAATGTTTTTATAGGTTTGAGCTTATCGCATCTAATTTTTCAAGTTTGGTTTACCCATCCTGTGTGGTTTACAGGTTATTGCACATGAACGTGAAGTTTACCTAGTATGCACCGAAGGTAGCAACTGCGAGTTCTCATGTATACGGTGAGTTATTATAAAAACCTTTGTTATTTTACAAACGTAAGAATAATGCATTCTCCATGAAAATTACTGCACTAAACAAAATATTTAAATTTTGACTCCCATGGGATTTGAACCAAAATCGTGCATAATGCATTCATCCAGTAAAATAATGCATCAACGTAGATTTTCGCGATCTAATGATTGAAAATGATTCTCACTTTAAATAAAAATTTATTTGAACCTAAACCTATATATATATAAAATCAAACTACTAAACTTATTTAGTTTAAGAATTCACGATTTGGTAAGTATATAGTTTAGTGGCTATGAAGTTGAATGTAAAAAGTAATATATAGGTGACGACTTGTACGCATGAATGAAATTGAATATGAATGAAATGGATTTTGGAATGGAATGATGATAGGAATTGAATGGTATGAAATATGTGATTCATATGGCTGGCATGCACAATAAATGAACGAATAGGAATGAAATAAAACAAATAAAATAATTATTATTTTATAATTTATGTTATTATTATTTTAATAATAATAATAATAATATTATATTATTATTATTATTATTATTAATATTTATTAATATTATTAATATTAATTAATAATAATAATAATAATAATATCGATAACAATAATTAATTATTATTATTATTAGTTAGGAATATTATTAATATTATTATTATTATTAGTAATAATATTATTACTATTATTATTACTTAGGAACATTATTATTATTATTATTATAAGTATTTATGAAATTATTATAATTACTAGTAATATTATTTTAATATTATTACTTAGGAATATTATTAATATTATTATATTAATATTATTATTATTATTATTATTATTATTATTATTATTATTATTATTATTATTATTATTATTATTATTTTTTTTATATTAATAATACTTTGATTATTTTAATATAATTATTATTGTATTCGTTGTTATTTATTATGTTAATATTATTAATAAATATAATTTTATTATGTTATAATTATTTATTATTAATAACTAATATTTATTTATTATCATAATTAATTAATTAATTAATAATATTTTAATATAATGTTTATTGTTATTAGTTATTATTTTTATGTTAATAATATTATTAATTTCTAATAGTATTTATTATTATTATTGTTGTTGTTATTTTTTTTATATTATTAATAATATTATTATTTTAATATATTTATTTATTGCATATATTTTTATTTATTATGTTAATATTATCAATAACTGTACTTTTTATCGTTATTATTATATTATAATTATTTATTATTAATAACTACTATTTATTTATTACCATAAATATTATTATTATTTTATTATTATTAATTTTATTAGATAAAAAATAAATAAAATAATTTTTCATAAAAAATAAATAAATTTGACTAATCTCATATTCATGGGAATAACTAATACCATGGGGGGATGAATGACTAATCTCACGTTTATGAGAATAAGCATTCCTTCGAGAATGATGAATCCTGATGTAAAATCTTACCAACCATCAGAATGGGAATGGACGCAGGAATCATCATTTTATTCTCATTCCATTTCTGCATATCAGCTGATGTGTTTAATTTGATGAATTTTTTTGAGGGAAGTTATCGATAAATTATCTACCTCCCAGTTTAGGTGTAATACATATAATCCATTTAGTCACTTCAAACAGATTAGTTAAGAGCCTTAGTTATCCACTCTTTCAATATCAAGAAAAGGTAAAATTATATATGGATAGAGTTGGACTATTTGTACTTATCTATATTTATTTATCATTATCCATCAAAATAAACAAGACCTAGTGCACGATAATTTGTAATATAGTTACAATTTTTTATAACTAAATATTTATCAACTAGTGTATAACTAAATTCGACGAAAAATCACTTTATATCATAATTTATGATCATACCTGTTAATCACCAGATTCTGTTTGAACTTATAAATATAATTTGTTATAATAAATTGTTATTCATCGTAGTAACAATTCAAATATTACAAAGTATATTAATAAATTAGAATAAATAACAAAAGATTAAAAAATTAGAGAAACTACATGTATATAATTTTTTTATTCATACATGTCACAAACTCGATTTTAAAATTGATTTACTATTTATTCTCGTCCGAAACTTATGTAATAATACCAGTTAATTATCTAAACCCATTTAAAATTTATAAAATATCTAAATAGATAAATATAAGTTGTTTGAATAATTAGTTATTTGTCTCATTAAAATTCGATCATAGGGTATATATTCATAATACATAATATAAATACCAACTAATTACTCATTTTCATCTCAAACCCGTATAGTAACAAAATCTAAAATCCATTCAATACCAAAATAAATAAACAAATAAAATACTTGAACCCCACTAATTTTTATAAGACTTCACATATTCAAAACCTAAATCTATTTTTATATTTTGGTTTTTATTTCCATCGTAATAGAATATTTCTAGTTTATTTTATTATAAATTTTCTTACTAAATATGTATCGATTCATGATTTTGTTGATATGCTACATTTATTTATATTTAAGACTACAAATTCATTTTTATCTTTTCATTTTTATTTCCACCACAACAGATTATTTTCTAGTTTTATTTCAAGATTGTAGATTTTCTTAGTAAATATGTATGGATTTATTTTAGATGGGATAGCTAATGAAATCATGGTATTTTTACTAATCCATAATCTTGCTAATTATCTAATTTTTTTATAATATATCTAGATAGTTAAATATAAATTATTAGAATAATTGATTATCTATCTTAATAGTACAAAGTAATATTAATAATAAATAAATAATACTTAAATCCCATATTAATATTTTATGAGATTTCATAATTTCAAAACCTAAATCCATTCAAAACCAAAATAAATAAAATACTTGAATCCCATATCTATTAATTCTTATAAGACTTCACATATTCAAAACCTAAATCTATTTCTATATTTTGGTTTTTAAGATTATAGTTTTTGTTAGTAAATATATATCGATTCATAGTTTTGTTCATATACCACATTTAATTATATTTAAGACTACAAATTCATTTTTATGTTTTCATTTTTATTTCCACTGCAACGGATTATTTTTTTTATTTCAAGATTGTAGATTTTCTTAGTAAATATGTATGAATTTATTTTGGATGGGCTAGCTAATGAAATCGTGACACTTTTACTAATATAATTACATTAGATTTATTTTCTTAAATTATGTGAAAAGGGAAAGAAATACTATAATCCATTCTGATTATATCCATATCACAAGAAATCAATATAATCTGAATATTTTTATATAGTGTATCCAAAATATTTATCTTATTAAATAGTGTAGTAAATAAACTATTAATTTGGTCAAATTAAATTAAAAAACTATTTATTTGATCAAATTAAATTAAATAAACTATTGGTGTTCTAGTTTGAATGACATTAATATCAATCATTCACCAATAAAAAGTGAAAATTTAGTTGAGACTTAGAGAATAGAAATATCCTTTTATATAGGTTTTCATTTGGCTATGTTTCATAAAAATCAATGTGGGATTATAGAGTGTGAAATTGTAGAGTGATTAGAAGGCATAAAATGAAGAATTTAGAAAATTAATAATAAACAATTATAGTAATTCCACATAGGATTGAGGATGAATATGATGCTTCCAATGTGTTTTGCTATATATAATTAATAGATTTTGTCAAATTAAATTAAATAAACTATTGATGTTGTAGTTTGAATGATATTAATATCAATCACTCCATCAATTAAAAGTGAAAATTTGGTTAAGACTTAGAGAATAGAAATATAATTTTATATAGGTTCTCATTTGACTATAATTTCATAAAAAAAAAAACGTGGGATTGTAGAGTGTGGGATTGGGATTGTGGAGTGATTAGAAGGGGATAAATGAAGAATTTAGAAAATTAAGAATAAAAAATTATAGTAATTTCGTATAGGATTGATGATGAATGTGGCGCCTCCAATATATTATGCTATATAGAATTAATTAATTAATTAATGGATTGGTTTCATTGTTTCTAGTCTCTAGGGTTATTAATTCAGAAGAATCTCATTCCTACACTTGTACTCTTTCAAATGTGATTAAACCGTGTAACTAAAACATAATCTAAGTAATACATAACTAATATTAATTGCACTATAAGAACCTAAATAAGATTTGATCCGCCACAAACTATAGTATACACCACGTGGAGTCATTGAAGTCTCTAATACCTAGCATGATACTTGAATAGTAATATTCTTTTAGGTAATTTGAGAAAGGATAATGATTTTTTACATGTATGTACATAATATTTTTAAATTTTAAATTGAACTAGTTCGATTTTCATAAACCGATTTTATAATTAATTATATTAATTGATGACTAATATGCCCTTTACATATTTGTACCAATTATTTTCTGCAATATAATATACAATTTTGTAGGAAACATATCCTAACAAACTTCCTTAAAATTTGCCACTATTTTTAACAGATTTGTATTAAAATATTAGTTGAAATAATTAAGTCTACCTAATTTCAAGAGGAACTAATTAATGTGTATTTCCAACCCATAACACAATTTCTTTCTCTTTTTCTTTTCATTATTTGTTTATTTATTTATTATCTTCTTCTTATTTTCTTTCTTTCTAAAAATTTGGACAATTTGGTTCATATTAAAATATGCAATATGCATCTTATATTAAAGGTTGTGATAAGATCTTTAATTTGATACATGATTTGTAAAAGTGAGTTTGAAATATAAAAATTATGATCACTTAAAATTTGAGAGTGATTAAAAAAATAAATTTAAAATTTTTTTTTATACAAATGTTACTAATTGACTAATATTTCTCTAATCCCCATTCCCTCTCTTATTGTATACTATTATTTTAAAAAATTTCCCTCTTTTAGAACTTTTTGAGTTTCTTTCAACTTTTTTTGAATCAGTACTTTTTTCATTTTTTTTAAAACTACAGATTTAAGATTATTAAATTCCATATATTATTAAAGTAAAATTAATTCAATTTTTAAACATTAAAAATATATAATATATGATGCTCTTGCATTATAGTGTGAGAATATAGTAATATAATGAAATACTTACTGTAAAATGTTACAAAGTTGACATTAACCATATTAGTCGATTATTTCATAAAAGATGCTATAATATAAGAAATTACAAGATATTAGAGAAATTGATGCTAGAAATTGGAAATTGAAAGAAACAACTACAATTGTGCAAATAGTGTCATAGGTTGATCATATTGTTTGATTATTTTATCTGAGATCGATTTGAACGACCTTCATCACTAGTTTAAAATAATAAT